>JAJEJH010000250.1:16766-341226 GCA_026122585.1 Anacardium occidentale
TGAACTCGATGGGGCATCTGTGGGACCCAATTTTCTGACACCAGTCAGACTACTCAGCACAGTTCTCAGCTTTCTAGCCTGTAGCTAGAATGTTCAGCCCACTTGGTCAAGATGTCGAATCCCTGTGTTCATCAGCCTGATCAGCACAGCAGGTACCTTTGGGGTACATACGATTCAGATGCATGGATTCATCACCAATTACTTTTAGTTTGACATGACATGACATGCATTAATGATATTCAGTAAACAGTAAGCATTCAGAAAACCTTTAATCAGATTCAACACCAGCAAGCGATTAGATGCATGAATAGGACCAAGGCCAGGTATGTTGTTTGCATGTTTGATTGCTTGGGTTTGAGGGAAGTAAGGAATGCTTACTGGGTGATCTTTATCACTCATCCTTTTCCTTATTCCTTCATTTTCAGGTTTTGTTGTTGTTGACGAGGAGCGGGTGGACTGAGGCTTGTGAGAGGGGACCCCACACACTCTTTTGGCATGTACATGTATTTTATTTTCAGTTTTAGACCTGTGAGGTCTTGTACATTAATGTAAATGTAACCAGATGTACAGAACAGTTGTATAAATGTGTATATATGTATGAAAAGCCAGTTTGGGCTCATTGTATATTTCAATTTCAGTTTCAGCTTCCGCATGCAATGTAATCAGTAGCAGCAGGTTTTATTTTCATAGGATTCCCGTCGCGGGTACCCAATTTCCAGTTTATTAATAAAAGAACAGTATCTTTCAGCAGCAAGGGTACTCGTGGCGGCGGGTCCTACACCTTCCCTCAATACCAAACACTCAAATGATGTAACAACTCTTTCTTTCTTTCTTTCTTTTTTTAACTTTTTTAATCTCAACCGTCGTTTTATAAATTTTGATGCATAGAGACCTAGGTAAAATTGTACTGGTTTCTTAACTTCTTTAATCTCTTTCATTTTGTTTTCCTTTGCTAGTTTGAGCTTCTCTAAATGCAGCTTATTTAGACTTATAATACTATCAAGCACAATTTTATGGTCTCAATGCAAAGGTAGTAGGGTGAACTTTGTTCATGTCTTCAATGGACAATCCAAGGCTAGTGATTCATGTTGGCTTTGTGGGTAGTGTTACATAATTTATTTCATCTATTCATGTTTTTGATTTATAAGTTTTGTTATAGAGAGAAAAAAGGATATGTTGTTATGGAACTACAATGGAGTTGGCTTCATTTGACTAATAGCTAGTCATAACATTTTAAGATTCTAACTATTAGCTCCTCATAAACTTGGATATTTGTTATTGAAGCAAAGGAATTAACTCAAATTCATGAAATACATACATGTAACTCCTTCTCAGCTTCCACCACTCTTACCTCCTTCAATCCTTTATTCTACAAAGTACATGATGCCTCTTTCCTTCAAAAAATCCATCCCACCAACATAAACCAAAACTAATTTCATAGATATTTCTCCTTTCTCAAAATTCCATCCAAATTGTTCATGGCCACATACTCAATAACCCCATTAGCTATCTGAAGTCATGGTTTAGATTTTATATTTTAAGATTATAATTATTAGCTCTTCATAAACTCCGATATTTGTTGTTAAAGTAAAAGAGTCGACTCAGATTCAAGGTAATGTTCATGAAACACATACATGTGACTCCTTCTCAAGTTCTACCACTCTCACCTCCTTCAATCCTTTATTCTGCAAAAACACAACATATATGATGCCCCTTTCCTTCAAAAAAATCCATCCCACCAACATAAACCAAAACTGCTCCATGTATATTTTTCTTATCTCAAAACTTCATCCAAATTATTCATGGGCACATGTTTAACAACCTTATTAGCCATTTGAAACTATGGTTTAGATTTTACATTTTAAGATTCTAACTATTAGCTCTTCATAAACTCAATTTTTTGTTGTTGAAGCAAAGGAGTTGACTAAGATTCAAGGTAATATTCATGAAATATAGACATGTGACTCCTTCTCAGTTGTCATCACTCTCATATCCTTTAATCCTTTATTTTGTAAGAACTCAACATACATGATGCCTCTTTCCTTCAAAAAATCCATCCCACTAACATAAAACAGAACTGCTGAAAATTGATGTCATTCTTCCATAAATGTTTCATCCAAATCGTTCATGGCCACATGCTCAATAATCCAATCAGCCATATGAAACCATGGTTCAGATTTTACTTGTTGGCAAGGTATGTGGGAGTCCTCGCTATAGATCACTATGTACTATTATTTATTATTGTTTTTATATTAATCATCATCAACCTATAACAAGAATCCTTGTAGTAAAAACTATTGTTGGATTTTAAAACATGCATGTAAAAGCCTTAAACACGCAATAATGTTACCTATTTTTATTAAAACTGTTGTTAGATTTTACCTGTTTTTATTAAAACAAAGTCCAATTAATGTTAACCTATTTAATTTTCTAACATTCTCTCACTAAGACAATATTAATTGTTAGCTTATAATTTAAAAAATAAAATAAATTTTTGACTTGTAGATGACTATTTTAACTTTAATGTGACCACTTTTAAAAAAATAAAATAGTCCAAAGAAAACTCTTCATGTACCAATCCGGTCAATATTACCTCTTGACTGAGCAACAACCAAAGTCATCTAACCCTTTTCTCTTTTAATTTTATCCTCCTTAGCCATGTAGTTCAAAATTTGTTGATCTCCTATCTAACTTCTCTCAACAATGTTAAAAGCTATCTTAAGTTAGGAAAAAAGTTTGAGGCAGGGTATCTAAAGTGTGGAGAATGATATAAACATCAAGCAAAAGAATGTCACACTTCTTGAGTATGTTTTAAAGATGAGTCAACTTTAGTATAAAGTTTCTAACATTATCAGATTCTGAATATCTCAACCTATTCAGTTGACTCATAAGAGATGAATCCTATGAATTATTCATGGTTTGAAAACGCTTTTCAACAATAGTAAGAAACTCTTTTATAGTCCCATAAGTTGGTAACCTATTGAAAAGATATTCAACTATTGTCTTTTTCATAGTCATCAAACACATCTAATTCAATCTCTCCCACTTAGCAAAAAGTTCTTTCTCTACAGTATAACTATGATAAGTAATAACGACAATCTTATCTTAAATCAAAGCCATATCTATGTCAGTCATGCCCATCACAAATAAGATGTATTGTTTCTATGTCTTAAAATTGCTACCAGTCAGGACCTCACTGGTGACATTACCATTGTTTATAGAAATGAAGACTGAAAGATAATGCAACAAGTCAATAAAGTAGGCAATAAAATAAGGCAAGTGCATCACCATTAACTATCTTTTAGGCAAAAAAAAAAAAAAAGACGTGCAATTAGAATCCCTAACACAAGGTAAGATAACCATATAAGGACCCTGAGAATAAGTGATGTTTGAAGAATTACCCCTTTTGGGTGAATAATCCTTCTAGACCATTGTTCATCCTCTTTTTAGTGAGAAAGCACATGTCGATTAAATAAAAACAACCACTTTTGAGTGTATAGGGTTCATCCATGACCAATTCTTTCCCCGGGACAACACTTGTGAATTGAAAGAGAATAACTACCTTTGGGTAAATTGAACTTGTTCATTTTCCTAAATTCAGGCTCTAACATGTGAAAATAATCAAAACAAACACAAAAATAGTCACACAAACCTAAAGGGTAAATTTAAACACTAGTAAATGAATTACATAGCACAAAAATTGCATTTGTATACATTCGCATGCCACCTAACGCAAGTAAGAGTTTTCACACACCACCACAAGTCTAAAAAGCTATGCATGTGTCGTCAAGTGCCATCTAAAGACCTTAAGTTGCTAGCACGCTCCTCTACATGCTCTCATGCATTAGATTTTTTTCAATGCACGTATATGTGCTCTCATAAGTTGTCTGAGCCAATCTAGTGCATGAAATTCACATGCTAGGCTTGAGTCAGGTATCAACGAATTGACTCAACCTAAAACTACCTAATTGACTCAGTCTTGTCAAGTGTTAACCAAGTCTAAGGTTAGGTGATTTAATTTTACGAGTCAAGCAATCGGGTTAGGAAAACCTGACTATAACCCGTAATGCAAAAACCCTAGCTGACATCAATTTGCATTGCCACCACCAGCATCTGCCATTTACAACTAGCGTTTGTTGCCCCATGCATCATAACTAAACTTTCTAGTTGATTTTGCATCTCCTTCACCATTAAATCGATTGAAATTGTGTCAAGGTGATGCAGCAGCGTTGAGGCTTGAATGGCAAAATCTTCTCTCTGCCACATTTAATCGCAAATGGAGTTGCTAGTCATAGGGTTTTGTCAAGCATGACTCAAAACCCCATGCCAACACTAGAGCATGTAGTTCCAACATCAATTGCTAAGAATCCTTATTTTAATTTCAAATCTTAATTTATAAAAACCCTAACTGAAACTCTAATCTAAAGATAATAAATTTTGGGACAAAGTATCATAAGATTAATTACCATAATCAGAATAAAAAACTATAAAAAATTGAAGCCATGATTTTGTTCAATATATTACATCCAAATGTATAGACTCTAATACCATATGTAATATTAATACATAACTATGAATATAAGATCTACATCAATCCCGAATCATGCATTGACTATAAAATATTAAAACAATATTAATTAAAATTTTAGACAAACTTGATTGAGACATATTCAATATCTTTAAGAAGTTACTTGATGATGATAAAGGTAGACTTTCCTTCCCTTAAAACCCAAATTAAATGATGACTCTAATGATAAGCTATCACACTATGTTTATTTGTGTCTCTCTAAGTTTAGAGAATGACCTAACCAATTTATAAGAAATAATTGGACTCTCATCAAGAGTCCAATAACTTTATAAGTTCACATTCAATCATTTACCTAAATTAATAAAATCCACAAATTGCATTAGCCATTAAAGTTGATTACTCTTTAGCCCAACCAACTTAATCTATTAGACTACTTGATTTTACTCATTTTTATTAAATCAAAACTCAATTAATGTTACCCATTTAATTTTTCTAAGAAAGAATTGCATTTGAGTTGGGTTCCCATTATAATATTAATCATGGATGCCAGGTCCTTCGTTTGGAAATTTGAGTACTTCGTTTTTGTCATTTAGTTTCAAATAGGAAATTATGCAATTGACCTGTGTTTTGCCAATGAACTGCCGCGAGATTTTGTTATGTGATTACTCGTTAATGACAGGAAATGAAACCCATGAGATTCATTTTTTAACATTTTAGCTGTTGAGTAAATGCATGGCTGTCCTTTTGGTTGATAGACAGTCAATGAGGTACTGTCCCTTCAAGTTCTTCACCATATAGATGCTTCAGAACGGAAGCTTGCGCATTAGATGATTGACCTTTTACCTAAGCTGTTTCCAGACTGATGCTCCAGCAAAGCAGCATCTTCTCAATGCTTAAACCTATACCCTTGTCAGCCTTGCGACTTTTGCCCCTTTCAATCAAGTTTCAATGGGAATGATAGTGACTTTACATGAGAAAATTGGAATGTAATTTACATTTTAAACATGAATATCTTGCAGACTATCTCAGCAAAACCTTCATGGAGCCTTCTTATTGCTACTTTTTTTTTCGGTAAGTTCTTATTGCTACTTTTTCTCTGCCTATCAAACGGAAAGTCAAACGAAAGGTCCAGTTCTTGAAATGAATGGTGAGTGTGAGGTATAAGATTAGCTCCTCCTTATGCCTTGAATCAGAAACTAAGAAGCTTGACTTGATGCTTTTGAATTTATGTTATGATGCAGACCTTTCCCCACTCCCTTGATAAAGCGCTGCCGAAAATTATTACCTTCCTTTAAAGTGGCATTTAATGAGTTTTTAGAGGTTGGCTGTTGGCAATGCACACTGACCTTTTCTCTCTCTGTATTTGCTTTTCATAAGTAAGGTGTAAAATGGTTTCTAGTGTCCCAAACCTGAAAATTTTTATCCAGCTGCGGCATTCCATCCCAAATTCCGGTATAGGTCACTTCTATCTAGTCCAGTTCAACATAATTCCTATGAATTTGTCCATTCTAAACCAATCTAATCATATTCCTAACCCCTAACTTGTGCAAATTTGTGTTGAATGCATATTCCTAAACAATCTAGAAACAAATTTACCATGGTTGTCAGTATCATAATTCATTCAAGATCTGCCCACTACGGAAATTAAAACTTACTACCAATCTTAAGCAAATGCTTACCGAACATTTCAGTGGTAGGTTGAGGTATATAAATAATGCATGTGAAGCTTTTGGTATTGGTAGATAAATAATTAGATCATAAAATTGTGTTATGGAAGGGTTCGTAAATTTTCTTGTAAAGTAGACATGAAACGAAGTAAGAAATGAAACCAAAAGAAGAACATGCATGCATGCATCAAATGCAACTCGGCTAACCCATCTCACTTGATTTGATTTGTTAAGTGAAAGTAACACAGCTCAAATAGATTTGAATGATGGCATTGAACCAACAACTTCAAAAAGCAGAGCCGTCCTCTTAATGTTAACGGCTTTGGAACTGCTGGACCATCTAATCTATTAGCACCATTATACATACAAGTGCAGCTATGAAATTAATAGTTAATATCACTGTATTTCTGATCTCCAGGCCTCAACCATAAAGGTGAAGGGTCCTTTTGAGTTGTTTGACAGCTCAATTATAAAAATTAAGGACTTCCATTTGTTATTTCTCATTAAAGAAGGCAGAAATTTGGGGGTTGGAGTGGACCATTTGGATCCATCACCATCACTATGGAGGAGGTAAAGGGGTCGAGGAGAAGCTGACAATAAACAGAAAATGCTTGACTTGAGAAAATAGACGTTTTTTCTATCCATTATTCTAGACCATATAACTTAAAAAGAAAAACACACACACACACACACACACATATATATAAATAAAATCATCAACATAATTCAGTTGCAGGTAAGGGAAGGGAAATACTTTAATTTATACACTTACTTTCCCTGATTAAGTGCAACTATATTATTATATGTGAAAAGAGCTGTACAAGTACCAAGCAAGCATTATTCTTTTTTTTTTTTGTTTCGGTAACAGCCTCCATGTTTCAGTGATGTTTGCCAGCTCTGGTAGGTAACACATAAATCTCATTCCAAATTGATAGAAGAATATACTAATTTCAGAATTCTCAGTGAGTGCAAATTTGGATATAGTAATTATTTGCATATGCAGAGATGAACTTATACCTTACATATAAGCTATATATTCTGATGACCAAGGACAGACATAATTAAAGATCATTCTAAATAACCAAACTAGAAGGACAGTTCCAATTCAGTAGTTCTTCGATCATTTGCATTGCAACTCTATCTTCATCATGATCCTTTCCAATTCTATTTGTAGCTTCAACTTGAACGGTAGTTGCTGACGAGATTGATGTGGCATCTTCCAAAACTTGATGTGTCTTCTTCTGTAGGCCTAGCTCAACCCTCATCACCCAACTAGAGCTGGAATGTGATCCAGCACGCTTTTGCCACACCCCAATATGAGAATTATCAGTATCAAGCCTGAGGCAGGTAAGTGAAGGTGACAAGTCTTTGCAACACTTTTTAAGCTTTGTGTTGAGAAGTTCCGAAAGAGCCTTGGAAGGAAATGGAGAGTAGTCATGATGATCATCAGTGTCACCTTTTTTGCCTTGTTGAGCACCAGTTTGTGTAGTACTCTTCGGTACAGGAAAATTGGTTTTGGCATTTTGACCATTCATTAGAATGGCAGCTTGATCATATGCTCTTGCTGCAGCCTCCGCAGTCTCAAATGTGCCTAGCCATACCCTTCTCTTCCTGTAAAAGTGACAGTAACATATATATAGAGAAAACCAAAATTAATATTGTTTTAGGAGCAATAATGTTAGTGGGTGAGCTTACAGTAAAGGATGGCGAATTTCAGAGACCCAAGAGCCCCACTGGCGTTGCCTGACGCCTCTGAACTTCTTTGATTGTACCATGATTTTCTTTGAATCTTTGGGGGAGAGAGATCATAAATAAGGGAGGCCTGAAAAAAATGAGTTATATCAATGAGAACTGCAATATGGACAGAGTACAATATACGTATAAAAGTTATAAGACGATGAATTGTCGGTGAAACCGGCATAAAAGTCTTAGTAACTAGTACTTGCTGCAATTAAGATTTCACCTACACAACCATGATAAAACCTTATTCATAACCACAAAAATAAATGCACAACGTGCTATTGCTACCCTCTTCTCTCCCCACAATAGTATCAATTTTTAAGTAATTTCTATACATAAGAAAGTTATGACTTCAACAATAAAGACGTTGTCACCATCCAAAAACAGCAAAATTTATAATTTTAATTGAAGTTTGAATGCATATGATTTACAGTTCATGACAGATCAGTTATGGAGTTGCAAATAACCAATCTCTCGAATAAAGGGACGAAATGTCAGCTTTTGGTTTGGAATATGGTGATTCTTCGTCGTGTTTCACGACAGTAGTCGTCATAAATTATAATGCCTTTGTTGGTATGGTAGTGGCAAGGACTTTCTATTTTCTGAATCATGTATGTTTGTGATTGACCCGTTTGATTTAATTTAAGGGGCACTGCATGCTGCAAAAGCAGAATCTGTTGTTAACGTGAAGAATACTACCACCAGCTCCTGCTGCTGCTTGCTACAATTCAGCTTTATTGGGTGTTTCGGAATGGGTTAAAGCTGGACCTAGCCCATTGATATTTAAATGGACCAAAACTAGGCCATACGTCTTTGGAACTTAAAAATATTATTTGGCATATGCAATGGGGAATTTAGCAGCGAAGGCTAAGAAATGGAGGCGATTCTAGCTTTAAAAAATGGCCGATACGAGCTCGGTTAGCAAGTCCTCAGTATGGGAAAGTTCCTTCAACATTCTTTAACCGGCCACAAGGTTGCATGGTTACTTTATTTTAAGATGCTAACGTACAAGAATATATCTGGTCTCCAATCCTTCTATCTGGAGGAATTCAATATGAATTTCACAGATGTTGGGATGATATTTTCTATGCAATCAATAACGCCAAACACTTGATTTATATAACTAGGTCGTCTGTGTATGTTCAAATAACATTGACGAGGGACAGACAGCAAAGACACAGAATGAAGCTCGGGGAATTGCTGAAGAAAAAAGCCAACCAAGGTGTGATAATTTTGATGCTTGATAGTTTGATGTATGACATACAAAAACATCCTCTTTTCACGACTTTGGGCCCAACTCATTGCATCATGAGAACTTTCCACCAACCCAACTTTCTAGTTTCTTCTGTAGAGAAAGGCGATCCAAGAGAGTCATGACGTATCATCACATTCATTGCAAACTGGAAGGTCCTGTTCCATGGGATTTGTTGTTCAATTTTGAGAGGAGAGGGACGAAGCTAGCTGACAGAAAGTTTCTTATTCCTACGGACAAGGGACTTAATGCACGTCCCAGAAAGTAATTCTTGTTTCAGCCACGTCATCTGAAAATTCCTTATGAACCAGTCAGGGGTTATATGTGTGGATTCAGATGGCATTACGGCGCGGGCTCATGTTAAAGAAAATTGAATTGTTTCAAAGAGGTGTTAAAAGTTCGTGGATTGGAATGGCACTGTATCTTAATCATGACTTTATGAGTGGGGTATGGTTCATAAAACCAGCAAAATTGACCACAACACCACTGACTACAAATGCAATACAATTATTGGCCCTGCTCAATAATTGACTAAATTTAAACCTTCTCAATTCATCAACCCATAAATTCCATTCAATCTCCACCAACATTCATCTGCCTGAATTGACATGTTCCACTCTTATTCCCTCAACATCAGACCAACCAGTGGACCAAAATAGGCCCAATCCAAATAGTTATCACAAAAATTATGTTTCTAACCAACCGAATCTATCTCTTCCATTAGGGGAATCCTACTCACCATCCAATGCCCCCCGGGCCACACACTAATTCACGATTCTAAACCTTCAGTTCGGTTGCCAAGTGCAAACAACAACAGATGTTACTCAACAAACCAAGAATCACCGTAACCTGCTCACGCAGATATACAAATAAATAAATTGAAGAAACCCAAAAAAACAAAACCAATAACAGGGAGAAAGTGGGAGAGGAGGAGCCCTTCGGTTGAACCAGAGGGCCGAAAAAAAGCAAATTTTTGCAGGAAGGAGAAACGAGACGATCCCAAAAAGGAATCCCATTTCAGTCATGCCATTTATGAGTTTTGCATCTTCTGTTTTTTATGTTTACTACATTGGATTTTATCTATATCTTTTATTTATTTTTTAACTGGGTTTTGTTTAAATTTTTGCAGGGTTGTTTTGAGCTTCCTTTCTGCATATAAAATTTCGCTTAAAAGATCTGTGGTTTGGTGCTTGTAAATGCAATTCCGTAGATACGTCCCGCCTTGGATCTGTTCTCTTTTTGCATGCATGGGGTCAGTCATTTCATCTCCATTCATGTACAGAATTCATTTATACATGCATACATACATACATACACGTATAACATATATTATGCTTATGTTTTGTTTTTTTTTCAATCCAGATTGTTGCTTGTATTTGGTTTCTGAGAAACTTTGCGGATAAAAAGAAAATAGGATTTTATGTCTTAGGTTCTCTGTTTGAATGCAGGGACGAGGTAGGAAATTGAATGGAAAGGTAAAGTTTGAGTTAGTTGATTCTTATTCAACTTTCTACTGTTTGTTTGCACGGAAAAGGTAGCCAGAAAGGGTAAGGAGATTGAAAACTGAATCATTATTTTCAATTTTGGGACCCAATCATAACAAAATCATTAGGATTTTGCAGTTTTTTCGTGGATTATATAAGTAGAATAAGTTTTCAATCTGTTTAGCTTGTTCAGCTTTCTGAGTCACCAAACTCAACTGTTATTTAAGGTGCATTTGTTTTGCTCGAGTTTTTTTTTACTTAGTGTGGAATCATTTGTGTTTGTGCTTGCTTGTTCTTTAAGGGAGCCGCGTTGGCACTTTTTAAGTTTTCCATTCCTTTCTTCAAGTCTTGGGCACTTGGTTATATACTATACAATACAATATACATAGGGTTTTGCTTTTGCTTTGGCATCTATGAGGAGATATGTATTCTAAATATTGTTTCCCAGTTCAAATGGAGAGATGTTTTGGGAAGAAACCACGTTGTTCATTTGTTTTGTTTTCTGGAGCATACATCCGCATGCTTACACATTGGTTGTTAAAATCATTTAGGAACAAGTTCAATGCTAATTTCTGTGTACGGATTTTTTTCCCTTTTGCTCTTTACGTTTCTTTTCTAATTTAGTTTTCTTATATTTTATTTCTTAATGACATGCTTAGTGATATGTACGTAAACTTTTCTTTCAGTTACATGCTTAGTTATACGTTCAGCCTTCTAACCTGAATTGAAATCTGGATCAGATGGTGTGAGTCTGGGTGTATTTTTTATTTTGATATGGTTAATATGATTTTTTAGGCTTCATTTATCTCAACTGAAACACCTACATGATGAAAGATTCTATAATTTTGTTGTTGGCCCATTTTTATGTCCTGTTTAACTAGAATTATTTCTTCTCTATGAAACTCCCTGTTTTTTATTTCTCTTCCCTCCCGTTTCTTTTTATTGGATGAGGCAGTTAGAAATTATTTCAATCATGAAATTTTATTGAATTTTAACTTTTGATCATCACTGAAGGCGGAGTGGTGCTCATTGGCTTTCAAATAATATATGCTGGGGAAGGGTAATTTGATGGTGTAAACAAAAAGAGTAGGATGAGTAAAACCTACAGAATACGATGAGTTATATGACAAAATTCAAACTTTTGCATTGTAGAAATGAGGGCTCTACTTTAACGCATCATCAGAATATTTCTGGAATTTAATGCTTGTCTGTTTACAGTATTTCCCTCTGTAATTAATTTCCCCTTGCTTTTATCTTTTTTGAGTGCACGATAAATGAATGAGGCTTGTCTGTTTACAGTATTTCCCTTTGTAATTAATTTTTCTCCTTTCTGGATGCTCAATTGAGGATTCACTCATTGATTTTCGGTGCTAATCATGTCTGTGGTTAAACCTGATTCACAACAGAACAGAGGCTGTTTTCGTTGCTTTACCAAACGCACAATGATTACTGAAGTGAATGAGCCATCACAAGGATTGAGAATTCAAGGCCGAACAGTGAAGAAACCTAGCATAGACAATTTATGGAGCTCTAGCTCTGGTGAGATAGATAACAATACAGGTCTGTCCAGAACAATGTCATCAATTAGTGCATCAAACCAATCCCCCAATCCCATCAATGGTTCTTATAGCACAGGCAATCCTTCTGAATTTGTGAATCATGGCAAGTTCTATTGCTTTGAATTTTCCTGTTTATATTACGAGGCTGACTATTGGATTCTTCATATAAATGTGCATGTGCACCGAGCTTCTTTACTTACTAGATATTGGTTAGTTTCCTCAGCTAGAGGGATTTGGTCAAGCACTTGGGAGCTGCTGTCTAGTTGTTAAATTATATCTGCTGAAATGATAGTACCAATGATTTGAATTTGATCATACCTAGAGATAAAACTATAATGATCTTATTGTGGGCACTTTCAATTAAAAAAAAAAAATTCCATATGTTTATTCTGGTGAGCTGAAGGAACAGAAAAACCCAAATAACATGATAGATTTTCTTGGAAACATGGTTTGATTTTTTCCCTTGTAGTTTTTCTTTTTCTTTAGTTATTTTATTTGTGTTTCTGCATTCATGCAGAAATCTATAGCTGCCTCATCTTTATAGGTTTCAGACGCTCTTTTATGTGTCCAATGTTTGTCTAGTGTTATTGATGCATTTATGGGAACTTCGTTTTCTTCTTGCAATCATCTGTTCTCTTTGTCATTTATTCCATTTTGTCAATCCCTGAACTGTGGAACCTTCACTTGGTGCAGGTCTTCTTCTCTGGAACCAAACAAGGCAGCAATGGCTTGCAAATAAAAGTTCTCAAGGTCGAAAGCAAGTTCTAGAACCCACAATAAGGTGTATAAATTAATTTTCATTGTTACTGACACTGAATATCTAGCCTTTACTTCTAGACAAGACTTTCATTGCATTTCTTCAAATGTTTTGAGATGTTAGTATTAACCATGGATAAATATTTTTCTGGGTAGATTATTCAATGTCTTTTGACTAAGGTTTTGTTAAATCATATGAATCTTACTTAAATAACCCAAAATTTTTTATGTCAAATTCTAACGCAATGTCTAATATGCTACTCAAAACAAGCCATAATCTTTTGAAATTTTGTTTTGGCTCTAAACTTTTGTCACATATTTCCTACATATGATTGAACTACTTTTTGTTGCAGTTGGAATGCTTCTTATGAAAGTTTACTTGGAACTAGCAAGCCTTTTGCCCAGCCAGTCCCTCTCCCAGTAAGCACACACTTTACTTTCTGCAGTTGTTATGATTTGTTAATGCTAGCAAAACCGTTCGAGTCTTGACGACTGCTCATTGCATATGATATGATATTGACAGGAAATGGTGGATTTTCTTGTTGATGTTTGGGAACAGGAGGGTTTGTATAACTGAGGAAGCATAATATGTCTTTGATTATTGTATTCTCTCACTTTTTCCTTGTAATTTACAAGGCTTTGGTACTAAATGAGTCTTGATTTGTTTCATTGGTCATTAATTCATCTGTTTTTTTTCACGGTTAATTGTTTCACTTAACTGGGGTTGGCCTCAGGAGATGTAGTTTCCTAGTTTCTTAACGGTTTCTGTCCACAAAGTCCGGCTAGAATCCATATTAATTACCTTCATTTTTACAGGCGATTAGAAAAAAAAAAAAAAAACCTCTTCTCTGTACAAGGGCATCTGATCATTAAGCTTATCAGGAACTCAATCATTTTGATGGGTAAAGTGAGGTAGAAGTTTCCTAACGAGACACAGATAATTTAATCGAAAACATTAGCCACCAAAATGGACCTAGATTCAACTACTCCATATGACCGTATGAAGCAATGCGTTTGCTTAGATTAGACATGATTGATGTGTTGTGTTTCATATTATGTTATTACAATAAAGTAATCGAAGATAAATTATCATTGAATTAGTGTGAAAAACCTCGATTGTTTTCAACTTGTTTTCGTAGTCTGATTCCAAATGAAATCATCTCATCTCCTGTCTTTCCTTCTCCAACATTAAAAGTGGGTGTGGGTCAGACCTGTTTAAACTATACTATTAATAGAAAGATAAGGCCATTATTCTACCTGTAAGATAACACTTTGTGGGAATTTTCCTTGCAATTTCCCACGTCCTAGTCAAAAAGCGGGGCTCGGCGCGTTAGCATCAAGGGAATCCTGGAGCTGGCTGAGCTAGAAATAGTAGATACATCAGTCCCCATAAGCCAGAGCATGCAGCAGAATACTGTAGCAATCAACTACTGATACAGTGGTACCAAAGACAGGTCACTTGGGACCGCGAAATCGTTCTATATCTCAAAGGAATAATAATCTAGCTTGATATTTCATTTTTGTGTAAAATTTCACAATCAAGAGAAAAATATTTGCATTTTGCATACAACCAATTCTTGGTACAGTATAATAGAATTGAAAAAGTCCAATGGGGCTGAAGCCTGAAGAAATTCACATAGCAACTTCCAAAACATTATGAATTTAATAATAGACCACATGGACATCATGTGAAACCAAATTAATCCAAGTGGGTATTATAATATAGGTGCATACTTTAAGAATGAAAATCCCAACTTAAATTGGTCAAAAAAGCTGAACGGCTGACAATATTTTACAATTTCAGTACCTTAAATCCAATGAATCTCCATACATAATTCCCTTCTCCATCCACCCCACATGAATATTTACAAGTAGGGTATTGTTTATATCCATCATCATGCTTGTGCAGAATTCAGAACCATGCCAGGACGGTTTGCTTGGCTTCTGTGCTATTATCCCTGCAACTTGGCTCTTTTTAAAGAATCTGGTCATAAACCACCGAAACTCATTACCATGTCCATGTCCAGTTGACTAAAAAACTAATAATTGAAAAGGTTTTTTTTTGGTAATTTGAATAAAGTCTTGAAAGTGGTTCGACCTCAATACGAAACTATGATGCATCTAATGACAAGTCTATTTATTACACATTTAGACCAAAGGCAAGAACTACTTTGCTTAATTTTAAATCTAAGTACTAGCATACATACGTAATCCAATGGAGCCGACCCATTTTGCCAATTTGTCGTATTCTTCTTGTGTAATTTCCATCTTGCTTGGTATAGCGAAATTGGGTGATGCGCCGTAGCCCCATGAAAATGAGTGTAATGTGAAAGGATTACACAGCACCTATTGAATTCACATGGAAATTCAATTTTGGAAGAAGCACAGCATTGCCCTCACCACATGGGGCATTATCACTAGTGACAACCCTCCATAAATTTTTAACATCATTGTGTAGGATTGGATTTAGTTCAATCTCGATTTAATATTTAATTTGAATGAGTTTAATTTGTGTCAATTTAAGTTTGAATCAAATTAATTTAAATCTATCGAGTCATTGAAAATTCAATAATGTATTTTTTTATTTTTTCTAACAATTTTCATCTTTTTTATCAACTTTTCTTTTTTTTCTTTAATATTTTTTTATATAATTCTTTTTTTTTGTAATGCTTTTAGAGAGTTTTTCCATGATCTCATCAACAATTCAAGCTTGTTTGAGGTGAATTTTTTTTTTTTATTTAATCTAAGCTAGAGTCAATCCTTCTTCGAATTTACTTGACTCAAGTTCACCTTTACTAGTGTACCAAATATTAGTAGCAGCCACAACATTTCTTTTGGTGGTAGGACTTCTATTTAATCTCTATGATCCACAAAATCTAGGCCTGATTAATAGAAATATAAAAGAAATGACTTACCATTTAATCATATGACTATAACTAATAAAATAACAGATTTTAAATATTAACATGTATAAATAAATTGACTTATCAGACTATTGGGTGATTGAAAAATGCTCAAATCCAAATAGAAATTTAGGTATGATAATTACTCTGTCAATAAAGTTATATTCATTAAAAATAAATATTACTTTGTATATTAACAAAGTATAATATTACATAATTTGATAATTTTAAATTAAAAATAAAAATATACAGTATTTATTAATATTCATATTCTTACAGTGACCCTAATACAAAATCAAATCCGGAAGTAACGCGTAACCAAACAAACCGAATTCACAAAGAGGGAAATAGCATCCAGAAAACCACCACCCGGTTTCTGGTATTGGGAGAATATAACAAGGGAACCCCACTTCTGTGAACAAATACATTGCATGTGAGATTTTCTTGCCTGTATTGTCACGTATCGAAACCACGTTCCACTCATTAAAAATCCAACTCCTTTCAGCGAACCTCTGTCATTCATTTCTTTCCTTTTTTCCCTTATCTGATAGGGTTTCCATCTCCTTCAAGCTCTAATCTTTCTCATGCATTCGTGTCTTCAACAACTATACGGTGTCGTAGCAGTTTCCTTCTTCCTACTATCTCTCTTTTTTGCTCTCTTTGGAGGGTTTTTGGGTCAGGATCAGTTCAGATTTTTCCTTCGGGGTTTTTTTGAGCAGTACTCATGTCTAAGCTATTTGCTTTCTCTGGTAAGTTTTGATCTTTCCTTATTATTATTATTTTTTATATATTTTGTAGTTGAATTTTTACATGGGTATGTTAGTTTTTGTCTGTTGTTTGGGTTGTGGTTTAATTGGTTTCCTTGTGGATCAGATCTATGAACCTTCATGTGTTGATATTTCTTTTCGTGTTGATATGATATGTAAACGTATGTCAGTAAGTGATCTGTGATCTCGTTAGTGAGGCTAGTGTTTTGTTATAAACTGATGGATATGTTGTGTTGATTAGATTAGATTTGATATAATTTTATAGATGTGACAATCCCCGTTTGTCGTGTGTTTGGTAGAGAAGGTTTCTAAATTTGTATTTTGAAGATGTTGATGATTGATCAGCTGCTGGGAACATAGATTTGAGGATTTTGGGTATTTAATTGCTTTTTTTTTTTTCTTTAAAAGGTGTTGGTGTAGATATTTTGGGTAAAAATCTTCCTAAACATTTGTTGGCATGCTATGATTTATATTTTTGAGTTCTTAGGCTATAACAATACCTGAGGAAACTCTTGGATAATTGATCATAGTCATGGGAAAATATGAATAGTATGGTTTATAACTGGAATCTAATGTAAGATTATTGATGATGTTGAAAATTTGTGTTAATGCATGTGACTTTCAGAGTATTTAGCAATATTTTTCAAAAATGTTAGCCTTTGTTACTGTTCATATCTGAGATGTTGATTTTAAATCACAGGTAATGATGCTTTTTGCCCTGGGGGGCCAGTATACCCAAACCCCAAGGAGTCGAGCCTCTTTCTCCTTGGTTCTCATGTGGAATCGTATTTTTCACCTTGCAAGAGGTCTCGCATTAGTGCTTCATTTGTTTTCAGCGAAGAGAGATTGAAGCAGGTCTCTATTGAAGTCCTGCCTGATGAGTGTCTCTTTGAGATCTTCAGACGGTTGCCTGGAGGCCAGGAGAAGAGTGCCTGTGCTTGTGTTTCCAAGCGTTGGCTTACTCTTATAAGCAATATTTGCAGAGATGAATTTAGTAACAGATCGTCAAAGCCTGAGGCTGATATTGTTGAAAAGAAAGTTGAAGTAGCATCTGAGGCTGAAGGTCAGGATGTTGAGGATGATGGATACCTCTCCAGGAGCTTGGAAGGAAAAAAGGCTACAGATATTAGACTTGCCGCAATGGCTGTTGGAACTGCTAGTCGTGGAGGATTGGGCAAGCTTTTTATCCGTGGAAGCAATTCTACTAGTGGTGTGACGAGCGTTGGCCTCAGGGCAATTGCCCGTGGCTGCCCATCTCTAAAGGTTCTCTCCCTCTGGAATGTAACTTCTGTAGGGGATGAAGGTCTTTTTGAGATTGCTAGTGGATGTCACCAGCTAGAGAAGCTTGATCTTTGCCAGTGTCCTGCTATTACCAAAAAGGCTTTGATCGCAGTTGCTAAGAACTGCCCTAGTTTGACTGATCTGACCATAGAGTCTTGTTCCAGCATAGGGAATGAAGGTCTGCAAGCCATTGGTCAGTGCTGCCTAAAGCTGAAGTCCATTTCAATCAAAGACTGTCCTCTTGTTGGGGATCAAGGAATTGCTAGCTTGTTGTCTTCGGCCACTTGTTCCCTGTTGAAAGTGAAGCTTCATAGATTGAACATCACTGATGTTTCACTAGCTGTTATTGGACACTATGGCAAGGCGGTAACTGATCTTACCCTCACGGGCCTTTCAAATGTGGGTGAGAGAGGCTTTTGGGTCATGGGTAATGGTCATGGCTTGCAGAAGTTGAAGTCTTTGACAATTACATCCTGTGGAGGAGTAACAGATCTTGGCCTTGAAGCTGTGGGAAAGGGTTGCCCAAACTTGAAACAGTTCTGCCTTCGAAAATGTTCATTCTTGTCTGACAATGGGCTGATCTCTTTTGCCAAAGCTGCAGTATCACTTGAAAGTCTTCAATTGGAGGAGTGCCACAGGATCACCCAATTTGGGTTTTTTGGTTCTCTTTTGAACTGTGGTGCAAAACTGAAGGCCGTTTCACTAATGAGCTGCTGGGGGATAAAGGACCACAATCTGGCAGTACCTCTGTCATCTCCTGGCAAGTCCTTGGTATCATTAACCATCTGTAACTGCCCTGGATTTGGTGATGCAAGCCTGGCTGTGTTAGGGAAGTTGTGCCCTCGGTTGCAGCATGTGGACTTGAGTGGGCTTCAAGGAATAACTGATGCTGGAGTATTGCCTCTTGTCGAAAGCTCTGAAGCTGGTCTGGCAAAGGTTAATCTGAGTGGTTGTGTGAATGTGACAGACAAAGTTGTTTCAACCTTGGCTGCTCTGCATGGTTGGACTCTTGAAATGCTCAACCTTGATGGTTGTAGAAGGATCACTGATGCAAGCTTGGTGTCAATTGCAAGTAACTGCCTCCTTCTGAGTGATCTTGATGTCTCAAAATGTGCAGTCACTGATTTTGGAATTTCATCCCTAGCCCAAGCAAGCCACCTCAACATGCAGATCCTTTCGGTGTCAGGATGCCCCTTGATTTCAGACAAGAGCTTGAATGCTTTCAGGAAGATGGGTCAAACCCTTTTGGGATTGAATCTCCAGCATTGCAATGCAATTAGTAGCAGTACCATTGACATCCTTGTGGAGCAGCTGTGGAGGTGCGATATCCTGTCATGAACCAGTGAAGGATTGAGGAAATCCCGTAAGTAAATTATTGTGGTAGATGATGCCAGGGGTGAGGTTGCCGTAAATCAAGAAGCTTCAAAATTCTAGTCAGCCTTTGTGTGTAGCAGCAGTTAATTTAGTTTTTGGGTCCATCAGCTATGGGTCTTTGTTCTTCCGGCACTCAGGTTTCTTTTTCCAGTGAGGATATGGCCATACTCATTCTTCTTTTTTGCAGGTTTCCAATGAGTGGAAATCTGTTTCAAGTTTTTTGACCCCAATAATGGGTGCTAGTTTACTCATGGCTTTAATTCCTGAGAATACAGTTACCTAGTGCTGTTTCTGAGTTATTTTCTTTCTCCCATCGTGTGTTTTAGCTCAGTCCTGTTTCTTACCTATGATTGGACTAGGCTTTCATTCCAAGTCTTTTTACTGAGTCTAACCACGTTTTTGATATCATATCTGAACGTGATGTTTGACTGGTGTTTTGTTTTCCTCAGAGGGCGGCTTAAAGGTCATAAGAGTCTTTGTTGTTGTTCCGTTGGTTTTTATAGTTGGAATATTGGAATGGTGCCTTGTGGTCGTGGAGCTTGGCCATGGCAGCGAGTTATATGGTCTGCCATGACAACCCTCGTGGGTTGTTTTTTTTACCAGTTCCATAGTTTTTACAGGTTCCATTTGTTTACCAACTGTACACTGTGCAACGGCTTCATCATGCAGTGAAATGAACAACTGCTCTTCGTGATGTAAACTTGTTTGCTTTTTCATCATATAAATAAAGTCTACTTATGTTGATGTCAGTTGTGAATGAAGTTGCTTAAACTTGGATGCCAAGATCCTGCCTTGTTATTAATGACACTTCTCAACAGCTTTCCTTCACGATACTCATGCAAGAATAGCATGAGTCTTACTGTGGAGCGGAATTCACTTAACCGAATGCATCAGGACATGGTCTGAGCCAGGTTGTAACTCGGGGGTAATTTTAGTTTGAGATCGAGTTGAATCAGTAGTTTTAAGTCAAGATTGATTTGAATCAGTTTGATTAAATTGAATGATCAAAAAGGAAGTCATTGGTAAAGACATCTGTTTTTACTACTATTTTCCGGATAATTCTTTTTCTATGAAATTTTTTTAAGGCTTGTTTATTGTTGATTGTGCAAGTTGAATTCAAACAATATTTATTATCAATTGAACAAATTGAGTTTGATCTTAAACTATTTGCTCTTGATTTAAATTAAATTCGAATTGATTGATTTTTGTTTAGATTTTATTTGATTCAAACTTACCCTAAATTTGTCTTTCACACAAAAACATATATAGAGAGAGAGAGAGAGGAAAAAGTTGGTCAAATTAGAAAAACAATATTTGCGCTGGATCCCCATTAGGAACAGTGAATATAGTCATATATTTTAGGTAAAGCAAGTATTGTTATATGTTGCGACCAAGAATGGATGTCTTGAAAAGCAGAATTTGTGAATGCTAATGGAAAATTAATAGATGGTGGTTGGATGGGAAAGAGCGTTCTGAAAGTTGAAACAAATCTTTTTGACTCTGTTAACCTTTAGCTGTCCCTGCTTCTGACGTCGGATTCCAAATTCCAACTCACTACTCAAAAGAATCCATTTTCAATAAGGCCAAAAGACTTATTCCCACCCAAAGTTTGAAGTGGACTTTTCAAATTTTAAAGGCCAAAGGACATTTTCCCACCCATAGTTTGAGGCGGGGACAAAATCTCATCCGTTTAAGTTTAAAAGTCCGTTTTCCCACCATCACCTATTTTTTTTATTAAAAATAATATATATACAATAATAATCAGGGGTATTTTTGTCTTTTTAATATTAAAATTTTATAAATTAATAAAATAAAATTTATATAAATATAAAATATTAAAAAATTTTGAAATCAAAAATCTAGCAAACCCGCACTTGTAAACACTTGCCGTAGCAGTAGCCATATAATAAACAGTGGCCATTTAAAGCCCTTTTTTAGTTTCTAGAAAACAGTCACAGCCTCCCGTTTGAAATAGGCGGCAAATGAGTAAGCCTCGATTTCGAGAGCGGCAATTTGGCCTCTCCTTACGCCCGAAATAAAAAGGTAACAGCAATAAAACAGCAACTGAGTCATTGCGGCCTTTATTTACGAGGCGAATAACGCCTCACAGAGCGGTAAATTTGAAATAGCCCAGCGGGTTTCTGTATAAGCGACCCACGCGTGCATGGCGGTGCCTGCGGCGTGGTAATTGGCATTTTGAATTCAAATTTTTAAAATTTTTTATTTTTTTATTATTTAAAAATTATTTTATATTTTTATTATAAATTTTTAATTTTTAAAAGGGTAATTTAGTAATTTTAATAAAAAAACTAATAAAAAAATGGCTGATGGGTGGGAAAACAGGCTTTTAAACTTAAGCGGGTGGGATTTTGTCCCCGCCTCAAACTATGGGTGGGAAAATGTCCTTTGGCCAATTTTAAAATCCTAAAATCTTATCTTTGAACTAAAATTTAAATATTTTTTATAATTTTTAAATAAAACTATTAAAATATCTTTTAAAAAATAAAAATTTATAATAAAATTATAAAATAATTTTTAAATATAAAATTTTTAAAAAATATATTTAAAAATTAAAACGGTTACTACTGTCGATGTCGATGACGGTGGCCACCGATGATGGAATCAGATGAGGGTTTTTAATCACCTGGTTCCAGAAGATGTCAAATTTGGCCTCTTCGTTTAATAGAAACAGTTAGATCTCGTATTCTCTGTAAAAAAAAAAATGATCGGAAACGGTTAATAGAACCAAGACCAGCCATTTTTAGTCATTTTCAGTGGCCAGATCTAACGGAGGAGGTTAAATATGGTCGTCTCCTCCAACAGGAGGCGACCAGACCTTGAAATTAGGCGGTCGGATAGGCAGTCACCGCCTCCAATGACTGCTTAATTTTTTTAAAATTTAAAAAATTTTTAAATATATTTTTAATATTTTATAAATATATATTTTTTATTTTATTATTTTATAAAATTTTAATCTTAAAATGACAAATATATCTCTGTATTATTACTATTTATTATTAAATTTAATTCAAATTTACGAGATTTTAAGTTTTTGAAATTTAGAGGTTATGATTTTATCCCACCTCAAACTATGGGTGGGAATAAGCATATTATATGCTTTATTTGTCTGTGAGGCAAAGGCTCTCCCCCTCTCCAATGCATATCCTCGTGAAATCAACAATCATTTTATGAGTCAGTCTCCATGTGACTTCTATTATTTTAAGAGAAAGGTCAGGCAATGTGATCTAATAATTTTGTTATTCCCGTAATATTTTTCATAGATAAAATCTCAAGTTTGCTGCCAAATCTGATCACATGGGATTGTGCTGGGACTTGGGACTTAATTGGGAAAGTCTTGGTAAATGCATTTGTCTTTGTCTTGCGTAATCCTATGATTTGACTTCTCAAACAAGATTGACACATGCAAGATTTTGATCATTAAATTGCAAAGTAGTGGATATGAGCAGGGGTGATCCAAATTAAGTTGAATTAGAGTTAGTTGGAAGTTAATTTAAACAACAAATAATAACATCAAAAAAGATTATAAGCCTTTTAACAACAAGAAAAAGAATCAACGGTAAGAAAGAGCTTTGACAAAGAGTAGTCATTAAACTTATGAACTTGGACCAGACAGATTCAAACCCGCCGGCTTGAATCCAACCATAAATATGAGTAGCAGGTGTGAAAGAAATTTGTCTCATGGGTTGGACTCTAGGGCCAGAATAAGGTAATGGGCTGTTTTTGAAATATTAATGAGGTAAGCAACTGGTAAGTATGAAAGACTTCCAAGCAAAATGCAGTCAGACTGAGCTTCCAACCTGCAAATTCACGTAATTCAGACAGGTTGCATCACACCCAGCCACACAAACTTATTTACTTTTACCAATTAATGCAATATACTTGGGAGATCAAATGCAGACAGATTGCATTCAGGACTGAAGCTCATGTTTTTTACGGGCGGGATTGTGGAAACCTGTAAAAGCAACTAGTAAAAAATTGAAAGAACAAAAGCTAGCTCCATCAATCCCCAATATGGCATCACTTTCACTTCAAATTAAAAAAAAAAACAGCTATTTGCGTTGAATGACTGAATCAGAATGTCAACAGAGAAATGTCTATCGCGCCTGGAAGCAGCAATCAACCCTTGCTTGCTCATTTGGTTATCTTTACCTATCCCTCATATTCCATTCTTCCAGCATAAAAATTTTTGAACAGTTTCTCCGTCAAGCCCTAAGTAAACTTCATTGAACCAAACTCAAACGGCAAGTTGCTCATGAGCAACTCAACTCATTTACAGTCTTATCATAGATCATGTAGCTGAAAATATAAGATTTTTAACTTTTTGTAGTTTACCGCTATTATCTCGGTACACTCACGAGCTCATCCATATCTCAAGTTGTTTGTCGGAACCAAACTCAAGTCAAACAACACTCAATTGGCTCTTTTGCACCTCTATTCACGACTGCACTAGATTTTCTTATTAATTTTAGGATTACAAAATACAATAAATATAATCACATATAGATATACACATATATATAAATTTATACATGGTTAACTATATTTTTTTTCCAACCAACCCTATGAATATACTCTTTGGGCATATAAGACTCCATTATTCCATCAAATATGTCTAAACTTCACGGATAAAATTTAATAATCACGTCTCAATTTCTCTACTTAATGATTAATGTCAAAAGTCAGTTCCTCCGGATCTTATCCATAACCCTCTTTAAATTCTAGGAAACCTTGAACATTCTACTCAACACAATACTTCTTGGAAACGTTTCTACACCCATTCTGAAACCCCATAGCTTCTGTTCCCCACCAAAACCCAATCCATTGATGTCACTCAAGGTTTAGTTCAAAGAGAAGCAAAGCAAGAAGGTGAAGGAAGAGAAACTTACTTGCAAAAGGATACATCATCTTGTTTGCATGATGAGCTGGTGTTGGAGGGCTCTTAAAAAAAACAAATAGGAAATGCCTCATTATAACAGAAATATAAATATGAACATAAAGAAAAAAATTCACAAAAAGGGGAAAAAATTGTCAACAACATCAAATCAGCCTTAACTGACAGTTCCAATTGTTCAAGAGCAACCCCCCTTCAAACAAACACGACCTAAGATAATGCAATAGACGATGACAAACTGACTTACCCAAAATTTTCAACAGTATTCTTAAAAAGCTGGCAACAAAACAATATAAATTAGAAATGACAGAACCAGCAAGCTTCTAACCAAGCACACAAACAGCAAATACATGGTGACTATGGACAATATGTCATCACAACCGAAATGCAGAAGAATTCTGCATTCTTTCATCATCAAATAGTTGGGAATCTTAAACCTTATTTACGCAATATCAAGTCAACGACTTTGTATAAGCATCCAATTCCAACCTTCAATGCTACAGGATTGATCTTACTCCCCAAAAGCTGGTTCCTCGTCCGTACCCAGCTGAATTTCTTCTAAACTAGCTACAGGAACTGACTCCTGGATGGGAGAATCAGTTTCCAGTGCTGCATTCGATGGAGTGGTATTTTCCTCAGTTGTTGATTTTGATGAGGCCATTTTTTTTTCCTTTCTGGAATTGGAAAAAGTGCTCCTTTCAGAAGGCAGTTTAGGAAGGGACTTCCGCTGTGGCTTCTTCAATTGTACAGGAGAAATTCCCTTGGCAGAGTTGCTCTGAGATGCTTTCTCATCCAGACTTAGTCGGACTAGTTGAGTGCTAGGGGTACCATTTTCATTGGTTTCCATAGAAGTCAAGGTCTTCTTTCTACCAAGTTTGGGAGATTTGGCTCTTGTTGTTGGTATCTACATCAAATTATATTAAAGTTAGGGGAAAATACAATTGCAATTGCCTTTCAATCTCTCTGGCTACTCATAACCAGTAGACTGGCAGATCAATTCTGCTATGCAACTGGAATAGTCAAAGAGGTTGATTGGAAATAAAAATAATCAATTGTACATAACTCCAATAATCAGATCAAGAATGAATTGAGCATGAAATGTTACTACATTATCTTTAAGGAACCAAAGATGAAATCAACATATATTTCCTGATTGCATATACAAAAACTGAGGGCTTCATCCAGAACCTAAAAGTAAATTCATTTGTCAGGAAAAAGAAAAAAATTATTTGAGATGAGTGAAGTGCAAAGCACAGGCAAAGCAAAATACAGGATTAAACGATAAAGTATTTCTCATCAAGAGTGAGTGGATAGATATATCTTTATGGAGGGTGCTGCTTCTTAATTCCCATTCAAATCAAACATGACCCAAAAGTGAAATGAAAATACAACCACAGAAACTTAGCCCCCAAAAAACCCACTCAACTGTCCCCGTTTCTCTAGTTTCTATCCATAAATCCACATCTTCCATCCGTTATCTGATATTCTATTCTAAAGCTTTGACAATTGCTTAATAAAATAAAATTTAGACTTTTAATAAACTAAACACTACTTTGATTTCCTCCCAACTCATATTATTCAGTTGGTTCAAGAAATAGAAAGTAGATTTCCTAACCAAACTCAGAAAAATCCAAGTGCTCAGCTGCAAACTAATGTAGTGGGATCATCAGAGAGAACTTTGAAAGCTATAACATGGCAAAATGCAAACTAACTACCACCAGACTAGAAAGTTTGTGTGGCACTCAAACTTACAATCACCAAAAAACACCCTAAACAAAACTTTGAACCACAGTTATGCAGCAATCTAAATCAATTCTTGCATAACTTTTAGCAATATGCAAACACACACACTCGTTTGATTAAGATGCATTTATATGATGCAGATCTTGTTTGAACAACTGCCAACATTCAGGAGCAGATAAACCAAATTGGTATAAGCAAAGCATTATCAAACAATGCGCATATTAAAACTACACACATCCTTTTTGTTAATGTTATTAATAAAATCTAATCAATCCATGCAAGAGGCAATAACTACGACATCAGACTAACACTTTACTCATAGCAATGAATTGTTATCTAATAAGGTACATAGTTCATAAAGCATTCTCCACATGAGTGCCATGATAATAAAATTCTGAGAAGAAAATTAGTTTTCATTTGGTTAAATCTGTGACAAACGTATAAACTTACCTTCTTTAACTCCACCTTAGGAGGCGGAGGCTCTTGGTAGAAGCTCGGCATTGGAGTTGCTTTAAAATTCAAACTCTTCCTGAGCATCTTAATCTCCGCAGCTTGAGTTTCCTGCAGGATAAGGGAAATACCATACTTATTCGTAAGGCTTCGTAAGTAAGATTCACATACCCAAGACCCATGATCTCCCTCCACCACGTGCTGATGGGTAGGGGAAATACCATTTGGGTAATTACAGTCTACCACCAATATAAAATACCACCTTAGATTTGGCTTGCAAGTTACTTCTTTCTAATTCCTTGGCATGGATCTTTTCCTCAAGCTTAGAGTAGAACTGCACATACCAATAATAGACAATTATGTTAATATTTCAGAAGATGCAGGAGTAAGCAACATAAAAACTGTCCAAAATTGCAAGTACGAAACTAACCTCTCTCCTTTTCTCAGCTCGCTCATCACACTTAAAACTGAAACCATAGTTTGGAAGTGCACCCATCTTCCGAGGCTTGGAATCTCCTGCTATAGAACTATAAAGAACTTAAGGATAAATTTATATATCCGATCTTACTACCAATGGAATTCTGGGACAAAATTAATTGAAAGAGACCTAGATGTTTCAACCCCAAAAGGAAGAGAAAGACAAAATAAGAGGGATACAGAGAAGATTCTACATCTTCTTGAGCTTTTTCAACAGGTTCTCTCTTCACAGGCTTCCATTTTGTCTTCTCCCTGAATCCATGAGAAAATAGTTCACAAAACAGCTGGAAAATATGCTGTCATCAATGAACGTCACTTAGAACTAATCGACAAATCAGATATCTTTAATTAAGCTGGCCAACAAAAATATTCCAAATGATCACTTTTCCAATTTAATGTAATATAATAAGTTTACTAAGGCTTATAGACATACATATGGCTAGAGGTACAGGTAAAAGAAAGAATGATATTATGAAATTAAAATATGCAAAGTCCATACACAAGGTCTTCAGTTGACACTGCATCAGAATTTCCAGATTGCTGAAAGAGAGCAAAAACAACAATCAGAAAAAACTAAAGGAATTCAAAATCCAATAATAAATTTGGCAATTAAAAAGTCAACATATGATGCTATAATAGCATAAAAGGAAGGGTATCAACCTTTACCTCAGATAAATGGGGCTGCCTGTCATTGAAAGACCTGCTTTTAAAAGATTGTCTGAAGTGTGAATTCATGCCAACAGAACCATTTAAAACAGTTGAGGATGCCTCAGCACTTTTACCATCCCTACTATTTTTCACCAAGGTTGACAAAATGCTTTTTGGTTTTGAGGGCTTCTCATTCTTGCTTGTGCCATTACCCTTCAGTGGTTTGGACACCTGTGAGGTATCAGCATCTTTCACTTTCCCAACCTGGCATACACTAGCACGTTTTAGATTGACAAATGTTAAATAAGAACATTACAACAGTTCTGTTAAATCATACCTCAAAAACATTGGAGGCATTGCTTTCCACATTAGCATTCCATCCATCTCTAACCTCCCCACTAGTTCTCCTCTCAACCGACTTGAGTACACTTCCAGAGTCTCCATTTGACCTAAAAGTCTCGGTAACCTCTTCAACAGTCCCATAAGCTTTGTCTGAAACACCCCGATGTTCTCCAGGCACAATTAGATACATATGACCACCATTTTGCTGCGCCACCTCAAGCCCATCGTTCACTTTAAGTTTATCAAAATCCATCAGAGACTGCAAGCAAGAACAATATCCATTCACAATTTCGTCCTACGGCCTCCGTTTTCATACATTATTTAGCACAAATATGGGAGCATAAATTCACACGAGGATAAAACTATTCTCTGAACATATACTTTCCATTAAATTCAAGAAAATGCGAGCCTGTAAACAACTAATGATTCAAACATTGGGAAATAATATGTATTTTACAAACAAATCAAAGGCAAATCTCAAAAAATAAATAAATAAAGCAAATACAGGAAAACCAAAACAAACAAATTCAAATACAAACAGAACCTGAATACAAAAAAGATTTAGCGAATGAAAAGATCGCCATGTCAATGAATACGAACATAGAATCAGTAGTTTAACATTGATCTACTGAAAGGGAAAAAAATGCAAAAAACAACAAAAACAAAAACGCAGCGTTTCTCGGCTGAGCAGTGCAAGTGTGAAAACCATAACAAGGTCAAATTTCTCAAAGCCGAACTAAACTTCCACTCACCTCGAAAAATGTGCAACAATCAAACCTCCATTAGAATGTGGCAGGCCAACTGAAATTGAAAGACAATGTAAAAAAATTGTGAAAGAAGTTGACGGATCTAAAGAGGATGAAAATGAAGAAGGTATAGAAAATCAGAGGATCCGAATCCTTACCAGTACGATCTTTCGATTCGGATTCAAAAGTGGAATTTCAAATCATATTTTATTTATTTGAAGTAACTATGTAGTTTGAATGAAGCGTGTGAGGTTATTTTATACCAGCGGCTTTCAAATCCATTCCCAATGTGTCACAATCAACTCTATCCTAGCAGAGAGAGACAAAGGAGAAGAGAGACAAATACGATTACTCTCGCATACGTATATATACATATATACGGTTATACGATTTTCAGGTAATTTCCTACTGTTATTTTACCAAGTTATTTCGTCTGCCAGTTTTTTTTTTTTTTTTTTTTACAATTTTTAGAAATTAGATGTACGTATTAATAATGGGCATAAATATTTAAGTTAGTTATTACAAAATCAATAAAAAGGCGTTTTCATCTTTTTAGTGACAGAGATAATGGGCGGAAAAAAAATCATTTTAACATTTACAAGGGAAGAAAACACCGATGAGATAAATTTTTAATAGAAAAAAACCATTTTATATTATAAAAAATAGAACAATCTCAAAAGTGGTGTACGGTCTTTTCTAGTGATTCATAGGAAGCTAAAATAGAGTAAAAGTGACACATAATTTACTTATAATTTATAAAACATAATACTTTTAGATTTAATTAAAAGAACGATCCATTAGTTATCAAATCTAATGGATTATATGAATTAGTGATATTGATAAAATATAATTAAAATTTAAAATAAATTATAGTTATATTAACATTAACATATGATAATTGGATTAATTTGGTTAAACAATTTAACTGCAATCTGATCAGATTCACTAAATTTAACTCTTGAATCAATTTCATCTAGTAGTTAAAATATTTTTAGCTATTACCAAACACTCAACATTTGTCATATTTACTATGTATTTGAATTAGAAAGTGTGGGAACGCTATAATTACTTGATAATCCTACCATAGAATTCAAAATGTCTTCCTCCAAGGCCCTTATATTACTCGACCTTAATTGCCTTAATCTTAGGTTCAGTAATAATTCCATTTTGGGCCCCAGCGCTACAAAACGTACGTTCTGATTTTTCCCACCTTTCGTCCAAAGCTAATTCTCAAGCTTATTATTACCTCAGTGTTACCTCTACTAAAAACTATATTTTCAATGTTTTCATACTCAGATTAAAATTGACCTGATAAATGGATTAGATCGAGTCAACTAACGATTGAATCGGTTCACAGGTGATCAAAGTGATGTATTTTTTAAAGAAATAATAAAAATAATTTTGTTTATTTAATTATTAAATATTAAATCTGAATTATCATTAATCAAAATTTGATTTAGTCTAATGGTAATACATGTTTACGTTTGCTTTATTTTAAGCGTTCAGTTCCAATCCCAATACTCCACAAACCTCCAATGTAATCAAGTGCCTTCTTAATTGAGTCGATCTGATCCGATTTTTGAAAATTTGCCTTCAATCATTAGGTCTACCCCTTACATAGTTGTATTTAAGTAATAAAAACTTAATTTAAGGTGTCAAGCGGAGTGTCCAAAATTAAAGGACAAACCAAACTTGAGGGTTGAAAGTGTAATTAATTCTTAAACTTATGAGAAAAAGCTGTGTGAAAAGAGTTAGGTTAATAGCAAGATGACAAGATGGAAAATGAATGCTTTAAAGCCAAGTTGAAATTCAATTCAATCCAAGATAGGATATGTAATGAATGGGAGCGTTTTTCAGCCTTGTGCATTATTCTTATGCTTACCAATTACCATTAATTACAGGGACGATGGAGGGGGTGCCACTTGACCCTCCTCACCTAACTATCATCTGATCTGAGGTGGGTATATGTTCTTCTCTCGAAAGTTGGTGGTGAAATTTCTCTCTTTTACCAACCAACCCCATAAATGTAATAAATATTTGGCCAAAGCATTTGTTCCCACCCATAGTTTGCAGTAGAGGTTTCAAAAACTCAGTCTTTCACCCTCTAATCAAATTTAATATTAAATATATTAGAAAACAGTAATAATTCTGAGGTATTTTTATCTTTTTAATATTAAAATTTTATAAAATAATAAAATAAATATTATATAAATTTAAATTTTAAAAAAACTTTTAAAAAAATTTAAAAATTAAAAATTAAAAAAAAAGACAATAATCACCTTCACCGGTGCTGACAACGATGGTCATGACTAACAAAGTTAGGTGATTGTTTCTAGTCACCTGGTTCTAGTGAAAGTCAGATCTGACCTCTTCATTTGGTGGAGGAGACTAAATCTTGCCACCTCTAGTCTAAGTGGAGGTGGCCAGATCCGACCGCCTCCGTCTGAAAAATCAATCCAAAATGATCGAAAATAGTCGTCTTTGGTTCTATCGACCGTTTTCAACTTTTCTTTTCGGTGGAGGCTACCAAATCTGGTTTTCTCCTTCAAACCTAGAGACGACCAGATCTGACATCTCCTAAAAGCAGGTGGTCGGAAACGGCCACCTGACTTTATTAGCCGTGGCCACGACAGTAGTGGTTATTATCTTTTTTTAATTTAAAATTTTTTTAAATATTTTTTAAAAATATTTTATTTAAAAATTATTTTATAATTTTATTATAAATTTTTAATTTTTAAAAAAAGATTTTAATCATTTTAATATAAAAATTTTAAAAAATATTTTTAAGAGTGAGAGATTAAATTTTTAAAACTTTAAGGTCGCATCCCCGCCTCAAACCCTCAAACTATAGGTGGAACAACTCCTTTGGCCTAAATATTTATTTCAAATCCGGGTAATTCCAAACTAGGCCACAGGGCACGTGATTTCAGGAAATAAGCAATTGAGAGAGCTGACATCTGCATGTTCCTCCCTCCCGGCTCTTCTCTTCCCCAAGGCATGGGTCCGCACCTGTCTTCTTCCATCCCCCTCTTCTTTTTCAAATCAAATACTGTTTTCGGTCCAACTCAAACTGAATTATTATAAATTAATTTTAGTCCACAACAATTAATTTAAGATTAAATTTAATTTATTTAATTAATTAACAGTATTGTAAAAAAAAAATTTGATAGTAAGACAAATCTGATTACAATCACAATTGTCACCATAAAAGATATCATGAGGGTTGGATCTAAGCAAACATCACAATTGATCGAAAAGGTTATCTTGTGCGATGTCCCTAATTATTGCGCATCTTGAGAATCAACCTTATGTACATTAATCCCACAATTATAACTAATAAGAAACAAAAAGGACACTAGTTTGGTCTTTTCTTGAACTCATCAAAGGAATTACTCTAATTTTCGATCAGTTTGTACAAGGTAAACCTAAAACCGTTTACCAATATTGTCCACCCAACACGGTATTGGGCAGACCCTATCACAAAGCACACTCTCATGCCAATGACAACATACCAACGAAACACAGCACCCACACACACATAATCCAAATCCAACCATACATTGTCGCTTCCTAGGTCCCTGCCATGCTTACCAACCTTGAGTTGTGAAAAACCCTCCCCCCCCCTTAAAAATCGTGCATGCCCTCGTGCTGACATCACTTTTGCAACACCCTTAAACATCCTAAAATCACACTCTTACACCAATAACACGGCTAAACTTGAATGGCTAAAAAAGACGCTTGTGCTGTCAAAAAAGTGTGACAAAACCGTCATATCTATAACCTCGACACCCTTGGCAGAAAGTACTTCCGCAATGGCTACAAGATCATCTTGAACATGCGTCAAGCTCACATGCATGCAGATGTGACACACTCTTACTCCCAATGGACACTACTTGTTGCCTGTTAGCTTAGCAACTTTCCGTCATGGCTAGCAAGTGAAGAACAAGATGCAATTTAATTTTCGACATTCACATCTAAACATTCGAGGAGATTCAAGGACTTTTATACAACATTCGATTTGGATTTATGTCAAAGTAGGTTTTGCCCAACCTAGGCTTTGATACCAACTATCATAGAGGCCCACGCCAACAACAACACACCAACGAAACACACACACACAATTCAAATCCAATCATACATCGTCACTTCCCATATCGTTGCCATGCTCACCAACCTTGAGTTGTGACAGAAGGGATAATAACCCCATATGCTGAAGAGAAACTCTAAGGCAATAATGGTGTGGCCTTGCGTTGTCTTTTCAATGTTAACTTAGATTTATTTTTCTATTAAACAAACATGAACTTGACCATGATCAACTCAAAACATCCAAGACCGTTATTAGTATAGGTTTTTGGGTTCTTGTAATCTATTTGTAGATTTAACATAAAAAGATAAAAGGGTTTAGGGTTCATAATTTGAGTCAAGCTTAATTAGAAACAATTTGGGTAAGTGATAAGGACCCATTTCAAGCAAGTATTGGATGGATGGCTAGAGAAAATAATACATGGCGTCTTTGATTTTTCTTTTGCATGAGTTTCTCAACATTACTTTCTCGGCTCTAGTTTATGCTCCATGATTCCCACGTGCACAAACTTTGATTGGTTTTTTATGAACCCCTAGATCACTATAACATAAGAACTGGTCAAAATATATTATGTGAACTAAGCAGTGATGCAATTTGTCCTGGTAATTGGTGCCTTCTAAAATTACATCTTTTGTTTAGAATTCTGGCGATTTGAACTCATGTTCCACTCAAATAAGTTAAATTCAAATTAAAACTTCAGTTTAGTAATTACGCTTGTTTAAAGGATTCATTAATGAATCTTTACTGAAATTCGTTTCCTTTTTTCATGATTTGCCGTCTTCTCAAACGTTAAAATTTACCACTCAAGCCAATTTCAGTTTAGTATTTTAAATTTGAACAGAATTATGAATTAACCCTTCAAACTTGAATTGGCTTGATTCCACCCCGCCAGACCCACATGCGCTCAAATATCTTCATTTTCTTTGTGAAGAATTTGCTTCAAGAAGCAATCAGTAATCCACTAATCCTAATCAGACAAACAAGTAGCCAAGAGAGAAGGGCATCATCAAATGGGTCAGATTAGGCAGAGACAATAATAACTAGTCCGATGACTTGAAACTGATTAACTCCAATGAGAAGGACTTCTGTTCTTTCATAACACAATAATTAGATATTGAATGGCTAAAACTCACACCCCCACATTTTTTATCCATACAAACCAAATCATTTTATTCATAGGAAACTCCTTACGTCAATGACAGCTGATATTCCCCCACTAGTCGGAGTTGGTAACCACTTCTTTCTTTAAAACTAATACTGGGACCTTAAAACTTGTGATTCATCTGAAATCAGATTTAATCTGAATTAAACCTAAATAAATTTTAACTTGAAATTAATAAATTGAAGTTCAAATTCATTCAAAAATGGTTTAATTTTAACTTTGATTTGAACCGGTTATCAGTTTGAAGTCAAGTTGATCTCACTAATGGTAATGACTGATAGTACAATAGACGAGAAATAAGATGGGAAATGTGATTTCTCAGGTTTCTGATGGGTCATTGTGTTTTCTGCTGCCAATGATATATAGCAGCACCATAGTTTGTGATCCATTCTGGTGAAAGGCACCCTCTTCTGCCCCTTAAAATTGTGAAAACATGGCTTTGCTCATGAGTCATCAGTTTAACTAAGCCAAAATCAGAGACTTTGGGTAAGGTAATTATCATCAAGAAGCACATTTTCAGTCTTCATGTCACACCGAACAATTTTTGCATCGCAATCTTCAGGGAGATAAGCAAGCCCTTTTGCCGTACCTAAAGCTATGTTGAATCTAGTTTCCCAGTCTAGCAGATCGTCTTCTCTGTCTCTTCTAAGTATCTACTTATCCGAAGAACCATTTGCCATGTACTCATAAGCAAGAACTCGATGGGCTCCTTCAGCACAGAAGCCTTTGAGCCTGACCAAATACAGATGATGGATACTTCCAACGATGCGTACTTCGGCTCTAAATTCTTGCTTGTCCTGACCAATGCCTTCCAGCTTCTTCACAGCCAATCGAGTTCCATCCGGGAGAACCCCTTGGTAAATTGAGCCAAACCCACCTAGCCCAGTTTCACAGGGAAGTTGTTAGTTTCATTTTGAAGATCTCTGTAAATGAAACGAACTGGCATCCCAGATGAAGTCTCCAAAAAATTATCTTCTTCTGATGTATCTTGGGGAGAATCTGGTACCCTATTTTATTCCTGTAATATCGAAAAGCCAGATAGACTAGAGCAAAGATGATAATTACTGTTGAAATGACTATGATCAGAACATACGGAAAGCGTTTCTGGTTACTTGAATCCCCTCCGCCATTAGTGCAACCACCTCCTTCATTCAATACCTTACTGTAAGCAACATAACCAGAGCCCCTGATCGGAGCTTTGGAAGGTACCTATGCTGTCAAACAAAAAACAGTTCCTCCAGCTTTTCTGGAAGAACAAAGCAAGGCAAGAGCAATTATGAAGGCAAGAGGCTTTGCAACCATTCAAATCAGTTCTTGAAGAGGATGGAACATATGGAAGAGAAAAATAGTTCAGGTCATCTCCAGCATCCACAAGCTCAGTAGAGCCCTTTGAATGATCACAGGGAGAGACAATTCCGGTATTTCATTTTCTAGCAGTAAGAGCCTCAACGCTCTGGCACCTGTTGTTACCCGAACAAACATATTATGCATCACAAGATTCAGGTTTGCTGCACAGATTATTTGGTATTTTTGTAGCTGAAGCAACAACTGACCCTCCATTCTGAAGATTGTAGAAGGAAATAAAAAGCCATCACTTGCTAGAACTGCAACCCAAGTGGCATTTGCATCAGTATCATCCGAGAATACAAATGGCCACAGTAAGACTTTGTTTTGATCATAGAACTGCCATGAATTTCCTATCAAGATTGACAAAGTGACCTTCCCACCACTTTTGTTAATGGTTCTTCGCACATCCTTCGACATAGACCAGTAAGTTAAGGACTTGGGTAACCGGCAGAGGGAACCATATCTCCGGACTTGATATCAAGAAAGTAGATCAGGTTATTGCTACTAGGATTACTTACAAGCTTCAGTCCTTCCTTAAAGTTCCAGTTCGATATAATTGTATCCGTGGGATGATTAATTCTCATAAAGTACACTATTGTCATCACCAAGCATAACAAGATATCCGGAGTCCTGAGTTCAATTGCAGAAGTAGGTTTACCATTGGTATCCATAGTCCAAACGACATTATCCCCTTTTTGCAAGAACACTTTACCATCTTGATTGAACACAAATTGGTCAGAGTCTGCAACTGGTGGGCCTCCATTGGCAGACCAGTCTGGCTTTCTACTCTCCAGGCGCACAATAACAAGCAGAAACAATGTGACATCTTTTGTGGTTTGGAAAGCAAAAGCAGAATCTTAACTATTTGATAAAAGAAACAACCCGTCATTATCGATCCAATTCATTTGAGAACCTTGAAACACCAGAGTGATTTTGCCAATAATTTGAAAACTAGCCACTCAGGTCTCACAGATAAAGATAATAGATATCGATATAGAGCCCAGGAAACGAATAACTTCCAGACTCTCCATGGCTAGACCCCACCAAAATCCTAAATTCTGGGAAAATCAAGAGGAAAAAGAGGAGCAAGAGGGTTGAACCACTGAAACAACTCTTTATTCAGCAATAGAGGAGTCTAGAAAATCCTCTATAAACCTTATTAGAAAAATCATTACAACAGACGATAATAAGAGAAGTTTGACATTTAAAATTGACCAGATACGCAAACACAAGCGTTGAAATTGCTGAAAGCTCTATGTCAAATCTCTTTAGATTCTGATAAGTACAAAATTAAGCACAAACCATTGTGACAAGTTGAAAAGTTACATGATAGCTACTCTTCATTAAGCCAAAAAAAACGACAACCCAATTGAAGAAGCACAAACAAGTACTTGTAGGCCATTAGATAACCTCATGCTGATGGTTGGTAAGTTGAGTTTGAACTTTGAAGTTGAAGACACAAGTCTCTGGCTTTTTTCGTTACCTGTTTCTGCTTGTCTCACAAGTTCTGGGAAATCCGCCTTTGGTTTTGGCAGGTTGTTTTCTAATATAAAATAATTGAAGACTGCCGTTTCTTGGGTGTGGAAGGTATTATTATCTAAGGAGGGAAGTGTGGAAATATGATAAAGGTCCAGTTATAATTACATTAATCATACAAGTCAAAAGATCTTGTCGTCTATCGAACATCATGTAATGCATTGTTCTTCATCATCACTGACAAAATCAGTTCAGACCAATTCATCACTTGTATGGGAATTTCTGTGTTCACCAATCAATTGGTTCGGGCCTGATTTTGAATTAGCTTTTACGGCTAGACAAGCTCGACTTAACTTCTACTGATTTAAACTAAATTCACAATAGATTTCCATGGTTTCATGAACATTTTACCCAAGTGGGAGAGCTTGAAATTTGAAAATGAAAATTTTCTCCGAAGGACAACCCAAATTTGCGGCCAATTCGAAGTTCTACAATTTTGTGCGTGTAAACCTACTAATATGATTCCTAAGTCATATCATATCCTCCGTTACATCCGAATTAAGAATTATACACTATGATATAAAATTTGGACATAACCAATTTCTTATCATTGATTATCATTTTTATTTAAAAAAAATAAAAATCTATGGTTGAGATGTATAGTTTTATATTAATTATTTTCTATTACAATTTATACCTAATATTGTACTACTATATCATCTATGTAGTAACGTTAGTCAAATAGTAAAAATTTGATTTAATCTGAATTAAGTTTAAACAAAATTTTATATAAGATGAATGAATTAAAATTTGATCTTATTTTAGATTTAGTTTCAATTTAATTTATTCTATAAAATGAGTATTTAACTTAAATTCAAGCTCTCAAACGCAAATTTTAATTCAAGACTAAACAGTTGATATGAGCAAATATTAATAAAGTACGCTAAAATTTAGCTACTTACTTACCTAGTTACCTGTCTTCTGTGAGAAGACCAAAATTGTGATGTACTTGGGCATTTTACCTGTCCGATTAAGCGTATACTTCTGTCACCTCCCCACAAGCACAGTGACGTTTACATTCCATACTTATGGTTATCACAAATGCAGTGCTTTGACACGTAAGCGTAAGCATGATGGGTTGATGGTGTCGTATAGTCACGTTGAAATCACGTGAGTTAGAGAGCCACAATGGTTGGGTTGGGTTGGGTTGGGTCGGTGGCTCACAGACTCAGACTCAGACTCACAGACGGGATCAAAGCTGGCGGAGCTTTCCCACTTGGCTGGCTAACTCATGCGTTGCAACACATTGAGGTGAAGTTGGTGTCCATCATGATAACGATAATGTAGGAAAGAGATTTCCAACAATTAGCAATGTATGGGATAAATGATTAGTCATATAATATCAGTTGCAAATCACAGTAAATAAATTCGTATCAAATTTCGTGATCAAAATAAGCAATAAATTTTGACAGTAAATTAGACTACTTAAGTGACATATACGAGAGATATAAAAGCCAAGATTAATTAAAATTAGTTAAATTATGTGTGAATACTGTTTGAGAATGATAAGATAATATTAATTAAGACATATTAAATAGTTTATCAAATACAATTGATTATATAATTTGTGTACTCTTAAAAATTATGACAAATTATATGTTCAAAATGATCAATAAATTAGTAGGAATTGAGCTTAAAGGTAGACTTGAACCAAATCAAATTAGCTTAAATTGATATTTGGTTTGATTCTAAGTAAATTTAAATTGAAGTTTTAATTTAATAATTTATTTCGAATTCTCTTTTGATTATACTATTTATTTTTTGATGATATATTATTTATCCCAACAATGCTATCTATGCCATCAATAATATGGTTCATTTTTCCAGCAATATATCAATTTAACTTAAATTCGGTAATAATAAATTTGAAAAAAATTCAAATCCATCTGTGCATAGACATAATTGGGCTAAAATTCGGGCACACTTGGGCTCGAATCCAAACCTTCCTTATTTTTAAACCAATATGTTACATTGTGTTGCTGTCACTGACCCCATTTTAAGAATAAAGCGTTCCCTCTCCTCTTTCTCCTTCCTCGTTCTTTCATTAGTTTATTCTGTTAAAACAGCCCTCCATCATTTTATAATTCTTTTTTATTGTCATGTGCTTATTATGGGCCGGTGGAACTTTTGCAGAAAGAGAAGATGATGATGATGAAGTGGTCGACGGCAAGGCCAATCTTTGGAGCCACAAAGAGGTTCAATGTGAAGGTGAAGCCATTGAAGTTCGATGGATTTTGTGCAGACAAAAGACCGAAAACAATGATCGTTGAAACCAAATGGAAAGGACCCAAGTCTGTATTCGCTCCCTTTTATCTACCTGCTTCATCATCCAAACTTCGTAGAGGCCGTACAGCTAAAAAATTGTTGAGTAAAGGTGAGTCAGTTGTTGAATAGGACGATGAATTCGACAATATCTGCGACTTGTCTGTTATATCGAAAGATGGTACTTCATATGGTCCCTGGAATGTATCATTTAATGTCTTATCGGTAAGAAAGATTATTTTTTTCGTGATTGTTACGTATTCATATCGTCAAATTTTATCCATTTGTTACGTTCATGCTCCTGAAATGAAGGGAGATGGCAAAGAATCCCAGACAAAATTATCATTTTTGGGAAAAGCTTCTTTAAATTTAGCAGAAGTGGCAGCAACAATGGAGTCCCAGGTTGAGAGAAAGGTTCCGATCACTTCCAAGGTTGGTGGATTGGGCAGCGAAGCTACACTTCTGGTAAGCTCAATCTCAATGTCTGATCTGAATACCTCTCATTTCAAGCAAGAAATCCCCAATACAATCTCGCCTTTTGTTCAGGTCTGCGTGAGTTTGGCGGAGGTCAGGAATTCTCAAGACTCTTCAGGGGCAGCACTTGTTCAAAACTCAAACGAATCAGACAAAGGAGACGCTTTTTTGAAAATGATGATGATGGGCCTTACGGGCTACAAGAAGAAAAAAAAAGGAAAGAAGAGTCAACGAGATCAGCAAGCCAGCGGTTGTGAATCCGACGACTCTGATGGTTTGACGGGAAATGATTCCACTGAGAAAAGCAATACAGAACTGAATTCAAGAACTGAATCAGAATCTTATTCCAGTTCCGAAACTCAGTCCGAACCTCAACCTGACCGGAAGGAAGGGTTCTTTTGCTGGAAGAGAAGGCGATCGAGTTTTATACCGCTTAAAAAGAAAGAAGCGTTGAGTAAGAAGACAAATGAAAACAAGGTCAGTTTTTCCATAAGCATTTATGTGACATTCAAATGGTGAAGGGATTAAATGCTGATATTGGTGTGTCTTATTATTTGCAGAATACAGATGCCAGTGCGTTTTCTTCGGGACGTTATGAGTTTAGTAATTGGGAAGAGAAAGAAATAGCAAGTAGAGATGGGCAATCAAAACTGAAAGCCAATATGTTTTTTGCTTCTTTCGACTAAAGAAGCGAGAAAGCGTGTGGACAGAGTGCCTGCACATCATCAGTTGCAGCCATTGCTCACTGGCTTCACCTGAATCAAGACTTCATGCCAACAAGATCAGAATTAGATAGACTCATAACACAAGGTTCATCCGACTGGCGAAAACTCTGCAACAACGACACCTACACGAATTTCTTCCCGGACCAGCATCTTGATCTCGAGACGGTTCTAGAAGCTGGTCCGCAGCCTATAAATGTCTTGCCTGATAAGTCTTTCACCGGTTTTTTCAGGCGGGATAAATTCCAATCTTTACAGGGAGCCATGCCATTCGATGAGATATGGGATGAAATAAACGACAATGCTGAGGGTTACCGCCCAGGAATCTACATTGTGAGTTGGAATGATCACTTCTTCGTGTTGAAGGTGGAAACAGATGCACACTAAATCATCGACTCATTAGGGGAGCGGCTTTTTGAGGGCTGCAATCAGGCAAACGTTCTCAAGTTTGACGATACAACTTTGATGTTTGGAAATTCACAGGGAAGTAAAGATATTGTAATATGTAGAGGGAAAAAGTGTTGTAAAGAGTACCTAAAAAGATTTCTTGCTGCAATTACCACTTGGGGAACTTGAAGAAGAAGAGAAGAAAGGAAAAGTTTCAACTTCCTTTCTTTACAAAAGATTACAAATCGATTTTCCCTACAGTTCTTCTAATACATCGTCATCATCTTCTCCTCCCATTTGTTCCACTTTTCCTTCTTCTCCAGTGAAGAATGAAATTGACCCCAGTAGACATTAAGTGTATATATGAAGTGTTTAAGTTCCATAGCCAATTATTAAAACAAGTTAAACATATATAGAATCAAATTAAAGATTGTATTTTTCTGTACAGCACGTGGGAACTTTGTGTAGAATATTCAGATACTTATGTTGCTTTAAGAAAGTTACAGCTTTATACTTGGTAGTTCCTCAATGCGATTGCTAATCTTTCTTGGATTCTCGTTAGTGGTGCGTGCACTACATATTTTAACATGGTACTTTTTCCATCCTCATCTTGTGAAATAACATTTTTAGTTCCCGAACCTGATAACACCATTCAACTCAACAGTTTTGCTTCAGATCAAAATTCTCCCTTCGGACTGTCCCATGTCTTTTGAATGACTTAAATCTATAATAACAAATTCAAATTTAAACTTCTTGTAGAAAAGGTTAAGGTGTTATTGACGAGCCCGTCCCCAACACACTTTAAAGTAAACAATTAGGTACCTAAAACTCTAGGAACCCTTCAGCCGCCTCCCTCCATTATTGTCCCTATGAGGACCAAAATTGTTCATATTTCTTCATGAGGACTCAAGTGTAACCCAAGAAAGATTAGATTCTGACCCACTCGTTCATAATTAAGCACACAATCTATGAAGACACCAACCACCAATCAAAAATAACTAAAAAAAGCTATAATATCCAGTCATTTCATATCTTCTTCCTTCCTAATGGGACGAAGCAAAGAGGTCCTCACCCATGTCCCCATACCACATTTGACTCCAAATTACAGTACGATCTGGTTTAGCATACAACTACTTGTCCCCCACTTACACAAACAAATCCTTTATCCAGCTTTGCTTCATCATTTTTCTCCACATATTAGTGAGACCACAATCCGCACACCCGAGTAGGTTAACATTCCTAATTATATTTTTTCACCTTAAAAGTAATGCTTAAGGTTTAGGGAATAAACAGACTTGCATCTCTTTTGTATATATCACTAATCCTTATGCTTATTTTTTCCATGTACTACATTGTACTGGAATCAAATTTCAACTTGGCTCCAAAAAAAATAGGGTCAAATAGGCAGAAAAAACAGGATAATTGATGTAAATTAGCATGATGCAAATAATTAAAGTCAGCCATTAGGAATATCCATATGTTTAAGTGCATGGATGCAAAACTAGGAGCCTGCATCATAAAGTCAAAACGTTCTAAGTTTTGCAAGCAGCAATACACAATGATCTAGGCTAATATTTACATCTCATTTCATGCTACCTAAAACAAGCAACTAATTGTAAATAAACGACCAAGTGCAGCAAGATTACAAAAAGCTTCGGTAATACGCATTCACTACGGCATGTCAAGAACTTGAAACAACATCCTGAAGTAATCAGAGTCAGCCTACGAGCCTGCATTTTTCATTCCTCCAGTTAACTGGTTATGTGCAAGCTTTGACTGCCAAAAATTTTGATCCTCCATTGGGTGAATAGAAACTGCCTTTCGCTTACTTATTCTTGTATCAACAGTACCCTCATCACTCCACTGACTTGAGCACATGCCTAATGGGCCATCATCATTGGCATTTGAGCAGAAAATTAACTTTTTATGCAACTGTGGCGTCAAATCACCCATTTCGTTCCCCTCTAGAGTACTTGAACCAACATCTTTTGCCTGTTGCAGCTGAAATTTCTCAACACTCGAGGAAGGAACAGACAGTGGACCCAACCTAAGCGATAGATCACAGCCAATGTCTTGTGGGTTTTCAGAAGCATCACTGATATTAATATATGGTTGACACATCTTAACCGAAGAGTTCTCAACACAAATTGCCTTGGCAGGTTCCCAACTGTCAGATGTTGAGTTAGGAAAATTTTGAAAATTATATGGTAGTTCTTCAATGTTTAACAAGGGGTAAACCGCATATGAATTCGAACCGGGAAAATTTTCCAAACCCAAGAATTGCTTATTGATTGACGGAGGAAAATTCTCGGATGCAGAGAGAAGTTTCTTAGTGGGGTTGATATTGCTTTGAACAACAGGTTTTTGAGCTATATCTGTGCTTGTGGGTTTCATCAAACTAGCATTATGTAGCATGTAGTGTTGATTAACAGCCTGATTGTCTGGACGGATGCTCTCCAAACTAGAATGCTCTTGTGCGCGCGAATTAAGGTAGCATCTTGGGAGACTATTCCGCTGGCTCCTCGACGTTCTTCTTGGCATGCAGCCCAAATTGAGAGCAGCTAACAAATAACAAAATATCATAGATTGCGAAGAATAACACACACAGAACTTCACTTTCAGAAGAGTAACACTTGTTAACTAACAGAGCTCAAAATCATACAGAGAGGGATCCACAATTCAAGGTAGTAGTCTCTTTAACATGAGCCAAAATTACTCCCAAGCACAGTAAAATTGGAAAAAAAAACAGCTTTGAAATAAGAAAGTAAAAGGAGAAGAGCAGATAAATACCTTCAATACAAGGTCGAAGTTGCTCTCCAGTTTCAGAACTCTCGTCACGTCTAATAATCGTGTTAATGGCATCACTAGTTCTGTCCCAAAGTGTTTTAAGGTCCATGTATTCAGCCTATCACACGATCAAAATGCAACATTTAAGCTAGAAAATCAACAATACTAAATCCAAGAACATATCAGACTTTAGACTTGTTAACAGAGAAGCATAAGAAAGGGGAATTTTTTTTTTTCAAAAGTTGGAACCTAAAATGCATCAAAAATTTTCCTTTCTTGTCTCTTCCTTCATAATCTCAGCAGTTAAATGCAGGGGGAGCAAACCCAATTGAGATTCAGAGTAGTTGAAGAGAAAAATGAACCAACCTCAGAATTGGCTTTCGAGTACATAATTTCTTCTGATTTCAAGACAACAACAGGGAGCATTTCTTGCCATTGCTTGTTCTTCTTAGTTGCTGAGCTATGAATCTCATTGACAACTCTAAACAAAATAAAAGCCAAAACTTTGTAACTACAAACACATACATACAAACATTTGATAAAGGAAAAAAGGGGAAACAGTTAAACCTGAAAATTTCTTGAATGAGAGAACCTCTCATAGGTTGGTGTCTTTCACTATGCCATGCTCGTCTAACACATTCATAAGGTCTTGGACCTGGTCTTGGCATCTTCAAATATAAAAACAGTTTGAGAGAGAAGAGAGAAAACAAGGAAGTGTGCTTCTTGAATTGGCTTTTGGTTTTCCTTCTTTCCTTGCGACTTCTACACAGTAGAGCAGCAGAGGCAGAGGTAGCACAGTAATCGCCTTAGGGCACAAGGTTCAAAATATAAGCAGCGAAGCGAGGGAGATTAAGAGAAAAGAGTGTATTGTTGCTTCGCTTTGCTGCTTGGCTATATTTTTCTCTTTTATGTCACAAGCTCAAAAATTCAAAGGATTTAATAGATGAGCCGGTGTGTCCCCCACTCATCCACATGCCCTCTTCCCCTAGCCCTATGAGTCTCACTCTTTCCTTTCTACATAGTTTTTGGCTCTTTCTTTCTTCTTTTTAAAGCCCTCTTTCCCTCCTGTCCATTCATCCTGTAGTGGCAAGAGGGGGAGACTTGATAATGTTGTCACTGTCGGTGCCTTCTACGAAAGGCAACCCTCGTTTCCAACCTCCACTTCCATTAATCCCAATCAAACAAAATAACAATCTTCGCCTAGCATTAGATTTAAACCAAAACAAATCTAAATATAGGTAAGTTTAAATTCAATTTAAATTTATATAAAAAATTTAAGTTTGAATTAATTTAAATTACTCAGATTTACCATTAAAAAATTATGAATAGAATAAATAATATCATAAACACGATAAATATTATATAAATAAAAAAAAAATATTATTGAAAGGAAATTTAAATTGAACTATCAAACTGAAACTTTACTCAAATTTGATTCAAATCAAGACAAACACCAAGATGAAGCAAGCAAACATGTTGAAATCTAACCTAAAATTCTCAACTTAAGCAAAACACCATTTCTAATTTGCATTTTCTTTGGTTCAACACACTGATGAACTAATGAGTCAACACAAGCTAACTGGACCAGAATCACTTTCAGCTTGGAATCAGGGTGATGTACAAAAGTTGGACTTGGCTTCGTGTGAGTGGTGATAGTAATAACAGTGTTGTTGTTTTCTTGGGTCTCCTTGTACTGGCTAGTTAGGTTCAGTCTTGTGTTGCATCAGTTCCCATAACATTTGCCTGGACTCATAACTTTAGCTAAGCCCAGTTATTTTCTCCTTTTCTTTAAAGGAGTCCAAATAGGGCTCATAACTTCGACTCTAGCTAATTTGTCACGGGGTCAGATTTGAGCACCGCAAACCCAACTATAGGACCCCTCTAGCATATGTATTACTATTACTATATTATATATGTTTATTATCAAAATAATAATAATTTATTATATTGTACTGAAGAACGAAGCCCTTGTTAGTACATCCAGTAGGAGCCTTATACAATTGCTTTACTAAAAACATGCGCTGTGCAAAAATTATATGGTATGATGGTATCTTAAAAACCCACTATACAATATTTTGAATAAAACTCATATTTTATTACTATTAATAATTAGTAACTAAAAATATAGATGATACTGTATGTAGCATCCCAGGTCAGAAAAGCCCTTAGGGAAAGAGTTTTGGGGTTAGAAATAAAATCCAGAAATAGATTGGGAGTCTAGAAGAGTTCAGGGGTGAGTTAATAAGTTTTTAGAGTCTGTGTGGCTTTCGTATGATTCCTTTCGGAAGGATTCGATCATGCGAATGCGTGAGAAATGAGTAATGCCCATTTTCCCATGTGCACGCCTGTGCACCTGCCTTGCACACCCGTGCAAGTGCATGTATATAAGTGAGCCGAGAGAAATTTAGTTTCTTTTCTCACCCAGCTTTCATTTTAGCCAAAATTTCTCTCTTGTTCCAGCAGCTCCCAATCTTAGAGAAAAAGTGCTGCCTCCAGTAGCTCCCGATCAAGCTAGAGAGCAAAGAGATTAGCTTAAGAGAAAAGTTTCCAGAGGTAACGGCGCGAGGTAAGTGTTCGCTTACTTCTCCTTGAGTTTCCCAGCTTGTTTTGATGAAAAGTGTGGCTTGGATGATTCCATTGCATGTTGATGAGTTTGGTGTATGTGAATATGTTGAGATGATGATGAATTTCCATCCTTGAACCTTGCATGCAAGCTTGATCATGTTTTAGTGAAAGAATTGCTAAGCTTCCATGGTAGATTCTTTGTGAGTTGATGCATGTTGAATTGGATGTTTCAAATGTGTTTATTGAGGTGTTGAGAATGTGTGTTAGAAGTGAATTTGTGATTGATTGAGAAATGGTTGAAAATTTTGTATTTTTTCGGCAAGTATTCTTGTTGAAGAACAAGACGCACGATCGTGTGCCTGCATGGCACGGCCGTGTACCTTTGTATTTCTAGGAGCACGCCCGTGTGCACGGCCAGAATTGCAGACACACGCCCGTGTGTCCTAAGGGACATGGTCGTGTGAAGCATTTTTAGAGAAATTACCCAGAATTCCAGTAGCTTGCACGGTTAGCCGCACGACCAGTGCACGACCCCGTGCGTCTGGGCACACGCCCGTGTGCCTTGGACCTGCACGCCCGTGTGTTTTGCCCACACGCCTGTGCATCAGCAGATTTTCAGAAAAAACATGAAATTAAATTATTAAAGCGTGGGTAATCAGTTTAATGGCTAAAATGCTTCAGATAAGCAAAGATTCAGATAATAAAGCTGCATATACATATCATAGCATGACATGCAGCATGAGAGAGGATCAAGGGATCCAAATTCAGTAGTATTCAGTATTCAAAACCCGATGTACGGGTAAGAGTATTGGTGAACTCGATGGGGCATCCGTGGGATTCAGCTTTCTGACACCAGTCAGATTGTTCAGCATTCAAATTCAGCATTCAAATTCAGCCTTCTAACACCAGTCAGATCGTTCAGTATAGTATATTTAGCTTTCTAGCCAGTAGCTAGACTGTTCAGCCCACATGGCCAGGATGCTGAATCCCTGTGTTCACCAGTCTGATCAGCACAGTAGGTACCTTCGGGTACATAGAGATATTCAGATGCATGCATCCATAGTAGTTTCAGTTAGTATGACATGACATACACATCATGACATGAATAATAATGATATCAGTAAATAAATGATAATCAGATAAGCAGTTTCAGATTCCAACAAGTGACTAGATGTATGAATAGGGCCAAAGCCAGGATGTTTGTGAATGTATGTTGCTTGCTTAGGTTTTGAGGGAAGTAAGGAGTGCTTACTGGGTGATCTTTATCACTCATCCCCTTCCTTCTTCCATCCTTTTCAGGTGTTCGTACTGTTACCGAGGAGCGGGTGGTTCGAGGCTAGTGGAAGAGGGCCCATACCACAGTTTTGAGTATGTACTTTTCAGTTTTGGACCTGATAGGTCATTTTGTAAATGTTTCTATGTACTCATATATAAAACAGTGTACAGAACAGTTATGTATATATGAGAAAAGTCATTATGGGCTCATTGTATATTGTACATTCCAGATATATGTATTTTATGCTTCCATATTTGTATTCAGAATGTATAGCAGAAGTAGAGAATTTTATTTTTCGTAGGATTTGCGTCACAAATATCTGTATTTTCAGACTATTAATAAAAAGCTCCCCAGTATTCAACAGCAGAGGTACTCGTGGCGGTGGGTCCTATATTGTACCTCTCATACGCATGAACAATACAAAGCATGCGAGTCAATATGCTATCTATTGAAAACTAAATACATACACACACACACACACATATGTATAATTGAAAATATCGGGTGAAGACTCGCTCAAGCTATATCCCACTCTCTAGCTATCTCGTGCTCCAAGCTTAATTCCCTAACTCAACCTACAAGAAAAGGAAACTACAGGGGATAAGTGACAAGTCACTCAGTAAACATCTCCTATCTCTACCATCGGGTAGGCTATAAGCTGAAGTATTACTGGCTAGCTACTAAGCTGATGAACTTAACTAAGTTCTCTGATAACTTAATAGCTTCTTTTAACCTAGCTCATTTTATTCTTTGCTAAGCTTACCTTTAGTCTTTTCCTCATTTTGGTTTCATTACTTTACTATTTATCTAATTTCTAGCCTGACGGACTATGTTTAGTCTATAACTTGTCTGTCTGTTTATCTAAAGTACTTAGTTGAATTCATGATAGGTCTTATAATGTAGCATCCCAAGATTAGAAATGCCATTTAGGATAGAGTTTGGGGGTTAGATGTGAGATTTAGCTATAGATTAGGAGTTAGAAGAGTTCAAGGGTGAGATAGTAAGTTTTCAGAGCCTGTGTGGCTTGTGCATGATTCTCCTTGGGAGATTTCTTTCATGCGTAGCAAGGAAAATGATGTTTATTCATTTTCTCTTATGCACTCCCGTGCACCTAAGGTTGTACTCCCGTGCAGGTGTGATGGAGGAGAGAGATGAGAGTTTAAGTGTTTTCTCACCCAAGTTTATCTCATTTTTCAGCTAAGTTTCTTCTTATTTTCAGATACTTCCAACCCTAAAACTGATTTCCAACAGCCAGCAACTGTCAATCCAACTAGAGAAGAAAGAATTTAGTTAGAAAAAGTTTCCAGCAACCATGACAAGAGGTAAGAGCTTCCTTAGTTCTTCCTTGAGTTTTCCAGCTTGTGTTTGATGCTTGAGAATGTTTGATTATGTTGCTAGCATGCTTATGAGTTATATAAAATGATTATATACTGAAACGATGAAAGTAAAATGATTGAGATGATGATTTCCATCCAAGAAACTTGCTGCATATGTATGGGTGTAAATATGTGTGAGAAAATGGAAGTGTTAATGATGGATTATGATGTGGTGTGATGGATGAAATTGAAGCGTGTTTTGTGTTCATTAAAGTGTTAGAAATGCATGTTTGAGATTAATTTCAGTTTGGTTGAGATTTAGAATGGATTCTTGCAAGTTCCAGGCAAGTGTTACTGTTGTAGAGCAGGACACATGCCCGTGTGCCTTTGCTTTTGTAGGCACATGCCCGTGTGCCTTTGCTTTTGCAGGCACACGCCCATGTACATGAAGTTTGCAAGGCTGAACTGCAAGGAGACACGCCCGTGTGCCTGATGGACACGGTTATGTGTGTGTTTAATTGATGAAATACACAGAAATTCCAAAAGCTTACACGGTCGGCTACACGGCCAACGCACCGTCTCGTGTGTCTTCATACACCCCCGTGTGCCTTTGCCATGCACGCTCATGTGTGTTTCTTACACGTTCGTGTGTCTTGCCCATACGCATGTGCACAAGCTAATTTTCCAGGAAATGTTGTAAAATGAAGAATTAAGCATAGAAAACCAATTCTAAGGCCATAAAGCAGCAAATAAGCATAAAATGAGATAAAATAATACTGCATAAGCAGTATATAACATGACATGGCAAGACATCAGCATAAAAAGGGATCAATGGATCCAAAAGTATTAGTTAGCTATCATTCAGAATCTGACATCTAGATTAGAGTTTTGGGTGAACTCGAGGGGGCATCTGTGGGATTTCAACCTTTTGACTACAGTCAGATCATCCAGTTTCAGCTTATTAGTCTAGGGACTAATATGTATATTCAGTTTTTTACCTTTTCGCTAGACTATTCAGCCCACATGGCCAAAATGTCAAATTTTTGTGTTCATTAGCCTGATCAACACAGCAAGTATCTTCAAATACATAGAGATTTAGATGTATGCATATTCAGATGTATTCAGCATGACACGATGTTATGACATTCATTTCATTGCATTAATCATTAATGCGATCAAGATAACAGATTAAGCAATATTTGATATATTTAAAAGCAAATGTATGAGTAATTAGGCCAAGGCTAGGTATGATTTCTATTTTGTATGCTTGCTTGGGTTGTGGGAAGCAAGGATAGCTTACTGGGTGATTTTCATCACTCATTCCTTTCCTTTCTTCCTTTCTTTTCAGGTATGTCTGGTGCTAGTGAAGAGCGAGTGGATCATGGTTGACGGGAGAGGGACTCCACTTAGATTTCATATGGCTAGGTGGGTTTCTTTGTAAATTTTGTAAATACTCAGTGTATTGTACAGAAACAGTTTTTATATGAAAAGTGTATCTTGGGCCACCAATATATTTTGTATTTTCAGCTTCCGCTTATGTAATCAGATTGTATCAGTAGTTTCTTTTTTGTATGATTCCTGTCACGTATGCTATGATTTTTCAGTATATTAATAAAAAGAAAAAAAAGAAATATTCAGCAACGGTATGCGTGGCAGTGTAGGACCCGCCACTACGCGTACCCCTGTTGCTAAATACTAGGGAGCTTTTATTAATTATCTGAAAATACGGGTATATGTAATGGGAATCCTACGAAAATAAAATTTCTATTGCTATTACTGTACAATCTGAATATAATGCGGAAGCGTAAATACATAAACTGAAAATACATAATGAGCCCATAATGGCTTTTCTCATATATATACATAAACTGTTCTGTATACTGTTTACATAAAGCATTTACAATATGACCCATCAGGTCCAAAACTGAAAAGTACATACTCAAAACTGGGGTGTGGGCCCTCTCCCGCTAGCCTCGAACCACCCGCTCCTCGACAACAGCACGAACACCTGAAAAGGATGGAAGAAGGAAAGGGATGAGTGATAAAAATCACCCAGTAAGCGCTCCTTACTTCCCTTTGTAAAACCCCAAAAGCTAAATGGCAAATAACCTAGAAGGGGGGTGAATAGGTTAATTAAAAAATTTATCAAGTTTAAAACGTTTTTCCTATTCTACCAACTCAAATATGCATATAATTCAAATTAAACACAATCAAGCAAATAAATAATATAAACACAAATTTAAAGAGAGTAAGGGAAAAGAAATGCTCAGTCGATTTATAGTGGTTCGGAGCTTCTCCACGCCTCCTACGTCCACTACTCCAAGCAACCCCGCTTAAAGATTTTCCTTCCACTAACTTTAACGCAAAGTTACAATAGTTTTGATCCAAGGGATTTCACTCTTAACACTAGTTTTGATACAAGGGATTACGCCGTTAACTTAGTTTTAACAGGGATTACGCCCCACACTAGTTTCACGGGATTGCGACCAAGGGTTTGTGAAAATTACAATGATTTTGCCTCACAAGGCTAATACAACAATTAAGCTCAAGGTTTCTCTCTAAAGGTTTACAAATATGTTTGTGAGAGAAATTTGGAGAAGAGTTTAGAGAATGAAAGAATGGAAGTTGTAGTGCTAATTCTCTAACCTCTCAATCTTCAAATCAGCTCCAATTTATAGGAAATGGAAGATTCTAGCCGTTATTGCTGATTTGAGAGCCGTTGGAGAGTTTCTGGAAAACTGCACAGGCGTGTCACTTTTCTTGCACGGTCGTGCTTCCTTTTTTCTGTATTTCCAACGGTCTTTTTTTGCAAGCACGGGCGTGCGTATCTTTATCACACGAGCGTGTGTCAATTTTTCTTTTATCTGTTTTTGGATTCCAGAAGCAAGCACCGATACACGTACGATCAGCACACGGGAACCGCAGGGCTAAATTTTTACCTTGCACACGGGCGTGTGTTATTAATGCTCTTAATTTGTCTTTATTTGGTACGGCAGCAAGACACGGGCGTGTAGAAATTTTCTTCATGGCACATGGGAGTGGGTCTCATGTGCATGGTCATGCACCCCATACACACGGGTGTGTGCCTCAAAACACACGGGTGTGTGCCTTATGCACATGGTCGTGTGCCTCAAATGCATGGTCATGTGCCTTATACACATGGTCATGTGCCTCATGCACATGGTTATGTGCCTTCTTTAAGCAAATTTGAAGTGCAATAAAGATAACATGATTGTGCGGTCTGATTACGCACGATCATGTATTAGATAATTTCTGTAAAAAATAAACTCTTTGATCATATTTATCATATTCGATATATGCATGGATCGGTTAGATATTTTAACATATGTTTTGCATCAATTCAAAATCCACAAGGGTCCAACACCCTCAACCCAAACAAGCAACATACAATCACAAACATACCTGGTCTTGACCATATTCATACATCTAATCATTTGCTGGAATCTGAAACTGCTTATCTGATTATCTGGATCTCATTCTTTTACTGATTTCATTATTATTCATGTCATGATGTGTATGTCATGTCATGCTAACTGAAATATCTGATAATGCATGCATCTTAAAATCTCTATATCTGTATGTACCTGAAGGTACCTGCTGTGCTAATCAAACTGGTGAACACAGGGATTCGGCATCCTGGCCATATGGACTGAACAGTCTAACTACTGGCTAGAAAGTTGAATATATTGTGCTGAACGATCTGACTAGTGTCAGAAGACTGAATCTGAAATGTTGGACAATCTGACTGGTGTCAGAAAGCTGAATCTCACAGATGCCCCCATCGAGTTCACTCATACTCTCACCCGTACATCAGATTCTGAATATTGAAAACTATTAAATTCAGATCTCTTGACCCTCTCTCATATTGCATATCATGCTATGGTATGCATATGCAGCTTTATTATCTGAATCTTTGCTTATCTGATGCTTATCTGAAGCATTTTAGCCATTAAACTGATTTCTCATGCTTTAATAATTCAATTTCATGTTTTTTCTGAAAATCTGCTGATGCACGGGCGTGTGGGCAAGGCACACAGGCATGCAGAGGTCACACACGGGCTTGCAGGTCCAAGGCACACGGGTGTGTGCCCAGACGCACAGGGTCGTGCGCTGGTCGTGCTGTTGGTCATGCATGCTACTGGAATTCTGGGTAATTTCTCTGAAAAGCTCACACACAGGCGTATCCCTCAGGACACATGGGCGTGTGTCTGCTATTCTGGTCGTACACACAGCGTGTACACGGGCATGTGTCTGGAAAAACAAAGGCATACGATCGTGCCATGCAGGCACACGGTCGTGTGTCTTGTTCTTCAATAAGAACACCCGTCTGGAAAATGTACTAAATCCATGCTAATTCACATTCAATCTCAAATTAACTTTCAATATACATTCCCAACACTTCAATAAGCATAAAACTAAACTCAATCTCCACATGCATCAACTAATGAGCATTTCACCATGAAAGCATATCAATTCTCTCACTAAAACACAATCAACAAGCATGCTTGGATCATGGATGGAAAATTCAACATCTCACACAACAATCATCATCATCTAAACATGCACGAATCTCATCACATGTTAAACATCAAAATCCATCAAAAAAAGCTGGGAAAACACAAGGAGAAGTAAGCGAACACGTACCTCACCATTGCTGTTGGAAGCTTTTTTATCAAACTAATCTCTTGGCTCTCTAGCTTGATTGGGAGCTACTGGAGGCGGCACTTCTTCTCTAAGGTTGGGAGCTGCTGGAACAAGAGAGAAATTTTGCTAAAATGAAAGCTACGTGAGATAAATGATTAAATCTCTCAGCTCACTTATACACATGCACTTGCACGGGCGTGCAAGGCAGGTGCACGGGCGTGCACATGGGAAAATAAAGATTATTCATTTTTTACGCATTCACATGATTGAATCCTCCCTAAAAGAATCATACAAAAGCCACACAGGCTCTGGAAACTTACTAACTCACCCCTGAATTCTTTTAGACTCCCAATCTATTTTTGGATTTCATTTCTAACCCCAAAACTCTTTCCCTAAGGGCTTTTCTGAATCTAGGATGCTACAGGTAGCGAGTCCTACATATAAACACATGTTTCTCTAGTTTAGGTTACTGTTGAATATTGCCTTATATTGTATTGTAAATACGTATATGAGAATACATAAATAACCCAATATGAAGAGGAGTCTGAGTAGTGTAACTTGATTTACTAAAGTTCCTTTTTTATGTTCATTATCTTGTTCTTTTATCTGATTTCTGAGACCTAAGGTACTGTTGAGTTCTCTAAAGAGCTTAACTGAATTCCTTTAGGTTTCTGCTTATGATGTATATCGTGCAGCTAGTTTTTGTTATTGTCTACTTATCAATCATGATTTACTTCTCTTTTATCTTGTTGTGTACGTTGTAATTCATACTTGTTCTATTTTTCATTTACTGTTTTATCACGGCTTATTCTGTAAACCTGTTCATTATGTTCTATGTAAGACATTATGTACGTGCTCATATTTCTAACATTACTTATTCTGACTATATTGTTAATTATTAGTTTGTTTGATAGTTTATCTGTCATCTTACTGATATATATATATATATATATATATATATATATGTATTATAGTTTTTATGTTATGTTTCATTTCATGTTATGCATGACATGATACGAAGTATGATGAAATCATGTCTAATGATACTAAAAATCATAACTAGGTCTTAGAGCCTGTTTTCTGAAAACATCTTTCTGAAAATTGACTTTAATGAAATACTACTAGGATTTGAAGATTCTAAAATACTGAAAATTAAATAAAAGCTATATATAAAATTTCTATGTATCCGAAGATACTTGATGTGCTAGGCAGACTAATAAATATAGGGATTCAACACATTGATCATGTGAGTTTTCTATACTAACACAAGGGTAGTAACTGACTAATCGATGTGTAGCAATTGAATCTGAATCTGAAGCTGGGTGTTAAGCATTGAAACCTAAACTGCTAGCTGAATGCACACCAGCATATGCCTATATATAGTGACTAGTATGGTCATAAACCCTACGGCTGATTTTCTTAACTGATGGGATGTGCGACTCACAAGTGCCCTCTCATATTCACCCTTGAAATGATGTCTGGATCATTATCTTTCTACTTTAAAATATATGCATGTGTATCTCTTGATCTTTTTTTGAAAACATTGAGTTGACATGTCATGTCACGTCATTAAATATAAAATATATGCATGATAGTTTATTATTTCTTTCTTTCTGATTACTTTCTATTTAGATATACATATGTTATAATTTTGTTTTGTGTATTCTTACTATTATCTTGTTTTTGTAACTCACTAAACTTATTAATAAGTTCTGCATAAACTGTTATGTATGTTGTATTATATGTTTTATAAATGTTGCTATTTCTACTTCTGTATATTTTTATACTATTCATGTTTTAGTATCTGTATACATACATATATATATATATATATATATATATATATATATATATGTGTGTGCATGTGTAGTGTCCGCTGCTATATATTACTATAGACCATTTTTTTTTATTGAAATATATCTTTAATATATAGCAATAGGTCCTACGTTGACTGCTTATTGAAAATATGCGAAAGCTAGATTAGAAATCTGTGATGGGAAACTAAAACCCACTGTACAGTATTGTAGCATCCCAGGATTAGAAATATCCTTTAGGGTAGAGTTTGGGGGTTAGATGTGAGATTTAGAAATAGATTGGGAGTTTAGAAGAGTTTAGGGGTGAGATAGTAAGTTTCCTATGCCTGTGTACCTTGCGCATAATTTCCTTTGGGAGGTTTCTATCATGCATAGCATGGGAAATGAAGAGTTTTCATTTTCCCTTGTGAGCTCCTGTGCACTGTGCCCTACACGCCTGTACAGGTGAGTTAGAGGAGAGAGATGAGAGTTATTAGCCTTTTCTCACCCATCTCACCCATTTTCAACCAAAGTTTCTCTTTTGTTTTAGCTACTCCCAGCCCTAGAATTGATTTTCAGCAACCAACAGCTCCTAATCTAGCTAGAGAATGAAGAGATTAGCTTGATAGAGTTTCCCAGTAGCCATGACAAGAGGTAAGTGTTTCCTTACTTCTTCCTTACGTTTCCCAGCTTGTGTTTGATGATTTAAAATGCTTGAATGTATTTTCATCATGCTTATGAGTTATATGATGAGCTTATGCATTATGCATTGATATGTTGATGAGATGATACTTGAGATGATGATTTCCACCTATAAACTGTTGAACCCTTATGTGTTTTGATGATAACAAAAATAATGTTAAAATGACTAATATGTCTTGGCATGGATGAAAACATGACCAAAATAGGACAAAGATATTTTTATGTTATGCAGGCAAAATGTACGGCCGTGAACATGGAATGTACGCCCGTACCTAGTACAAATTGATCTCGTATATGAACTTTCACGCCCCCGTAACGCTTCCCGTGCACGGCTCTGTAAAATTGACATTGGTCATTCACGCCCGTACACGTAATATGTACCCCCGTGAAATACCAATTCCAGGTCAGTCACGAGCATGGTCGTCCCGTGAGTGCGTCGTACATAAGTCAAAGTAGTCAAGTAGTATGTACGCCCGTACGTATTTGAAGCACGCCCGTGAATATGCAAAGGGGAGTCACGCCTTCGAGTTACGACCAAGTCAGCTCGTGTAAGGTCAAAGGAACAAGAGGCTAAATACTGTACGCCCGTGAATTATTTATGTACGCCCGTGCATAGGCAAAATTTGAAGCGTACATGAGCTCGTACAGGGGTGTCGTGCATGACCCCGTACTCGATTCTGGAAAATGAAGGGACACGGAGTCACGCCCGTACATCATGGTGTCACACCCGTACATGAGCTGGCGCCAAGAAAAAAATTAGCCGTTGGGAGGACTGCTCGAGGCATTAATTGACGAGGTCACGCCCGTGAAGGTGTGTGCACGCCCGTACATAAAAGCAAACTTTCAACTTTAGCTGCTCCAATAGATTCCTACTTTTTCTAGCAAGCATTGAGCTATAAATTGGAGGCTCTTTGAAGTGAGAAATGTTGGAGAACAAGTGCACTAATCTTAACCTCAATTTTCTCTCAATCTCACTCAATCTTTCATTCCTCACATTGCTAAATCTTGAGGAAATTTGTTTGTGCAAATTATTTATAAGTCTTAGAGAGGCAATTTTGTTCATACATCTTGCTTACAACAATCTTTGGGCGTAATCCCGTATAACTATTGTTAAGGGCGAAATTCCCTTGAATCAAAACTATTGTGTGGGCGAAATCCCGGATCAACTATTGTAAGCGGTTGGGCACAATCCCAATTCAACTAGTGGAAACTTCAAGAGGTTTTGCTTGAAGAAGTGGACGTAGGAGGCTTGTGTTCAAAGCTCCGAACCACTATAAAACTGGCTGAGCATTTCTTTCCCTTACTCTATTTAATTTGTGTTTATGTTGTTCAATTGCTTGGTTGTGATTAATTGATATTATATGCATATTTGAGTTGATAGAATAAGAAAACGTTTTTGATATTGATAAATTTTTAAATAACCTATTCACCTCTAGGTTATTTGTCATATTACATTTGAGGTTTTACATAAACCATGCTTGCTTCTGCTTGTATGTGTGTATGTGAGAGAAATGATGATTTCCATGGTGGATTGAGTTATAGTTTGTGAATGATGAAATTGAAGTGTGTTGTATGCTTATTGAAGTGTTAGAAATGCATGTTTTTAGTTAATTTCAGTTTGGTTGTGTTTTGGTTAGATTTCCTACAGTTTCAGGTGGTTGCTATCGATGTAAAGCAAGACACACGCTCGTGTACCCGTAAGTGCACGCTCGTGTGCTTTTATTTCTGCAGGGACACACCTGTGTGCATAAAGTATGTACGACCTGATTATAGAGGACACGACCGCGTGTTCTAGGGGACACGACCGTGTGTCTGTTTTTTCAGTGATTTTACATAGAATTTCCAGAAACGAGCACGATCGGCTGTAAGGCCAGTGCACATGTGTTTACACACACGCCCGTATGCCTTTGCCATGCACGCCTGTGTGTGTTCCTTGCACGCCTGTATGTGTTCCTTGCACGCCCGTATGCTTTGCCCACACACCCGTGCAGTAGCATAATTTTTCAGGAAAAGTATTAAAATGATTTATTAAGCATGGGAAACCTTTCCAATGGCTAATAAGTAACAAATAAGCATAAAATCAGATAAATAATACTGCATAAGCATTTCATAGCATGACATATAACATGAGAAAAGATCAAGGGATCCAAATTTAGTAGCATTCAGCATTCAGAACCTGATATCCAGATTAGAGTTTGGGTAAACTCGAGGGGGAATCTGTGGGATTTTATTCTTATGACTACGGTCAGATCGTCTAGCACAACATATTCAGCTTTCTAGCCCATAGCTAGACTGTTCAGCCCATATGGCCAAGATGTCGAATCCTTGTGTTCATCAACCTAATCAACACAGCAGATATCTTCGGATACATATATACTCAAATGCATGCATATTCAGTTGTATTTAGCATGACATGACATACATTTCATGACATGGATTAATAATTCAATCAAGAGAACAGTTAAGCAACAATCAGAATAAGCAGTATCCAAATTCAGTAAGCGATTAGATGAATGTTAGGGTCAAGGCCAGGTATATTTATTGTTTTGTGTGCTTGCTTGGGTTGAGAGAAGTAAGGATCGCTTACTGGGTGATCTTTATCGCTCATTCTTTTCCTTCTTCATTTCTTTTCAGGTATGTTTGGTACTGGCAAGGAGCGGGTGAACCATGGTTGACGGGAGAGGGACTCCACTCAATTTTTAGTCTAGTTGGTCTGGTGGGATTTATTGTAAATTTTATATTTACTCAGTATATTGTACAGAACAACATAAATATGTAAAGTATACTTTTGGGCCATCAATGTATATTTCAGTTTCAGTTTTCGCTTGTATGTATCAATGTAAAGCAATAGTGTTTCTTTTCGTGGGATTCCTGTCATGAATACTGAATTTTCAGTTCATTAATAAAAAAAGAGATAATTCAATAGCAGTGGTATACGTGGCAGCGGGTCCTACAATTTTGGTATTAGAGCCGTTCTTTGAGCCATTTTTCTAGATTTGTGTTATTGAAAGTGTATGGAGCTTGTTTTCTCTCCCTCCCAACCATCGTCCAGATCCTCCTCACAGCACAAGTCAGGTATTATTTTTCTTTATGTGATGTTTTGTGTTCCTAACTATGATGTTATAGATAGAGAAGAATATGTCTCTAGATACATAGATGAGACAGATAATAGTTCTCTCGCTCGTCTTATAAGTGTTAGTGATAGACGGTGATCTCAAAGTTCCTCCCATGTGTCTTTGAGACTAGATCAGTTAAAAGAAATGATGAGAGAAATAGTCAGAGAAGGTCTTCAAGAAGCTTAGGTTAGCCGAGTTCAGGAACCAGCTAGAGTTACACCACCTCAGTATGAGACTTACCAGATACCGAGAAGAAGACATTACAATCTCATCGACAGTCACAGCCATAGTTTCAGTCACAGCGACAATTAGTCAGAGAGAGATTTCAGTTTTCAGCTGAGTACAGAGAGTACAATCATGGTATGAGTATAGAGACAGCTGGCACCAGTTCTTCAGAGAGACTACAGCCTATCTACCATCCACCAGGGTCATTTCAGCCTTTAAAATTCAGTGGATCTAGGGATTCAGCAGTGGCCAAGGAATGGGTAGAGTTAGTAGAGAGTGTGATAGGCCTCTTCACTTTATCAGAAAGAGAAAAAGTCAGATATGCAGTGTTCTTTCTAAGAGATGACGCCAAAGTTTGGTGGGGTCTAGCCAAAGCCTCCATCAATAAAGAGCAGTTGACTTGGGCAAAGTTCAGGCAGTTATTCGATGCAGAGTATAGAAGCACGAAGATGATTTATGCCAAAGCCCAAGAGTTCATTGATTTGGCTCAAAGGTCAAGTTCAGTTAAAGAGTACGCCACCAAGTTTTATGCTTTGGCGAGATTTGTCCCAAGTTTAGCGAGGACAGAGATGGAAAGAGTTCAAAATTTCATCCATGGCTTACATCCTATAATAGCCAAGGATGTGATGATAGGAGCAGATCCTCCCTAAAGATTCAGTGATGCATTGGGGAGAGCGTTCCAATCTGAGGCTGGTTTACAGAGGATAGCTTCTAAAATTTTTGTTTATTCTTTTTTTATTGCTTATGCACGATCATGACCCTTAGACAGACGATCGTGACCCTGTTATAATCCAATCGTGCATGCCTAGTATACACAACTGTGACCCTACTAAAATAAGATTGCACGAGCATGCATCCTCGGGAGCACAGGCGTGTGTCCTGCTCTGTTTTAGACACCCTGGCTAAAACATGCAAGATCAAGTCTTAACTTAACCCAAATTCTATCAATCTTCAATTAAACTTACTTTAACATATATTCATGCAAAATACATCATTATATACTAATTTGCCCCATCAATAACAGCCAAATCAAATTAACATATTTTTAAACCCTTAAATACACATATGCATGCATCAAGGAAACTAAGCACGCTTCTATCTTCAAGTCTCTCATTTATTTCATTATCATCATTTCACAAACATGCTATTAAACTGAAAACATGCTTATATAACTGAATAAACTCACCCAAGAAAATATAAACTATGAAAACAGGGAAAGAAGTAAGGGGATACTTACTTTGAGTCACTAATGGCTTTAATCTCTTTATCTTTAGCTGAATCTTGGCTAGATTGGCTGATAAAAACTGGCTAATTTCTCTCTCAATTTGATTAAGGTTAGTTGGAGAGAAAAGAAGGGAAAATAGGTGAGAAAACTGACTAAAATGGGTGGAGGAAAATCTAACTTTATATATCAGTAGACATGCACGGGTGTACATGGCTAGATGCATGGGCGTGCATGAAGGGAAAGGGATACACGGGCGTGTGTCCAGAGACGCATGGTCGTGCTCCTTCCATAAGTTGCATATAAAGCCTAAAAAAAGACCATTCTACCCTTCTAACTCACTAAGACCATTATCTAACTGAGAAATCTCTCTTCCAACCCTGATTCAAAGCCTAAAAAGACCATTCTAACCTCAAGATATTACACCGATACCGTGGAGCACTTGTCTTGGACTTCTCCAAGCAAATAAGCATTTTCTCAATTCGTTTATCTGTGAAAAAATGAGAATACCACAATTAACAGTTAGGCAATTTGAAATATTACAAAGCATCGTAACACGATAATATATGACAAATGAAATTCATTGTCATACTCAAGCATAATAAAGCTCACATTAAGCATAAATAGTAAAATCGAGACAACCAAAAGAAAACATTCTACTTGTCACATTTATATCTCATCTTGAAAAGTACATTGTTGAAGGTGGACAGAAGGGCATCTACTAAGCAACAAATCTGAGCTACTCCAATGACAAGCAACATCTTCTACCTTAGTCATATGCCCTCTGGTTAATATATGTCTAAGTGAGACTAGTCACTCCCCCCTAAAGAGGCTTATGAGGTTTTACACTGTGGCAGCAACAAGGGCTCATCTCGTTTGTGTCATCACATTGAATTTTACAATTCCAACATTACAATCATGTTTCTCATAGTAGATTTACACCGTTTAGAAAAAGTTTCAAGACCAAAAACATCCTAGATCAAAAGACTGATTTTCGCACGCGACTACTCGTGACTTAGACTAGCATTGGCGGGGCAGATTGGCACTCCTAACACTGGCTGACTCATGGCACTCTTGGAAACTTGGTTTAGCACCCATCGCTCTTGACTTTGGCCAACACCAACTCTTGAACTACTGGAGCATCGACACTCACATTAGTGCTCACGAACATAAATTCCAAGGAATAAAATTGTCAAAGAAAAAAAAAACTTTGGTGAAGAATTGTCAACAAATTGTCAAACTAAAACCGACTAGGTTAATGAAAGATCTTGATCCTCAACCATGGCTAATTGGGCTAGTCTTAAAGCTCGAGGATATGTCTGGTTCAGGTTGCGGCTTCCAAGGTGTTCACATAATACAAAAAAAAAAAAAAAAAAAAAAAATTCAAAGGCTTAGTTGATTGTTTTTGCATTTTGCAAAGAAAATAAAAACTTCTTCTAATTATTGAGATTTAAATCCAATATTTCATCTATTAAAATGATATATTTATGTTATTAGATTAATTTAAGGTTATTAGTTAAAAAAACCTACTTTTACTACATATAAATGATATTAATCAAGTTTTTATAAATTATATAAATATACATAATATTTAAATTTAATACCATTTTTATTTGATGTGATCATCTACAACTACACACAATGAACAATAATTAGATGCATATTGTGTATCGTAAATTTAAAATTATTGTTTCTCACATCTAGTAACTTTTTTATCACAAATTTATTTATTTATTTATTTATTATAGATGAATACTTGGTCTCATAAATACCTATTAAATGAATTAAAAAATTTTATTTTAATATCGACAATGGATTCTTATTTAAGACGTCCGCATGGGACATGCCAAGTTACCTCTCAGCCTATTTTTAGGGAGCGTAGTTCTTAAATTATTGTTTTTCAAAACAAGGTATTTTAGTTAATTTCTTGAAAATGTTAAGCGTAATATATGCGGGCCAAATATTGAGGGTAGGTAAAAGTACAGGGTTGTATGGGACCCATCCGAGTCAGTTACCTAAGGTAGTCAGAGCCTATCGTTACTTCTTATCAAAATTCACATCCGATAGATTGATTTGATATGCAGTTTTTTTGTTTTTTTATTTATTTGATTTTATAATCAGAAGAGTTGTTGGTTGGTTGGTCGGTTGGTTGGTTGGTGTCCCAGGGAAAGCGCCGAACCGACCTTGTGTGTAAGCTCTTGCCGCTGTGGCTTAACCGAACTGAATTGGATGAACGGCTGGCTTCTAATACTTGAACCCATGGGAATGGTCAAAATCAATTAGAGTTTAGATAAAGCACCCATTTCAGTTGGGCTAAAAGACTTGTTCCCACGGTAGGAAGGTGCTTAAATAATCCAATCACACTCTTTAATTTTGAATACTCTCCTTATCCAATTATGTTAATGTCTTGGATTAATATTATTTTGAGTGTAATAACAATAATATCCTCAAAAAAAAAAAACTATATATTAAAATTAATAATTTATCTTAGAAAAATTACAATAAGTTATTCACTTAAAATTTAAAATATTGAATTTTTTTAAATTCAATTTTAACATATTAAATTACCATTTCACTCTCCCTGTGACATATTTAAATCTTATCTTATCATGCCCTCCTTTGTGGGTTTAGGTCAACAATACCACTTATGAAAGTCAATGCACGACAACTTACATATTTAGACGTGGTTTCCATGCCATATTTTATTTATTCTATTGAACCCCTAGTCTGGCACCAAATAGTCCCCAAACCAGCCCATCTAAAAAGCCTGTATCATATCCATACAACAATTTTTAATACCCGTAAGTGCTTCCCTGAGACATAGATAGGGACGGATTTGCTCAGAGACAAGCATGGGGTGGCTCCAGCTTCAATCAAATATATTATGTTCAGTATGAGCTAGTAGGAATTGATGTGTAGTATTATTGAAGAGTTGGGAAAAATAGTATTATATTAAGCTTCAATTTAAAATCGATTCATTTAAATTAAATCATCCCGGATTGAATTCACCCCTAAAAACAAATATTTTATTGTAACCCTTAAAAAAAATAATAAATAAGAAAATTGACTTTAGTTTTGAGAAAATAGAAGTTGAAAGATGGTGACTGAAGAAATGAAGGAGAGGAGGAGGAGCATTGGTGGGGCGGATGAACTGCTGTCAGTCACACAGAACAGAACAAACGCATGGCAGAAGTTGAGCTTTCAATGATATTGACAACCATGTTAGGCCATCCTACTCCTATCTACGATTTAAATTTCAACTTCACCTAGTTGTTCTCAACCAACTCGACCATGAAATCATCTGATTTTCTTCGGCTGAAGGCAACAATTTATAGTATTTTCGTATTTACCTGCAGAGCAAGGCAAGGGGGCGAGTTAAAATTTACAGAATAAAAAGTCAACCATGACAAGCTAACAGAAGTTGTGGGTGCCATTGCAACGTGCCTCTGAATATATATATATAAAACATAAATGTGTTTTTGACCGCATTAACGAAAATAATGTAGAGTAAGATCACATTCCTAAAGCATATGCTTCATATATTTAATATCAATTTAGAACCTTTTTCACCCATTAAACAATTGAGACTGCGTCCCTTGGATACCATTCAAAAGGTGAAAGATTGTTTATTGATGATGATGATGGCTCAACCAAAAGAAAAACAGAAAGACACAAAAAGCTAATGCATTTGCATGCATATGTTCATTGTTCATCATTGCTTTATCTTTTTCATCACCCCCACCCCCTTAAAAAAAAAAAAGTTTCCCGGTTCTCATCCCTAGTTTATTTTTGGTTCTTGGACACTAAGAATTTAGATGGACCAACTTGTGCCATTACTTAGTGTTAAATAGAGGCAGCAAATTTAATGGACTAAGAATCCAGTGGCCACTTCTCAGTATATATATGTGTGTGTGTATGTGTGTGTGTGTGTGTGTGTGTGTGTGGTCATTTCAAGATTATTCCTACAGCTCTTATATGAGTGGGGAATCCTGAAATTTCAGAAAAAAGGAAAGAAGTTATCTTCCTATAATATATTAAGCTGGGATACACTAACTAGAAGACATTTGATTTGGATTCCATTAACAATGATAACCATTACTGAAAGAAGAAAACAAAAAACTCAAATAGATCATACGATTGATTAAGAGCCATAAAAGTCATTTTCAGCTGCTTCGAAGTCACATCCAAATTGCAGTATGATTCATTATTTTTGCCTATTAGCAGTAGTATTAATCTTGTTACATTTTATAATCAACCCATTAAAGGCATCAGCTCAAGCAGTCTGAATACTAGTTTGTTGTTAGTCTCCAGTCCTTTCCTTCCTTGCCTTAGTTTCATAATTCTGAATTGAGCAAAATATTGTCCAATTTGGAGTAAAGATGGATTAAGAAGCCATGTCAGAGAAAAAATGCCGTCAAAGTTTTCATGAATAGATTATTGAAATGCATAATATCTAATTTGAAATTTAAAATCCCTAATGAAATTACAGCCAAGTTATGAGAGCCTTCACATTGATAAACAGAACAGTTTGCAAAATTTGGAAACTACTAGAGTAATACAGGAGGGACCGGCAAAGGAACATGGATTACGCAATTAAACAAGCTACTAAAAACTAACTTTTCCTACATATTACATGGGGATCTAACTACTTAAGTTGTAGAAAACATAACCTTCTGCAGTGGACCTGATTTTGGGTAACTTAGGTCAGATTAAAAAAAAGTATGTACTAGTTTCCTCCCAAGGCAAAGATAATTACAAAATGACATCATAATGGATTACAAATCTGCCATCATCAAAGTCCCCACAATTACTGATCCCCTCTCTCCCACTTTCCCCAGTTTTGTGCACAAAATAACGGAGCAAATCAAATTACATTAGATAAAAAATCACTAAAGTACGACATGATGACAAATAGAATAGTCTCTAAAATATGTGGTATAAATCAGGAAGTAGAATAGTAATACCCTGCTGGTGGTCCCATCCCATTTACTGGTGGCATTCCATAAGGCATCACAGTCATAGGACCTGCATTGTAGTATCCAGTACCGGAGATCTTGGCTACACTAGCTTGGCCCTGCATGCCATCCCTTGCATACTGCTGCCATACCAGCTGCTCCTGCACAAGCAAGTGCTGTTTCTTTTCCATATCGGACATTTGCACATATGAAGGAGGTGGAATGCTCAATGATGCAGCAAATGGGTCCTGATTAACTGTCTGAACTGTTCCATCTGGAGCCGGAAGAGCCAAAACTGGTGTTGAAGTCTTCCCTAAACCTGGCAATGCAACACTACTTGCACTCCCACCACTCAATTGAGAAGTGCTCACATGCTGCCTCACCATTCCCTGATCATACATGCCATTCAACAACAATGGATCAAACCCACCACCCAATGCTGCTTTCTGTCTCGACAAATTGCTGGCAGACTCAACCAATGCCAATTCCCAATCTGCCTTGCCAGGTTCAGCAGCAGGGGTTTGCCAACCCGAGGTAACCTGCTCCCCATTTGATGGAAATGCTTCCCATGATCCATTACCATTAGCTGCAGGCCCATTAAACAAAGCCAAGGCCAACTTATTCCCCTGTTCATCGGCTGTAACTGTATCATCCCTCAAATTCACCAAATCTTCTGTCACTCGTGGTTTTTGAGGCTCAGGTTCAGGTTCAGGCTCTGGTTCAGGTGGTGGCAGAGGAGCGTAATTCTCTGGAGGAGGCAATGCCTTTATTTCATTCATATCCGGTACTGGTTCCTCATGTGGAGGAGTATCCAATTCTTTCCTCTCTGGACTCTTAGGCCTATTGGCTCTATCCCTCAAAAACTCCTGCAAAGTCTCTAACAACTTGCTTGTAATCCTCTGAACATCCGGATACTCAGAGGACCTTGCCACACCATTATCCTTGCACCAATTATAAAAAGCAATCAGCTCATCAATCTGCTTTGCTGCACTAGCATATGCATCAAAGGCCTTAACACAGTCTGTATACTCCATATCAAAAAACTTATCAAGCAACACAGCCAAAACTTCACAAATATTTGAATAAATCTGAAAACTCTCTTTCACCATTGGATACAAAGTAATCAAAATCATCCTATTATTTTTAGCCAGACCCATGGGCCTACATGACAGGAGCCTATCGAGCAGTCTCTGCAAATGCCCCATTTTTTCAAATATCCTCTCCGGCTTCATTTCTCTCAATGGAGTCACTACGCCTTTTTTCTCTTCCCCACCACTAGCCTCACTCATATCTCCATACGATCTTGATCTCCTGGTCATTCCATAATTGCCATAACCACCATTGCCTCTAGAGTCTCCATAATCATACTCATTCAGTCTGGGAGGAGGAGACCGAAAATCATCCCCATATCTAGATCCAAATCCATCATGATAACTACCAGAACCTGAAACAGACTTAGAACCGCGCTTTCTATCAAACAAAACAAGTTCTAGTCTTTGATCTAAATACATGGCATAAGTTCTCACAAAAGCTGACTGGTCCCACGAGCTCGAATGAGCTTCATCTCTAAAATCCGACATGTTCAAGAGCCTTGTTCCTCTTCTTGTTGCATACAAGATCTCCTCTTGAAATATTGGATCCCCCTCGTTTAATAGCCGGTGTACAAGCGTCAGAGTCTTAAGTGCCACAATCCAGTCACGTGTCTTGCCCAGACGCTTTGAAACGGCCGACACACAAGCGTGAACATAGACACGTGAGTAAGAGGTTAAGTTGAGGATCTCGCGAATGTATTTCTCGTCGGCCGGGTCGTCGTCGTGACTCGTGGCTTTGACTATTGCAACTTCGAGGTCTGGAGCCATGTTACTTGACACCTTAGCTATGCCTATGCTAGTCTGGTCTTTAACAGCCCCGATCGCTTTCCGAATTGTGCTCGGCGCCATATCTACCGTTGATTTAACTCTCACACCTTTTCCGTTTCACCGAGTTGTTTAAAGTCGAATAGTAAATGATCAAGGGACCTGAATTCGTATTAATGGTAATAAGTAATTATTAAAACTTTTTAAGCAATTAATTAACATTAGTAGAAATGATAGGATTTTGCATTTACCGTCGTCAGATGTTGGAGAAGATGCTGCGGTGAGCAAAAAGGTCGTCAGATCTGTCGACTTCTCCTAGACAAAACGAACGGAGAACAATAAAACTAAATAAATTTTAAAAAATGACGTCGGATTACCGGAGAGAGGGCAAACCGGCGTCGTTTGGTTTGGTCAGAGAGCTGAATCTAGAAGCGGTACTCTCTCTCTCTGGCGCTGAGTTGGGACGAGACTCAATTAGGCAGAAGAGGAAAGAGCAGGTAAGACGGTTCAAATAAAATAGAGACCTTAAATAATAAAGTAGGTGCGGTGTATTACCGGAAGTGCGGGGAGCTGAGCTGTGTTGTGTTGTGTTGCGTTTGTGCGCTTGTCTGTGAGCAATCAACTACAGCGAAACGCAAGAGAGAAGTGAGTTTTGACACGGTATGCGAGGGCATTGGGTTGTTTTCTAGAATGTCTTCGAAATCGAACTGGATGTTGATCCATTGGAGAAGGGATTCAGTCCAACCCATGATGGAATTGATTAATATTTTAAAATAATATTTAACCTAATTTGAATTATTTTAATATTAAAATAAATTTTGTTTAATTATAGACTAGATTACTTAACAAAATCTCATTCATGAAGTTTTAAAAATTCAAATAATCATATTTATTTTTTGAAAAAAATTAAAATATATTTTATAAACATAAATAATATTATTATTAAAATAAAATTTAATATAAATGATATTAAAATAAATTTTAATATAAAATAATATTAAAATAATAATAAATTTTTTAATAAATTAATAAAAATTTTAAAAAATATAACAGTGTCGTTGACAATAATGATTGTCATTAACATAATTAGGTGATCGAAAACGATTACTTGATTCCATTGATGATCGGATCTGATCACCTAATTATGTTAACGATAGTCAAATATAATCGTCTCTGACATCAAGATGATCAGATTCAATCGTCAATAAAATCAAGTAGTCGTTTTTTATTACCTAGTTATATTAACAACAGTCACCGTCATCGACAACGTTATTGACGACGATGACTGTTATTTTAAATTTTATTTTATTTTCTAAATTTGTATTAATTAATTATATTTTTTATTATTATTTTAATAATAATATTATTTTAATTATTTTTATAAAATTTATTTTTTTTATTTTACTCAAAAAAAATAAAAATACTCTTCAAACTTTGCTCAATAAATAAATAATTGAGATTTTGTCATTTAAAATAACCTTAAGCGATAATATGTCATTTGGTTTAATTATAGACATATTTAAAATTTAATAAATGAAAGTATTATTAATTTTAAATTTTAAAAAATATTTTATAAAAAAAAATTGACTAATTGCTAGATCCCTCCAACACAAATGGGTGACAATCTTTAAAAATCCTTTCCAAGCTTGGTTGTGGGCATCTCCGCCTATTCCTCTTCTTCACCTTCGCATCTGCCAACTGCTGTACACATTTCCATCATCACAAGCACCGCCTACAAGAAGTACGAGCAGTCAAAGCGGAGGCGATGAGCATCTACGAGTCATGCCTTGTTTCTTAATTTTCTTCCTCCACATGTACATGATCCTTCCTAACACAGTTACACCTAGAACTTAGAATATAAATGTTATTGTGATCACCATACGCTTCTTCCCGCTGGATTGTCTTAGTTTGTCCGAAACATTGATAATTTAGTTAACACGCACGTTATTGAACTTGAACAGAACAATTGAAAACGTTAGCAACAAAAATGGAGGCATTTATGTCACGTAATTAACCACAAGCACTCATGCATGAAGCGGAAGATGACTTGAGATTCATGGATGAACACAACTCTCAAAATTGCATATCCAGAGTGCATTTGAATAGGTTTCTCCACTTACTAATTAGAAATATTGCGTCATTTATTTTGTTATTAAGAGCATGCCAAGTATAAAATCAAAGATAAACTTTTGAATAAGGTGAAACTTTGCTAAGATACACGTAGATTAGAGAATACATGATATAACTCAAATCGATTTTAATCTATTTTTTTATTTTGACAACCTCCATTCAAAATCAAATCTGAAATCCTAAGTGAACAAAAAAATGTTTAGGCTTATACAAGACCAAATAATTATATTAATTTAATTCAGTTGTTTACTCATTTAATTATATGATGACAATTAATCTATTTATACTTATTAGTATCTAACCATTTATACTTAAAACATTGTTTTTAATTTAATCTTATTTAATTATTAAAAATCAAATATTTGCAAAATCAGTATTTCTTTACTTTTGCTAAATTTAAAAGGTCAACTAATTTGAAGATACAAAAATTATAATAGTGCTAAGATTTTCCCGGAGGAGATCGCGTGGCCTAATGGATAAGGCGCTCGCCTCCGGAGCGGGAGATTGTGGGTTCGAGTCCCACCGTGATCGATTTTGAAAATTTATCTTTCGTTTTGCTGTCTTATCTTTTTATTCAAGAAATTTATTATTATTAGTATTTTATGAGAAAAATACGGGGACATGGACATACTCTTCGTTACCGTCGATTCGAATTAAACCGACTTTGAGGTCGGTTTAAGGTCGGATCAAAGCCAAAACACCCAATTCATTCATAGAGGTGAAGCATTCCAAAAGTTCAAAGAGATTATAGATGCTAATATGATGTTAGTGAAAATGGGGCATCTCAACATTCTTACTTCTTGCATTGCATCACTTAACAAGGAAGATTGAACTTACAAAATAGCAACCTAATCACTGAAATTCAATACAAATTAAGTATGAATTTAACAATCTCTGATAATATCAGTTCATACATACACGCTCCAGTAGTCTTCTTCTGGCTATGCTCTCTACTCCACACTTCCACTGCTCTCTTCACTTATTAATTAATACACTGACTCCTTACCAATATTATCAAATTGAAGACCCCATTCAACCTCCACTCTTTACTATCTCCAGCCGCTGTACAGACTCCATAAAAGTCCTGAAATTTTGCATTAATTATACTCCTGAATATATATGTCAGGATATTTATGAATAAAAGACTGTGTGTGTGTGTGTGTGTGTGTGTGTGTGTGTGTGTGTGTATGTGTGTACACTTACTGCCATGGAACATCTCCTGCAAGCAGCCAATCTCCTTCTTTATCTTGGTAGGTCAGTGTGTATCTGACTCCACGTTTGCTACATTTTTCGTCTGTGTACAGACATCATAATTAGAAATTAAAAGATCAGGAACTGAGCCACGTTAGATTCATTAAGAGAGCTTACAATTAGCAAACATGGCGATCAAGGAGTTCGTGAGAGTGTAAAAGGAGTGATAACGTTTAAGATCGATTTTCCTTGCTATTGCTACACCTTCCATCTTCACCTTGACGTACATTGAATTTGATCCACCATCAGTCATCGGATTGTTGTTCTCGATTCTACCAACCTGACCCTGCCGCTGCTGCTGATGATGATGATGATAATGCTGGTGAAGCAATTTCTTCCTCCATGAATGAATGGGTGGCCACCCAACAACCAGTTTTTCCTCTTCTTCATTCCTGGTTTTCATTTAAATCAACTATTAACATATGTTGATCTTCAAAATCTTTAAAACTTTACTAAATTAGTTTAAGGGATTCAAAACTTACTCGTTAACGGGGGAAAAAGCTCTCTTCTTTAGTCCTTTCTGATCATCTTCCTCGTTAGGCTGACCACTCCATACAAATAAAGGCATCATTCCAGCTGACTGATCGCTAAAAGCCTCCTCAAAACTGCGCTTGTTCTTAGCATTTATCTTGCTTTTGCCACCATCTTCAGGCTGGTGAAAGCCACTAGCATTGTAAGTTGGGAGGGCAAGTCTTAGTTGAAGTTCCATAACCATCTATAAATTAAAAATGACGAAGAGCAAAAGAGTAGATAGATAATGAAGGCATAAAGTGAATGAGGTTCCTGGTAGGAGACGTAATGTATATATATGAGATTTTATAGACAGAATTAATTGATACATAAATGTAAGACAGAAGAGAAGAAGTTAGGGACAGCATGGAAATTGAGTCGAGAAAAAGCCTAGCATTGACAGAGACTTGTGAGAAAAGGGTGCACCAACGTGCTTGCTAGGACCGCTAGATTAGCCCCTTCTATCTTCAAACTCTTAAACCTCTCCATCTGTCCCCACTCTCACCTACATAACCTACAAGCTCTCACACTTGCTCTTTCTCTTAATCAAAATTTTACCACAACCCTCATAATCAAATTGACTTGTAGTTAGTTTACTGCAGTGTCAGGTAACACTCCTTACAGGTGGTCACGATCCAAGCTGGTTTGAGATTGATATGTGACTGGTGTTGTGGCACTTCTCTTCAGTTCTTCTAAATTTTGTTGTAATTGTATTCATACCAGAGCTTACCTTATTCCAGATTCTTATTCTTTTTTTGATAATATTTTTTTTCAATCTTACTGTTTATCAATTATGTAAATTAAATTCGATTTTGAATTGATCAGTATAAGTACGACTCAAGATTGAATTGATATTTATTTACATTCAATTCAATTCAAAGCATCATGCTTAATCATTTCCTATTAACACCCAGAAAGTACAAATGATCAAAATTTCTACTTTCTGTCGTCATATATATTTATTTCTCGTAGAAATATCGATATCATTCATATTTTAAAACATATTTTAATTAGAGTTTGTGAATATAAAGAGAGAGAGAGAGAGAGAGAGAGAGAGAGCTCGGGTTTGCCCACATGAGTTTATAAATTGTAAACAAATTGATGTAGAAAATGTGTCGGCAGACATCCATCAAAACACATCATGATACATGAACTCAAAACAACGAACAAACTTTCCATAACAGTTGGTGCTAAAACACTCTCCTGATATTCTTGGTTATAATCTTTATGATTAAAATAGTAGAGATTCTGTTGGTCGGAGTTGAGTTCTACGATCGAAGGGAAGCGGCAATCATAGGAGTAGGAGAAAGAAGAATGAAGTGGAACAGAGCCAGCCAACCAAGGTTTGTCAATGGCTAATTGGAATAATGCATGCATGTAGGGTTTCAATATTCCACTCCATGGAAGCACTTGGTACGTACATGACATCGCATGTTTGAAACATGGAAGAGTTAAGCATGTGAAGTCCACGTGATGGGCAACGTGGACAGAGTCACAGACGACACATCTGGACCTGGTTTCGACACAATTTGAAGCCATTTATCGTGATTCTCATTGATTAGTCCCATCAATCTGGCCTCTCGATCATGCGATCGTGCGGTGGAACCCAACAAGTGCGACCAGACTGTACCCATAATTTACTGCCCCGTGCTTTAGCTGGCACTCATCAATTCAAACGCACAGTGGTCAAGTTATTTGACTTGATAATGTGAAGGGGAAGTTTTTCACAACTGATGTTTGAGCTACTGAATTTGCTTAAAAGTTTGGCCAAATCATAAATAAAAAAGTGTCATCTATTAATTTTTTAAAAATTAAATATTTATGTATTAAATTTAATGAGTAATAATTAAAAAAATAATTTTATCCATTCAAATAAAAAATTTTTAAAAATAAATAAATAAATAATAAAAATATTTTTATAAAAATAATTAAAATATCAATATAATATTAAAATAATAATAATAAAAAGATTTAAAAAACTATTGTCATTACTTTTTAAATTTTTTATTAATTGTTAAATTGATTATTATTATATTAATATTATTTTCTATTAAAAATTTGTAATATTAATATTATTTATTTTTTGTGAAAGGTATTTTGGTTATTTTATAAAAAATATTAATAAAATTAAAAGTACATTGATCAATTTGGTTTTTAAAAATTTTTGGATAGGATATGTTATTTAGGGAAACCTTGGGTGGGAACAAGGTTTTGGCCTAAAAGTTTCAACAACTGGATGTTGAGCAATTATGGCGGAAGCTTTACTGCATTGGTGACCCACCCACTAGAGGTAAATTTGAGTTTACTCCTGTCTAAAAACTTTAACTCAAGTGGGCAATCAGATAATAAAAGGATGTTCAAAAATATGATGGATGATCAAAAATAAAAAAGAAAAATTATTGGACAAAAGATAATCAATTTAATTCAGATTTAACTCTATATAACTTGAATCACGGCAACGGCAATTAAGTAGTTAGTTCAGGTCGATTGAATCAAAAAACAATCTGATAAAGTAGTCAATAAAACCTCCTCGGAGAAGCCAAATTCATCATTAGTGTGCAAAATCTCACCTATATATCCCGTTTAAACCAGAAAAGGGTTTAACGTGCCCGAATGCAACTGACGTAATTGGCCCAAGCAAGAAGAAATGAAAAGGCAAGATCCTACACGTTTCGAAAGCAAGTGGAGTGGGAGCTGATTTTTTTTTACCCAAGAAGCTAGCATTCATACGTCTTCTTCTCTCTCTCACAGTCACCTCACTCTCTCGTTCGGGATCCCAAGCAATAAAGATCTTTAAAGCGTTCTGCTTCTACTTGGCTTTCAGGATAAGAAAATTCTTGAACCAACTTCAGGTCCCATGCACCCAGCACTCACTTTCATGTCTCAGAAATTGCTTACCACCAGCTTCAAATATAAGCCACACGTGGGTGGGAGATGAGAAACGGCACTTTCCTGTCGCCATTACTGTTTACGGTCTCTATCTTCTTAATGACCTTATTGAATGGCCTCCATGCGTGCTTCTTTAGAATCGAATTGCCAAATAATTTGAAAGCTGCAGGACCCTTCATGGATCTTATGCTTCTGAAGAAAAGAAAGATGAATGTTCTGGTGGTGAACCAACCCAAAACCCAGTATTACTGGTAGGGCGAACCAAGGGTTTTACAGTTCTAATTGTGTGTATCATATAATTATGGCAAAAGGTAATAACATGAATATATCATGTAGGACCAATTGAATATATCACTCAGTTGGCTTTAACCTGAGCAAATCTAAGTAAGATTTAATTTAATTTTAGTTCAAATATAGAATAATGAGATCAATTTTGAGCTCGAATAGATTTAAAGGATAAAAAGTGACACAAAAAAAGATAGTAAGTCATCACAAAGAGAGAATAACAATAATGGGAGAAGAAGCAGAGCCCTCACGAAAAAGCAACAATGAACTCTTGAATTTTTTATCAAATTATCGAGTTATAGTCTCACATCAAACTTAGTTTATTTAAATTAGATATAGATTCTTATCTAATTTGACTTGATTTCAGGCTACTCTTAGGTTACATGAAATAAAATATTAAAGTTTTTTCGAGTAATGTACGTAATTCAATTCAAATTACAAGATCATACCAAACTATTTAAAAATTAAATTTTTGTTTAATTATGTTTATAAAAAGATTTGATTTGAGTTAATAGATTTTTGAAAAACAGTTTAAGGTTTGAGATTGAATACTTTTCAAACCAAACTAATTAATAAATTATAATTTTTAAAAATACTTATATATAAAATCAATAATAATTTTTTACATGTTTTATTATATATGTATTTAATATCTATTTTATATTTTAATTATTAATATTATTATTACATATGAAACATTAAAAATTAATAATTTTTAACAGATTCTGATTATAATTAAAATCTTAATCTTTTATTTTGATGTGGTTTATCTAAAATTTAAATAGTTTTATTTAATTTAAAAATTTTATATTATTTTTTAAATTTAGTTTGAAAAAGATTTAAACTAACCATACACACCCCCTGTCGAGGATAAGATCTCTCATCATTGTGGAAATCTAGATGCACTATCAATCAACATGAATTTATACACTCAGAATGGTTTACCACCCATTGAGTAATTTTATTACCGATATAACATTATTTACAATAAATCAATAAATAAGCCTAATAATAAGTTTATGAGCCTTCCAAAGTTCCAACGACATCGTTTAGCAAATCGAAAGAGCGCACTCGCTCTTGTTTGTGGACGAAAGGGCAAGGAATTGACTGGCTCGACTCCGATGACCTCTGCAGTAAACAGCTCAGAATCAAATAGTCAAGCAACACCACAATTATTCTTCATTCAAATTTCACAGAGGCTAAAATTCTTGAGCCAGAGAGACAGTATTCTCTGATGGCATTCAATTCGTCGAAATATACGGTACTGCCTGTGGTGGATCCTCCAAGAAACCAAGAGAAACACAGACTTCTTAAAGGCGATGACAAACTCTTCCAAGGATCAGCCATGACCAAAAGAGGCGTCAATGCTGCAATCTCTTATATGTCTTGTGCAGGCACTTTCTTTATAACCAATTATCCTCATTATTTTCAAATTATTATTATTATTATTATTACTTGCTTCTATTTAGTGTTCGTAATTTATGTGCATTCGATATATTGCGTGAAATTAGGTTGAAGCTTTTGAAATGTCGCCTGAAAATTCGTAAAATTCTCTGTTTGAGTAATCCAGTAACTGTTATCTCAATATTTTACGTTTACTGTTTCATTTTCATAAAGACTGTACTACACACTATATACTTTGATCAAAATCTTTTAAATTTGGGCTTCAATTGAAACATGTAGTGCCTGTTTGGCATAGCTTATGATTGTTGGATTATAAGCAAAGATCATTGTTCTTATAAATTTTTGAAAGCTAATAATCCAATAATTAAAAAAATCCTACTAGCTTTTGGTTTATGGTTCAAATAATCTTAAAATGTGATTATAATCCACAATTAGATTATTCACATAAGTTATGCTAAACATGTTATTATTGATTATTTAATCCAATAATACAAATGCAGATTTGTATTTTGTTTTTATCTTATAACTTATGTGACCTCATGTAACGTATTCTGATAGTGGTAATATGTTTTAAATGTTGCTAAGGTGAGATTTGATAATATGTATTAGTTTTAGAAGCTAAGATCTTTCTCTCTAGGTTGTGAAACCACTACTACAAAGAGATGGTTTTGATCATATATATGGCACTAGAATTACACGATGGAATATTGAGTCTTAACCCTGTAGTGTTTTGCCTCTTTTTTGTCCTTCTGTGTTTAAGATGCCGTTACATGTGTTCTGTTTTTTTCTGCAGTGCTCCTGATATTATTCAACAAGGCAGCTCTTTCTTCTTATGGTTTCCCATCAGCAAATGTCATAACCCTTCTTCAGGTAGATCCCTTCTCCAGTGTGCTTATGTTCTTTATCATTAATGTTTTTCAACTCTTCAATCTTTGATCCAAAGTAATATAGATGGGTGCAAGCGCTGAATTTTTTTTCTGTAGTTTTCTTCTTCATTTATATGTTACAGAAGTGGTAAGTTTATCATTTACTGTGTCCCCTTTTGGAAGAAATCATTTTAATATATTGAAAAGGGAAAAAGTAGAGAGCAACAGACTACCTATATTATTGGTATAGGGACCTTGTACTTGTATATCTTAAACTTTGGCAGAATATCTCCAATGATGTCTGGACTGAACAACCATCACAGAGCAAAGCTTAGGCTTAGAAAACTGAAAGTATCCCAAGATCATATCAACTAATTTGGATTCAAATGAACCTTGACCATAGTAACAGCTCTACTAAGCAAGTGTCAACATTCATGTTACCTAAGCTCTTTTCCTGATGTCTGATTTATGAATCCTTCATCTTTGTGGCCACAAGAAAAGATCATGTATATTATGAAGCTTAAAATGTCATGGGACTAGTTAACATTATGTGCTTTTTCACTGGTTTCCTGTGTGCGCTTGTTGCCATGCTATTCATTCTATGGCACATTCATGTTTTAATGTCTACTTTAACAGTCATGGAAGAAGTGTATCAAGATGTATTATGATTTCTTACTATTTGTATAATTGTATAATAATATATTTCCTGCAGATGGTTTGTTCTTGTTTGTGTCTCTATCTGTTGAGACGTTGGAAGATTATTACTTTCTATGTGGGTGGATCCTTGCCCATTTCTGACGGTAACTCAAACTTTATAGCCTTCAAGACATTGACGCACACCCTCCCTCTGGCAGCAACCTATTTGTTTTATATGGTATGTGTTGTATGATTTTTTCTTATATAACATTGAAAAGTTTCAGTGGTTACGTGTATCAGGTTTATTGTTTTAACTGATTTGCACTCATTCTCCTATTTCTCTTTGGAAGGTAGTCACTGTCGAGTCTGTTCGTGGAGTAAATGTTCCTATGTACACCACTCTACGGCGTACTACAGTGGCATTTACTATGATTGTGGAGTATGTTCTGGCTCGACAAATATACACACCTCCCATTGTTGGGAGGTAAATAGCCCTTCTAACACTATCTTTTTGTAGTATTTGGCTGCTGGTCATGAAGAACGTGAATTTCTGTTTTGAGTTCATCTCTCCACTAAAGTTGCATAACAACTATGAAATGTTGGACTTGATATACTCCCTTGATTTGCTTGCTTGGGATAACTTACTGCATAATGTTTTAGTGTAAACTATTTGTAGAGTTTTCTTTAAAATCAGATGAATAGCATGAAGAATTTTGAATTGTTAAGTGGTTTACGGAGCGTGTCATATTATCTCATACCAAAAATAATTAGATGCTTAGTAGAATATTTTCTTGTTAAGTAGTTGGAGGACAATGGAAAGAATTCCTCTTAAAGTGACCAATTTTCTTTTCTGAATCTGATATATGGTCATTTTTAAGACATTTATTCTCATTTGGGGTTCTACTATTAATAGTTATTTTATTCCTATGGCTTATAAGTAAATCATTCCAGGTGTTTGACTACTGATTATTAAGAATATGTTCAATATGTAATTTAATTTACATGAAATTTTTCATGAGATCTTCTTTTTATAAAAAAAAAAATATTTTGAAAATGCAATGTTTCTGATTCCCTCACTCAACTGAAAAAATTTAAGGATGTTATCAGTGTGGGGTTGATTGTTGTTGGTGCATTCATTGCTGGAGCTCGGGATTTGTCATTTGACTTATATGGGTATGCAGTTGTTTTCTTAGCCAACATTGCTACAGCAATATATCTTGCCACCATAGCCCGGATTGGTAGTACTCACACGTTTTTTATTGAAGTTTCTTTCTTTTTCATTTCCTCTTCAATAGCTTGGCATTTTTTTCTTAATTCTGATTCTCTCAAATTTTTTTTGTCAGGGAAGTCCAGTGGCCTTAATAGCTTTGGTCTTATGTGGTGCAATGGTAATCTTTAGATTATAGCTTCCATGCCTTCAGATTTATTTTCTTTCATAGTTATGTAGTCTGAGTTCCAGTTTTGATACGAAATCAAATTGTTTTTCTATTTTAGGAGTCATATGCGGACCATTTTTATTCTTTTGGACACTTATTCGTGGTGACTTGAAGATGACAATACATTTTCCTTATCTATTTTCACCTGCTTTCTTGGTACTGTCTGCTTATCCATAGAAATTAGTTTCTTCAACACACACATCAACTCTATCTTTAGAAAATCTGCTTTTTGTTTATAAGCCAGGTTACTTCTGTTAAATAATGTCACAACTCAAGTTCACTTGGAGATATGACTGATAAGATTGCCTTGTTTGATACTCTTTGGACAGATTGTGCTACTCCTCTCCTGTACACTAGCCTTCCTCTTGAATTATAGTATATTCCTGAACACAACTCTTAATTCAGCACTCACACAGACAATTTGTGGTAATCTGAAGGTTTGTTGACTACTTTTTTCTCACCTGGATTCTTAAATGTAGCCTGTGAACTTTGACAGCCCGAGCATGATATTGCTCCTCATTGTCTGCTTTGAGTTTGCACATGGATAAATTTTGAAATATTTAAAGCTAGGAAACTTTCTAATTGTATCTAGAATATGGTATATTATAATAATAGAGCATGAAATGTTTAAAAGATTAGAACTACTGATGTTAACATTTACTATTTTGTCCTGTCTCTAATAAGTTAAGGTATACTATAATAATAGAACATTTTCAGTGGTGGATTATACGTGTGACTTACGGTAAGGAAGGATCAAATGGCAATGATGAAAGGGATCATATCATTGGTCTTTTAAGTAACATGAATGATCGAGTAAAAGGGAGTGGCTGATGCTGTGACTGAATTAGGACTTCTTGGGTCCAAATTACTCAAACTTTTGAATCGCCTTGAAAACAGAAGTGCATATTTGGTAATTCTTAGAACAAATACCTGGAATAAGGATGCTCCATGGCCTTTTAAATATCCCTCAGCTGCTAAAAATCTAAAAATTTATCATCAGTTGCTTTGTTCCACAGCGTGTGGTTTATGTCAAATTCTTTCCTGTTTGCTGTTTGTATGCCGTGGTTTATTTTACGGCATTCTTCCGTTGTTGTAGGACCTTTTTACAATTGGACTAGGCTGGGTACTTTTTGGTGGGCTCCCATTTGATATTGTAAGTGGCTGTATCCTACAGCTTAGTGTTTCTTGGCTCATCCTTCAAATACTAGATTTTCTGTTGTTCATGGTTTGTTTTGCTGCAGTTGAATGTTACAGGACAGTTTCTCGGTTTTCTTGGCTCTGCTGTGTATGCCTACTATAAACTTGTAGGGAAGTAAGTCGTTGCCTGTGTCACGTGACAGCGAAGACCTTATTGAGGGTCAACATATAAACTTGTAGGGAAGTAAGTCGTTGCCCATGTCACGTGACAGCGAAGACCTTATTGAAGGCCAACATTAACTACCTATAGCTGTACTAAAAAATCTAATTGACAGCTTCTTGATTGCTATAAAAGGCTGCAATTTCCGTATAGGAGACTACTGGCACTGCCTGGCGAGAAGGGCATTACAATTTTTTTGAGGGAGTCAAAGTCCGATTGGCATTTATCCATTTTGCGGTAATCCTTGCTGTTATGTTTTTGATTTTCCAAGTCAATGCCATTGTAAATAATGATGCCTTATTGGTGTTTTATATTTTGTTACTAGGATGTGGGTTAACTTTGAATTAGTTTCAAATTTCAAAGGGCTTTTTGTAAGTTGGCGAAAGAAATTCATTATGTTTGTATTTAGGTAACTGAATTTCTAATAGACTTTAAGGTGAACTGTTTGAAAATAAAAATTAAAAAACCAAAATTCTAATCAAATATATTTGATTGCACTAATAATGAATATGAATAAGAGTGTCAATATTAACATGCTATTAAGTAATTAAATGTGATCTCATCTCTAATTTAAAATTATTTAATTATATACTTAAACCCATGGTAATAATTAAGGCAACACAACTAAAATTTATTAGGTTTTAAATACTGCATAAAATTTGGATGAATCATATTTCTCATAATTGTAATACAATGTTCCACCATATTATATACGTATTAGGTTGAATATGGTCCGCGTTTATTTGAACAATTACCAGTCTAGCATAACATATTGGTCGAAGATTCAGATCGGCTCTTTAACCGAGATAATAAAACTTTGTTATCGTAAATAATTCTCGCATAGTAAAAAAATTTTAATTGACTGTGACTCCAACAATGTTTAAAATTATATCCACGACTTTGGTCTTTCGTCTTGTAAAATTGACTTAATTTACGAAAACAGAGAGAGAAATTGAATTTACTTATTATTAGTCGGTAATTAATTCAAATTTGGGCAATACAGTTGGACCTCCCCCCCTCCCCCCAAAAACCAAAAAAACTTCCTCAGACTCAATAGAAGTAAACAGAATAAACGAAGCGTTCGAGCCAGAAAAATTCTCAATTTTCTCTTTATTCACGGAATCTCCACCAACCTAAACACGAAGCTTCATTATTGCTCTAATGAATGCCAAAACCTAGCTGCTCCATTTATTACTTTCTTTAAGATTCGTCTTTCTTTTTGTTTTTTATTTTTTATTTTTTATTTTTAAGTTTTCACAATATGTTGACGATTGCAATGGAAGAGTTTTCTCCCAAGTTCTCTGTTGATTCGCCGCGTAAATCTGGTCCATTGTCCTTTTCGTCTTTCATTATCGATAGACTTTCTCGGAAAAGTTTTTCTTACTATAAACTTCCTGACGAGCCTCTCAAGCTTTCTGTTCGCAAATTAGACGGCTCTTGCTTCGGTAATAATTTAATTATTAATTATTATTATTATATGTACAATCTGGCCGTCTTCCTTTTGGAAAAATGACTTGCATAAAGAAAGATCAAATTGATTGAGATTTTGATTGAATGACAGACATTGAAGTTTTGAATACAGCTACAATTGCAGAAATTAAGGAGGCGGTGGAGGCTGTATTTAGTCACCTGCCGAAAAAGGGGCCTGGCAAAATTTCATGGTATGATTGTATTCATTGATGAGCCAATTTCGCCGTTGTAATTTACTTCTTTTCTTATTTATGCCATTGCTTATTGAGAGAGAGAGAGGGAGATATATATATTATTGACGTTTAATTGTGTTTATTGTCTTATCGTTCATGCAGGCCGCATGTTTGGGGACATTTCTGCTTCTGTTTCCAAGGTCAGAAGTTATTAACAGACACTGATTATATAAAATATTATGGCATTAAAGATGGTGATCAGGTGTGTGACCGGTTTCCTCGTGTTTTTTGTTCGAAGATTTTGTTATCTGCATTATGATGATCTCAAAATTGTCGGCTGGCTGTTTAAAATATCTGAGTTTTCTCTTAATCTACTGGTAAGGAGACTTTAAAGAAAATAAGATGGTCCGCTCATATGACACCTAACATAGATTCTTGATAATCTTTATTCTTTTATCTTTATTCTTTTCTACACAATTGATTGATAATACAGCTTCTAGATTGGATTGTCTCTGTTCAGAAATTCTGGTGAAGTCGTCATGATTCCCCAGCTTTCGAAGTAACAGTTAGGAGTAGATCCAATCCTGATTGATTTATATAGAATTTATAAATGAACAAATCAATTTCAAACCAGAGCTCCTGATTGACAGTTTAGTTTAATTTGAAATTAACTAAATGTTTACCAACTTAAATGAGTTTAAATTCAAGTTCAGGCTAGACATTTTCGCTTCGATTTGAACTTTGACTAGCCTTAAGCTCGGCTCAAATTAGATCAAATCCTTTCCTAGAACAATTGCATGTTAATCCAGCAAATTAGATGAACATGGAACAACAAAACCTAAGATTTTGAAAACCAATGCAGATAACTACGTTTGTAATAGAGCTGATGAGCTCCTTACAATCCCTTTGTTAATTGTCATTTGATCATGGCTGACACAGACAGCAGTGGGCGTTAATAACTACTATGTTAATTGTTTATGTTTTGGCTGCAGATTCACTTTGTCCGTCATCTCTCAACCAGCTGTAATATGGTAAAGCTAAGATCTAAGAAACTGGAATCTACCTCAAAACAACAAAATACGTAAGGATTTCCATGACCTTTACTCTTTCATGCGCTCCTTTATAAGCAAATATCAATCTGCAAGCACCATGAAAATTTAGTGCACCTTACCGCACTGACAAAGCGAATATTACAGAAACATGACTGCATTACGTGTGTTCCTGATTAACATTGGTTGCATCTGCTATAAGTAAATCTTGAAATTAGAATACTGCAGTATAGCTAAAACCTTATTTCTTAATCAGTTGGCATAATTGACAATTGGAGATGTGCCATGTTCTGTAAAATGTAACTGAACTTGCTAATTCATTCATTAATCTGTCACTTTTTCCCCTTACCCAGAGAAACTGAAGATGATATGATTTTGGATATGACAGATCAACATCACAGTCAAGTAGCTATGAAGCGAAAGAACAAGAGCTGCTGAAAGACAAGGTAGACTATGATTGGGATGATATGGAAAATGGAAGGTACCGGCACTTTGACAGCAAGGATGAGACTTGTATTGAGCAGAATGACTGGAGACTGGCAAATTTCATGAGGAGGTGGTTCTCATGCTCCAGATTGGTGAGCGTGGGACAGAAAAGCAAGTGTTATCCTTCAAGATATAGTTGCTGCGCCCTGTCGCCCTGGTGCAGTTTTACAAAAATTATACAACTTTATATTAGTAACAACTATTATCGAAGCGTTAAAAGTAGAGAGGATTAGTGACTGGCTTGGTTAAATGCATCAATGGTGCTGTTTGCCTGAGTTGTTTTTTTGGTTGTGGACTTTGGGATTCCACCTGAGCAGCTTTCTTCCTCAAAAGACATACCTGTAACGGGTACAGCAGTTCAAGGTTTATCGTGTTCATTTTTTTTTTGAATCTGAGTTCAGGATTCATGTTCATAGCCTTAAATGTACTCCAATCTTCTAGGGAAATTTTCCTTTTTTCCCTTGACAAGATGAGAATTTTTCCCACTCCAACTCAGTCTGTATTATTTACATATTATTATTATTATTTGTGCACCCTTCAACTGAGTATGTTCAGATTTATGCATGAATTGATCAACCAACATATGTCGTAACATTCATTCCTATTAACTGTTAATTTTAGAAAGATGCTTAACTCCAGCAATAGATTTGAATTGAGATAAATCTGAATAAAAACAATTCAAATCTAAAAACGAATTCGAATTTGAATTCAATTTGTTTAAGTTGATAAATAGTAAAATTAAAGAATGTGAAAAAGGTATTATTCGAACTTGACAAGTGAAAATTGTTTCAAACTCAGATTTAACTTGTTTAAGTCCAACAACAAACCGAACTTAACCGACACATATGGAATGGAACTTCCCTACTCAACTCCTCCCAGATGTGGAATTGCTGAAGTGAAGGTTTGTTGGGCCTATTAACTGACTCAGAAACAGAAACCCACGCGTAGAGCACGTGCTTGTGCACTTGTTTCTTCCTCGGTCTGTCCATCTCAGCCTCTTCATTTTGTGTGGTGAAGAATGAAATGAGATAATCCCTCTCCTTAAAGTGTCTCCATCTTCGTCTTCACTTCCATTCAAAAATCGCATAAAGAAAACACTTTGAGAAAACAAAACTCGTTCAGCCATGGCTAACATGGTCATAGCATCCTCCAATGCCAAAACCCTGATTTCACCAATCTCAACCACACCCAAATTCATCCAAATTCCACAACAACAATTCTCTCTCCCCAAACTCTTTCAACAGAAAAACCCTAAAATAACCCTCTGCCTCTCTTCTTCCTCCACTATCAAATCCCTCTCTCTCATCGCCGTCACTTCCTTAACGTTTTCACCTCCCTCTTTGGCCGCCGAAATCGAAAAGGCCGCTCTATTTGATTTCAACTTAACTCTGCCAATCATCATGGTCGAATTCTTGCTTCTCATGTTCGCTCTTGACAAAATTTACTTCACCCCACTGGGCAACTTCATGGACGAGAGAGACGCGGCTATAAAGGAGAAGCTTAACAGCGTGAAGGACACTTCTGAGGAGGTGAAGCAGTTGGAGGAACAAGCTGCTGCTATAATGAGAGCTGCTCGAGCTGAAATATCGGCGGCTTTGAGTAAGATGAAGAAGGAGACACAATTGGAAGTTGAACAGAAACTGGCTGAAGGAAGAAAGAAAGTGGAGGCTGAACTTCAGGAGGCTTTGGCTAATTTGGAGAAGCAGAAGGAAGATACTATAAAGTCTCTTGATTCTCAAATTGCTGCTCTTAGTGAAGAAATTGTCAACAAGGTCCTTCCTGTTCAATAGACTGTTCGTTAATTGTGTTGCATTGTTTTTGAGTTGTGTTGATTTGTATAATCAAAGTATGTAAGTGTAATAATACACGAAATTAATGAACTTGAGTTCACTTCCGTTGGTTTGGTTTTATTTTATAGAAGACTATAGGTTGAGATCACAGTTGCTAAGACTTGACCTCTCCCCATTGTTACGTTAATGCATAAAGAATCACTCAGTTTCTTAATATTCCTTTTGTTATCTGCAGTCTTTAACAGAACTCATTTTGGGTTGCTTCCAAATTTTGCCTGGTTGGAGGGAAATGGATTTTTATTTCTTTTTTTGTGCCTTGCTGCTTCATGTTGTCTCCTTGCAATTGTATTCGCACTGAAATTAATTCGCGAATACACGAGTTTACACACGCACATACTTGTGTAAGCGACGGTGTTTGTCAGTGTTAGATTTAAGTGACACAGGAGTGGCAATGCATTTAGTCATCTAAGATCTGGCTCTTGCTTCTTGTGGCTCGAAAATGACCAGTAAAGTTAGATCAATTGAGACTGTTTTGAGTTTTATCAGGCTGACCTCATGAACTAGAGTTTTGCAGTATATTATGTTCCTTCAATCCAGATTATTAGATTATTGGACTAAATAATAATTATAACGTGTTTATGATGGCTCATGTAAATAATTTAATTATGGAATTGTAATCACAGTAGATTATTTAAGCCGTAATCTAAAAGCTAGTAGGATTAGCTTTTTTTTTTTAATAATTGGATTTAACAAATTTTTAACATTTCTAACCCAAAAGCTAAAGTGTTAGGTATATTGAATATTTTAAACAAATTATAAGGTTTGTAGATTATTTGCCTATTGATTATCACATAATCAATTATTCCCATAATTATTAGCTGTGCTAAATCAGCAATGTGAAATATATATATTCTTAATTTTAATGATTGTATATGCACTATAGTTGCCTTTGAGTAAACTAAGTTTTTCCCTGGCCAATGGTTAGTTATTTTTCTCGAGGTGAAGGTTGGAGAGACAGTGTGTTCCTGTCGGTGTGTTATTCCTTTAATCTTGCTGATCATTGGTCATTATAATGTTTTAATCGGGGATATCTAAAATTTTGACATATAGATTTGCAATTGAAACTGAATCTTTAGAATTTGTTTAGACATATTGTCTAATCTTGTTTATATATTTCTAATTCTGGAGAGAGAATGGCTGGAAAAGTTGCTGCCGCTCCACTTCCTGCTTTTGATAACTGTCGTTGCCACATCAAAGCAGACAACTACGTGGATTGACTCTGCAACATTGAAACTTAGACACGGAATTGGCAGGGGCCCCTTTGCTGAAACATGGTTGGCTACCCTTCATCGATCAACAGAGGACTATGATGAATGTCATGAAGTGGCTGTCAAGATGTTGCATCCTGTCAAAGAGGGTCACGAGTCCTGTTTAATAAGTTGGAAGATATATTCTCCAAGTGTCAAGGAGTATAAGGTTTTTGTTGCCTGCAGGGATTTTCTGTTATGAATGGAAAAGTAGGTGAAATAGTCCTCTTGTTTCTGGGTGTTTTTGTTGCAAGTACGACTTTTAGTTTGCTGATTCATAATTTTAGTATGTCTTGCAGTTTTGTTTAGTTTGAAATTTTATGAGGGATCAGTTGGCGATAAGATGGCTCAACTTAAAGGGGGAAAGCTCTCACTGTCTACTGCTTTCACGTAAACAGGAAATTCTTTCTAACAAAGATTTTTTTTTTTTTTTCATTTTTGATACATAAAGCTTAAGAGAGCTGGCAATTCTCAGTGTTGATTATTTCTGACAGGTATATAATCAATTTAATTCAGGGCATTTTGGAACTGCACCCAAAAGAGATCCTAGTTCTTAACCTTAAACCTTTCAACTTTCTTCTCAATGAATCTAACCAAGCAGTTGTGAAAGATGTAGGTATCCCATATATATTGCTTGAAATTCCATTGCCAAGCTGTGATCGGGTTCGTAGGATTGGAACACAAATTACATGTCTCCATAACAGTGGCAACCAGAAGTCAGAGGTCCAATATCCTTTTAGACCGACTTTTGGGGTTTGTATGCAGCATTGTGGAGATATTGAATGGTGTTCAGCCTTGGTGTGGCAAGTCTGTTGATGAAATTTATGATGCAGCTGTCAGAAAGCAAGAAAAATCATGGATTCCCGTTGGGCTTCCTCCTATTGAGAAAGTTCTTCGTGGTTGCTTTGAGTATGACTTCTGGAGTCGTCCTCTGATGACAGACAAATTAAGGGTTTTTAAAAGGAAGGTCTCTTAATCAAGGAGTAGTTTGTATGTTTGAATTAGAAGTACATAGGAGACGGCTTATGTTTTAGTGCTATGACGTCAGCCGAATGATTATACAAGTATAATGCCTGGGGTATGATTATTTTAATTGTTCAAGAATCCACATATTGCTGTGTTGTACTTCATATAGGACTAAATTATCAGTTAGTATAGTTAGACTTCTAGGTGTGCAGAAAAGATGACCCGGAATTGACTGGTATAATTCCCATCCATTGTAATATATTCTAAAAAAATATGAATTATTTAATTAGTTTTTAAGTACTGATGACGTAATATAGCATGGCCACAAATTATGTGCTAGTGCATGGCAGTGTTAGTTTTCTACTACGTCGTATCACTCTTTTTTGCATTGCCCCGTTTATATGAGTGCCCTTCACCATCCTTGCTTTGCATTCTTCATCAAGTATGTATATTGCACTAATAGAACTCATCGCCATTGGCTGTTCTATGAGAACTCTTGGCAATTGGCTATGTGAATATAAGGAAAAAGTGACTCAAAATCAAGATGCTGATATTAGCATATATCTATTATATTAGAGCAAAGTACATAGTCATCCTTGTGTGGTAGGGTGGAATGATAGATTTATAGGTGGCTTTACTCGGTTAAAGAGTGGAATCATAAATTGACCTATGGACTCCTTTTTAGGACAATCACTTAACATTGTTTATTATATTATGAGGTTAATCTTAAGAATTTGGTTCAGAATGGTTTTTTTTCGTTTCCCGTAAGTTTGATACTTACTTACCTAGAACTTTGGTGCTTTTTTTTTTCCTGGTATTTTATTCCTTTAGCCTTTTTATTCCTCCTGATTATATTGATTAGCAGTGCGAAGGCTATGTCCGTTGTTGCTTATCTGTTCTTGTAATCAATTACATAAGTTGCAGCTTGCATAATGCAGTTCATAGTGGAGGCTGGACAGAACTTGACAGCATATTACCCGGTGAAAAATCAAGTAGTGTTTATACAAAGAGGTTTCTTTCGAAGGATGATTTGCTAATTGGTGAAATAATGCTTTCCAGAAAACTAGCTAACTAATGCAAACCTGAAAATATCGATGTTCCAGAGGGAACTGTGGTGGGCCTAGAACGCAGCACAGAAAGGGATGATTTTGTCTTGGTTTGGGATCCATGGCCCTTTGAGAGGTCATATTTCATCTCTGGAACGGGTCACATTTGGCTTGGCGGCTGGGGATTGGGTTCGCCTGTAAGGAAGATAAGAGACTCTCACTGGTGGGAATTCTTCATTCGACCCACCAAGCTGGAAATGTGGCTGTTGGACATACAGGGCTGGAGACTCTTTGGAAGGGAAAATCTTCACAGCCGCGGGAGGCTGAAAGGTAATGTTCTTATCCCTCGATTTGAATGGCCTCGGAAAACGAGAGGGGCTTGGGCTACTGGGAGGAATTTCTGGGTCCTACCAAATGGATGCCTTGTTGTCCCTGGAAGGCTGACTTTGGGAGAGGATTGCGGCAGCTTTTTAGCTGACCCAGCTGAAGTAAAAAGCGGCAACTTTCAGTATTTGTCCAGGGATGATAAAAAATATCAACATCTTGAGTATCATCACTGGGTTGTGAGGCCACTTCTGATTGCGTTGGGTCTCTTTACTGCCATGAAGATTGGATTTTTTTGTTGGAAGGAAAGTGAAGGAAGGATTAAAGGTAAAGAAGCAACCAAACAATGTGATACACATGCAACACATGGATGGCCACACAACTGGCAATCCTGGATGGCTTCCTCCCTTTGTTGCAAATATCCTTTCCAAAGAAGCTCGATAGAGATTTCAGGTTAGTTTATTAGCCCTGAAAAGCCAGTTGATGTGCTCGAATTTGTACATACTGACTTTCAGCTAAATAATAGGCTAGCGTAGGGCCTGTTACTATCTCTGTAATTTTTGCAGTAGGAACAGGTACTACTGCAAAATGATTTCTCTTATATTGGAGAAAACAGATGGGTGGATGCACAGGATTGTTTGCTCTTTCAAATTTCATGAAGGCAGGCAGTAACATGTTAAATGGTTTTGACAGCAAAGGTTCGTTGGAATTTGACCGGAAGTGTAGAAATTCTGAAAATTCTTCCTTTCAGAATTTCTACAGGTACACTCACTCCACCTAAACTCCTAAATGAGCCTTTGCCATCTCAATCCCAGGTCGAAGGCCAAAAATCAGAAAATTCAGGTATTGGGCAATTACCGGGAATATTATTTGATTCTTGCAAGTATCATTTAGTTTCGTATAGAGAAAAATACTAGAGTTGAACTCAATCTGATCTTAAACTGAAATTTTAATTTATTATTTATTTATTCGTGTAATAATATTATTTATACTGATATTTATCTTATCAACAACTTCTTAATAATTTTTGAATAAATTTGAATATATTTAATTCGAATTTGATTATTCAGATTGGGTTGAAATCAAATCCCTTCTTAGGAAATACTATTGATATCATCAGTATCATTTACTTAAAACAGAGTCTTGATATCACTCAGTGACACAAGAAAGGGCACTTAACATTTGACGACAAACATTTGGCGGATGTAGTAAACAAATTAGTCAGCAAGGTATGATTCAATATCTACTTGTATTCGGATCAACAACAATCCCAGCATCTCTCAATAGCCACTTAGTCAAAGCTGAAGGCCGGGCAAGTTTTGCTGAACTGAAGTGATGCATTCATTGTTTTCAATCCCTGGACAAAGGCCAGCAAGTTTTTGGCAGAGCACTCATTGCAGTAATGACCAAGTCTTCTATCCTTTTCTCTCTTGTGCCAAAGCATGAAGCTTCTTCAAATCGCTCGCGTCTTTAAGAATTTCTTCCTTCGAACCATTTAGTTCTTTCTCCCAAGCATCTAATCTATTATGAACACTGTTGAGCTCCTCGACTTTGATTGTGAGGGCTCTCTTGGCAGCTAGGACCTCTGTCCCCGCAAAGTTACTGTGTTTCTTCAAATTCAGAATTCTTCTGCTCTAGTTCCTCTTCAAGGGAGGACATCTCCTGAATTGCTTGCTGCACAGAAGATTTTTCCAACCAGTCATGCATGAAGTCACACTTTTCTTCTATTCTTCAAGTTCAGCCAGTCGCTTCTCTAAAAAGTCAGCTCGGACCTTACATCAGTGATAAGCGTCTTCACTCTTACGAAGTCTTCCATTTTTTCATCTCTTTCTCCAAGCATCTAGAAGCAGTAACGAAGAAACGAGGGTCATTATCTCTCATGACTTGTTTAATCTTTCTAGTAGTAAAACCTTTCCGCCTTTGATCTCCTTGTTTTTCCATCTTCTTCCACAGAATTCCAGAATAATTCAATATCTCATCGGTACTAACCTCATTACCATCAGTATGGTCTACCTACAGTCCATTGAATTACTTGAAATCAAGCTGCATGTTCGTAGCTCAATCAAAGCAAGGAATCCCCTCAAGATCATACAGTAGTCAAGGGCAATAAAAACCAAGTCTAATTTCTCAATATTGCAACAACATGAGAGAGATCCCTCATTCAAATCGAATTGTTTAAGCATGAATCATTGTACTGTTTGAAAGCCAAGGTAAGCTAAGTTCATCCTGAGGAAATTTCAGCCGAAACTTGGTTTAACTCAAGCATTCTTATTGAATATTCTTATTGAATCAGAGTTTGTCTTAATGGTGATGTTTTTCTTTTTTTGACAATTTTTTGTCTCTAATAATTTTTTTAGAGCGATTCAAGCGAGTTTAATTCAGTTTCAAATAAATCATTCTAGATTTGAGTTATATTTGGTCTTTACCGAGGTTTGAGTCAGTTTGCGTCTATGCTAGTCAATATAAATAGCACCACCATCAAGCAGGGATATATCTCTTCTCTTCTCTTCTCTTCTCTTCTCTTCTGCCCTGATGGATTTCTTCATATGGGAAACTGTTTTTTTTTGGTAAGTGTCATATGGGAAACTTGTTATGTTGAGTCTGATACAATCCACTGGCGGGCCTTTGTGTTGGATTAGCCTGCTCAAAAACATAGCCCGAAGGAAATAATAAAAACATGGCCCCAGCAGCGATAATCAAATAAAAGAGACTCTGACAACATGTCACCCAGTCTTGTGGTACTACGATAATAATATCCATCTAGTGTGAAAATTACAGGTAAAAGTTGCTGTCTGATGATGATTACAACCAGTAAAGTTTAGATGAGGATTTAGTTGAGATTAGGTAGCACTTAGATATGCCACTGTACAGATAACCTTCATCATAACTCCTACCTGTGCAGTGCATATCTATCTCTATCAATTATTTTTATTTTGATTTGAAATCAACATCCACATGATACAAAACTGCAATTGTTTTTAATCAAGCTCTTCGAGACGTGGGTCCCTACACCACGTGTGATGGGGTCGATTACATGTGATTACTATTATCCAAGAGTTGGCGTGCCGTGCAGAGTTGAAAAAGCGAGCATAATCTTTTGGTGAACATCCATTTTGACGGTGTTGATCTAAAAATACTGCTCCGCTATCGATCTTGGCTGTCATCACCACCTTGTCGGATTTAAGACCAACTTGCTAGGGCACAGATACTGATTCATTCAGCGTAATTGAATCCAGTTCTAATTGGTATAAATCGAATTTAAATTTAAGTTTTAGGTTTGACCCGTGGTTAAATTGATTTTTAATTAAAAAAAGTCAATTATTTGACTAAATTTGATTTAAATATGATTTATAAATTAAATCATCTCAAATTATTACTAGAATAATGTTATTTTTAAAATTAAAAAAATTATTTTAATATTAATAATATTATTATTTTAACTACAGTAAAGATAATTGTTTTTGTGTCGTTTTAATTTAAAATATTAAAATTCAAATCAAATCAACGAATAAATTTATGAATGCGAACCCAACATCAAGTCATAAAATCTTCCCTTCAATGAAATTCTATTTGACAAATTGGAGCTAAGTTATGTTTTAACTTATTCAAATTAAATTTAAATCAAATTTAGTTATATTTGGTTTTGTAATTGAAATTAGATTTAAGTTAAGTCTATTTATGATCGAGTTTAAACTTAGCTCTAATAAGTTTAAAATGAATTTATTTTTTGTGAGTTTAAGCCGAATTTGCATTTAAAATTTGTGAGTTTGTAACTTATAATAAGTTGTATTTGTAAGTTTTTACAAATTGATAAAATCATTTAAATTGATTAAAACAAAATAATTATGATTAATAAATATAAAAAGAACGTTATTATAAATATTTAAAATATTTAATAAATTAAATAAATTTAACTCATTAAATATAAATTAAATTTGAGTTAAAAAAAATCAACCTCAACTGAATTTAAATTTAAAATGGAATACAACTTTTATGAAACTAAATAAAATTCAACCCAATTCTATCTATAACCCCATCCTGTACAGCCCTCATAAAAGAGATGGGGGGAACCATGGGATTGGATCATGTAAGAGATGTGAGAGGTGTTGTCTCTAAGTCTTAATGATCGTGTTATTATGTTTATCACAGTACCATACGCGTGCATATGAACAGTGATTTCGTACGTCCATTCATATTTTGTGGGACCAACATTTAAACATGCCACACCACTGGCAAACGAAGCGCGTTCTCTACACGTGAGGTTGCTTCGAGGGTCTGTCAAAAGAAAGGGGGCGACAAACGCGGGTTAGCTAGAGTGGGAGAGGGAGATAAGGCTTTGAATCTTTTATTAATAAATATATATTATTATATGATGACGTCATCCGTATCTAGCGAGGGGTCCGCACAATAAAGAAACAATATATGGTCTAGGCTGTAAAAGACAATTTCACAGATCATGAATCTGTGCACGTGGCAGAAATCTAGCACAGTTGAGTGGGGTTTCTTTGTTTCTCTAGGGACCCTCCATTGATCATGAATGCCACGTCACCTACGTCTAGTGTGATGGACCACTGTCAAGGGGACCACCAACAAAATCTAAAAATCTTCTGCTACATGATTCTCTGCCAATCAGTAGCCGTCGATTTCTTGTAAATGACCAAAATCTCCCTTTTCTCCGTCTTTACAAAAAGCCTGAACCCAATCGACGTAATAAGTATTTTATTATTGATTTTTAAAGCCACATCGTGGTCACCAGCTGTTCAATAACCACCGTTGGATGAGATTTGATTTTAATACTCATAGCTTCTGCAACATAGAATCTTCCTTTTTAGATTGGACAAACGTAGGTTTCCTAACTGTTGATGCCACTCTCGTTCTCATCGCGTCCCCCACACGTCCTTGCCTTGTGATTCGTGTTTTTCCATAAAATTTTGAATTTAGTGAGCTTGTTAATGTAAATTAATATTTATAATGATTCTAAATGAGTTATTATTATTGATTTTAAATAATGAATATCAAATTTAAAATATGAATAATTATTTCTATCCAAGTTTTTCTTATTAATAATTTTAAATGGTTGAAGTTTTAAAATTATATTTTCCACCATAAGCAGTATTATAAAGGTTAAAATATCAAAATAATAAGCTTTTAATGGTAAGAAGAAGCGTGAGAAAGACGTGGCAAAGAAGAGCTTGAAGTGAAGGGCAACATAGTGAGAGGAAGCCGTGGTGCTTCGGTTGGGCCAACATAAATAGACAAAATATTGGTATTAAATACACTTACCAGAGCAGACCTTCTCTCACGCATAGAAAACTGAGAGAATGACTTGAGCTTTGGGAGGGAAAATTCGTAACATGTTAAATTTGCAAGCCCATTTACAGACCCGTCAATCAATTTCTTGGTTAAAGTACTGATACATTTGTTCGTTCATACCCGGAGACTCATTCAAGAGAGTGACAAAATGTTTGCCGCTGAGAATGGACTCAAAGGAGACCCAAGGCTGCGAGCCATTTCTGAAGCAATTCGGGTGGTGCCTCACTTTCCTAAACCAGGTTGCTTTCTGGGTTTTTTTGTTTTCTTTTAATTGTTTTTTATCGGTGTTCAAAAGGGTGCTTTTTTGTATCTGCTTTGTAGGAATAATGTTCCAAGATATAACAACGTTGTTGTTGAATCATAAGGCGTTCAAGGACACGGTGGACATTTTTGTCGATCGCTACAGAGACATGGACATTTCTGTTGTTGCTGGTACTGTATCGTCCATTTGTTTTTTATACTTTTTTATCTTATTCATGTATTTTTCCTTCCCCAATGTCTTTATCTTTTAGTCTTTTTGAAAAGCTTTTATACAGATTTATCTTTTTTAAACTTTGTTTCTTGATTTGTAGTTTTAAAAAGGAAGCAAATTGAGGAATTCCAAAATACCAAAAAGGAAAAAGAACAGAAAACGTAGAGAGAATTGCTGGTTTTGTTGAACTTTTTTGAGTTTTCGTTTTTGCCGTCAGTAGACTCAATACTTGATAGCATTGTTTGTTCACTTGGCATGGTATGTGACAAAAGTTATTTGATGATTTGATCGACTCAAGAATGGTTGAGCTTATCGACTGAAAGAAATGAATTTGCACATGCATGCCAATGCTAGATTTCACGGTTTCATAAGTACTGTTGCCAAAAATACAATGTGATTGCCAAGAAGGCAGTAGTCTATGGTTTGGTTTTCTTGGGTTTTTCTGCATTCTTCTATATGTTTAAAATTTTATGTGCAGGTGTTGAAGCTCGAGGATTCATGTTTGGTCCATCAATTGCTTTAGCCATTGGTGCCAAGTTTGTTCCTTTGCGAAAACCCAAAAAGCTGCCAGGTGTGTCATTTTGGTTTATAATGTGAATGGCCGTCTGGTTGCCTAGTTCTGTTGATATAGTCTCCACGGTTTCCAATAGGACTTATATGGAATGCTGAATGCATAGGTGAAGTAATTTCTGAAGCCTATGTGCTGGAGTATGGAACCGACTGTTTGGAGATGCATGTTGGTGCTGTTCAGCCTGGGGAACGGGCTTTGATAATTGATGATTTGGTAGCTACTGGGGGTACCCTCAGAGCAGCAGTAAGACTTTTGGGTAAGTTTGGACCCTTTTGATCTATCTTCTTCTTCTTCTGTTTACTATCATTGTTTTGTCTACTCTTAAATCTACACTATTAAGGCATCAACTTTTTGTGTTTTAAGAACGCATGGGTGCAGAAGTGGTGGAATGTGCTTGTGTTATTGGGCTACCTGAGGTCAAGGCAAGGCTTAAAAACCATCTCTGTATCTTATTCATTGTTAACTATCACATGTATCCTTATCTGTATTTGCCTTTATGAGGAAGTGACATAAATACGAGGAAAAGATTGTTTTGATGCAGCAAAAACTATTTTTCGGTTGACTTGATTGAAACTACACTTGAATTAATCTTTATGATTGTTTTTGTTCTTTTTTCATGAGGGTTTCTAAATTTTAGCGGGGAACACAACAAATATATTATTTCACAGTATTAAATAATTTATACGTGAAGTGAATGTTCGATACGTTAAGTCAGTTCAATGCAACCTTCTATTGTTTGAAAGCTTGGTGTTTTGTCTTCTATTAGGCATGCGGGATAGATTTGGTGGCTAACATTTTGTGTGTGTGTGTGTGTGTGTGTATATTTTTCCCTTTCCAGCAAATTTTGTGGAGTTGATTATCTGATTTGCATTTTGATATTGGCATATGTTTCAGGGGCAATGCAGACTTAACGGAACGCCTCTTTACATTCTTGTCGAGCCTCGTGAATTGGATAATTATCATTATGGTAGGGGTCGTCTTTTAAACGATTCTACGTTAAGTTTCACAGATTCTTGGGGCGGGGAAAAATAATGTTAGATGAAGCCAAACATAATCGTTGCATATGTTGTCGTTTTGGTGTTAATAATACTTGTTTATTTGCGTTCCGATTAACTCATAGCTGATCGTGAGATGTGAATGGGGGGTTTTGCAGATACAATGTGATTGGGAAGATGCATGCTTGTACTGGGCTCAGTTTCAAACGAAGCAAGAGTTAAAAGAGGAAAAAAATTTCCAAGTTGTGAAGAAATTGTCATCCTTTGTTTTGTCTTCTTATTAAGATGTCTGGGATTCGATGTCTACATCTTTCCCCGCAACCCATTCTGTTGCTGCTTGTAATATAGAATCTGGGCGGGTCGGGGTTTTTTTTTTTTTTAATTCTTTTTAACGTCCAAACAATCTTCCATTGCAAAGATAAGATTCAAGTTAGCAAAGAGATGCATCTTAATTATAATCTTAAAGTTGGAGACACAAAGATAATATCAACAATGCTATGCAGTGTAATTAAAATCTCAAATTTGAGAATTCAGTGCAATAATACAATTTCATGTCATAAACTGCGAAAATTTATGCCTTCAAACAACTCTTGGTATCAGATAACGTGGTTGGACTCAAATTGAATTCGGACAACGTTTCATCACTATCAAGGGTGATCTTGTATAAATAAACATGAACAATAGGTACGGAACAAATGTATGTGCAGGTCTACCCACAGGAATACAACAAATACTGTGAGAGGCAAAAACTTTTCCGTATATATATGTACACATATACACACATCTATACATGTATATATGTATGTGGTATCACAATTCCAAGACAAAAGCCATCATTGTTGAGTGAAATGTTTTCTATTCTAAGGCAGCCGCATCATTGTTCCTAGACACGAGGGCACAACGAATAACAGAGTCCACCTGTTTTCTCAGCTTAGCATTGTCAATGAAGATATCTTTTATCATTTTCCTCGACGACTCTGTTTCTTTATCATCCTGATAACCACCTTCTTCATCCTCTGCTAATTGTTGTGCCTGATCAATTTTTATGAAGAATTTGTTCTTATCCATGAAGAAATATAAAAAGGAAAAAAATACAAGACTATGAAAAACAGTTTGAAGAGAAACATCCTTCCTTTTCATATATGGGTTGAACCTGGCCTACAACTGGCTCTAACTCAGATTGAAACCATAATATGCCCAATTCCAACTGGTATACAGTATTGTCAAAAGGCCACTAGCAAGATGAACAGTGTTCCGGATGAAAAAACGAACTGATCTTGAGCCTAGCTACCAAAGGGCAACTTGGGCTTTCATTGGTTATCTCAAACTAAGATGTTTACGGAAATCAAACCTATTATTCATAAATTTTTTGAACCTAGCTACCAGATATTAACATTTGCCATTTTCATCTCTTCAAATGTGGACAAAGTAAGGATAGATTAATGACTTGAATGAACTGCATCAAGACCATAAAATCCAGATAGGCATTAAATAATTATAGACAAGAAACCATGGGTATTATATAAAATTACCTCTGCATGTAGGAGGGCAATCTGGTCATCAGATGCAGTCAAAAACCCAAAAGCATCCGCTAGCAAAGAAGATTCTAAGATAAAATTATCATTCTTTTCAGTAAGTAGATTAGTGTTGCATTCCTGAAACCGGCTATGAAGAATTATGCATTTGTTTAGCAGCTTTTTTCTAGCGGTTATCACTCTGTCGCTTGTTTCTCTTTCCTGTTGAAGGAGCTCCTACAGAAATTTACAGTGTTTCAGGATCTCATAGCATATGTTTTGATTCAAAGTTATACGTAAAATCATATAACAGATTGAAAGGACTACTAAATTGTTATAGAAATTAGCTCAATTAAAGATTTTAATTCTCATTTACTGCCCACATTCAAACAATAATAAAAAACTACATAACTTAGAACAAGAAGGTTCACAAAATTGGACTAAACAAAAATCAATCTAACTTAAATTTAGAATCTGTAAGGCTCTAGAACAATAATTGAAGCACTAACATGCTAGATAAACTGCCGTTAGCTTTGACTAATTAATATACATAGAATCTTAGAGGATATAAACCCAAATTGTAAGAATAATAATTCTTCTAGAACAAATGATTTAGGAAGTAACAAATACCTCTTTCTCAGATTTGTCATTCAGCAGTCGACTAAGCTCTTGATTCAGTTCTGTATGTGAACTTCTGAGAGATTTAACCTCTTTAACAAGAACTTTAATATCTGCTTTTGACTTTGCTTCCAGCTCTTCATATTGCTTTGACAAAATCCCAAGTTGCTGTTTAATAGCATCCAACTCCTGCGACACTGCATCTTTCTCCTGGCTTGTGGATTCTTTTGTTGTCTCTACATCCGATTTTTCATTCTGTAATGGTGTCCCACATCATTACTGGAATCCAAATTACTAGTTAAGAAAAAGACTGTTAAATCATATATTTCAATTTAATGGCCACAATGAAACAGCTTTATCATTTTGTGTTCATTTTCAGCCATAGAAAAAAAATATCAAACTTTCATGCATATCAATTCTCTGTGTAAATGGAACCACAAAACAATAAATTACTTCTTTTTTTGTTTTTTTCATGGAATTGAATGAGAATTAGAAGGTAGAAGTCAGATTCTCAGGGTGTTTTTCCCACCTTTTGCTCGTGCTTCAATAGTAAACAGCTTCACTTCCTAATTTTCCACGAGAAACAGAAAAAGGTGGCTTTTTATTTTCTAAGAGAAGAGCAAATTTGGTAAAAGGTTAACCTGTCCTGACTTCAACTTCCACTCCATCTCCAAAGCTTTCCGTCGCAGCTCCTCCATGTCCCACTGCATCTGTGTAAACCTTTCTCTCACTTAAAATAGCTTGCTGCAGGTTTTCTTTACTTCTCTGTTGAGAAGTTTCAAGTTCCACTTCCAAATCCTTAACCTGTATAGAAGCAAAAGGTTATATTGCACTGTTATAAAAAGATGAAAAAAAAAAAATGGTTGGACAGTTGGTATGGTGCTGTGAAAACTGAAGTTTCTCAAATCTTGGCTTTTCTTCATGCAGGAGTAATTTTTCTGACACAAGAAAATACAATTCAATGATAAAGCTTTATCTATGACAAATATGTTAGCAGATAAATCAATATTTCACTTTTGTAATCAAATGAGCAAACAACTGATGAAATTGCAGAAAAACGGCTGTTCCCAAGATTGATTTAGGAGGTTTCACATTTAACATGTCTTTAAAAGGAGACAAAAAAGGAATAGTATGACTAAGACATTAATGCAGTTCTGCAAAAACACAGCTCAAAAGAACAGCAATCATGCAAGTGTTTGAGTTGTGGAGTTTGTGTTGTAGAACTCTTGCATTGACATAGGTCCTAAAAGGATGACTTTGACATTTGAAAAGCCATAAAAAATTAAAAAAAAAAAAACAAAAACAAGGATACCAGAAAATGAAAAAAATGATACATTTCCTTAGCTACATTGTGATTTGGATTGTATTTGACCCAGCCAGAAACCAAATATAATGTATGTCTACTAACAGATCACAGTCAATCAAGACAACCAGAGTTCATGATCTGGAAAGGAATACAGCTTTAGTACCTTTGTCATAAGGTATTCTTTTACAGCTATTTCTTGATTTAATCTGACTATAAGATCCTCCATATCTGTTTTAGCTGTTACCAGTCTCCGCTCCATTGTCAAAAGAGCCCTATTCAATTTATGGCATTGATTCAATGGAATAACTACTTGTCCATCTCCTGAGAACTGCAGATTTGTGCTGCCAAGTTCCGTGGGGCTTGAAATGTCAGCAAATCCATGAGGGTCAAGAGATCCATCAATAGATGAATTTGGAGCACCAGAGTTTGACATTTCACTACCTCTTAAAGAAATTGGGTCACTTCTAAAACTTTTGTCTGATAGCTTTAGTGTGTGACCACCTACCTTAACAGGCTCTGGTTCAGAAAAAAGGTCCAAACCATCACCAGCAACAAACGAAGCTTTAGAAGCATTCCCATTATATGCATTCTTCCCCCGTAACATTTTTGAAAGGTTGTTGGGCATGTGCTTTATGCCTAGGAAAATCTTCAAGGTGCTCTAGAATAGCCTGCCCCATGATCAATCCCTCATCAATGTTACACATACCAAACTTCACAAACTTTTCTATGGGACTCGTCAAATCTTCATCCAATGTTAGATCCTCAATACCATTTTCAGAACCATTATCCCTTCCTAGCCTTGGAGTTCGAACCTCAGGTATCACAAGCAGTATCACTACCATAATCCAAAGTGACTGACAAGCCAGCAGTAAGAGCTAAACTTGAATGGACAGGCATCTTAAGCAAAGGAACAGTGCTATCACCAGCAGGATTTGCTTCTAATGAGTTGTGGTTTACATCTTGAAATGCTGAAAAAATAATGCAGAAGGTTAAATTCCAAGATAATTATAACAACATTCACATTACTTAGATGAAGAAGAATATGGTATATTAAAAAAACATTACACAATCAATTATATATTTTACTTTCAAGAGAGAAAACCAGAGTTGTAGAATACAAAATTATTGCCACAAATTACACTTAATGCAGTTAAATGGCACATACAGGACCTAGCAGCAGCTTCTAGTTCAAGAAAGCATGCCAATGAAACACTTCGAGATAATTCAATGTCTGACAGCAGCTCCACCATCCACTCCTCCAAAGAGCACCTTCTCTGCAACAAAACTAAGCCTTTCAAGAATGTTAGTTTCAGTATAAGGGGAAAAGAAAGAAAGAAAGAGCCTCAATAATTTAATTCCCAAATGAATCTGAGCTCACTCATAATTCTGTTTTTTTTAAGGATTAAATGGAAGTTTTCTTAACTGTATATTGCAGTGTTAGACACAGATGATACAGCTATTTTTCCCATAAGCTTCCCATGCATCATAGGAATATAACTAATGCATATATATATATATATATATATATATATATATATAGAATGAGGCTAGAACACACTGGCTACCTCTTCCAAAAGTGCCCTGCTTTTCATACACAGCAGTCCCTTAGCTGGAGCCGGGGGAAGATTTTTCTCAGGAAGTGCCTTTCTAAGCTGCAAGAAAAAAATACAAATACAAATATTACATCAAAAAAGCACATTAAATTTTCAAAAGCATAAGAACGTGCAGGAATATGTTTCCATATTGATGCTAGATCAGTGAAGTTACCAAAGTGCATGTAAATTTCCTGGGGATATGAGAGAAACTGAAATCTGGATGGGGGAAAAATATGTTTATAGACTCACATCATTAAACAACTTCAGAAAATGATTAAATCTTCTTAAGACTTCTCGTGTGGCTGTAATGCCTTCTGGTGATTGTAAACCAACCTGAACTCTGTAAAACTGTTGTTTAAGAATGTTAACATAAAACATATATAAATCTGTATTAGAGTTGTAAAAGCATTATGAGCATTAAAATAATTGAAAAACCAACTATCGTGTTTATATCACATCTACAAAGTACATTTAACGTTTTGAAATGGTTAGAAAATTTTAAAACAACAAAAGCCAAAGGCTTTGCCTATTGCTATAGAAAACTTCTTCTTGTACAACTAGAAAATACATCTATAAGAAAAACAAAAAATTCAACCATTTGAAAACGATTTAGAATACTGTTAATTTCCAGAAGATAGAATAAATACAACATCTGACCCTTGGTATAGACAAGTATTGGATGGTCATTCAATTTAAGTACCACTACAGGATCTGAATCTCTTGATTTTGGTAAGACAAGCCATGAAGGTATTGTGACACAGTAATTCCATCCTGTGCAAGTATCATTTGGCCAAACAGTGTCTTGCCCATGCTGTAAAAAAAAAAAATTAGAATTCGAGATTAAAACTAAAAAAAAAAGAAAAAAAGCATTTAGAAGGCAAACAATTTCTAAAGAAGGGAAAACCAAACAACATATTTACAAAATGGTGTTGGCCAAAAAGCCCATAAATTGCTATACTTGGAAAAAATGCCAAATATATTTCTTTCCAAGTGCAGTATGCTGCATTTCTAGTATTTCTACCAACAGGTTCCTCAATGCTGTTCAAGAATGACCTCTATCTGCAATTTCAACCGCTAAGTTTACCGTTTTTATACACTTACACACTATTGAACGAAAAAAAAAAAGCACAATCATAAAAACTATCAAATCAGTTGGAGACCAGCCGAAGCTCATTAGAAAAGAGATTAAGCCAGTAAATATCCTATAGTAGCCACGACAGAGATTTGAAACCTGAACTTATATATATGAATTTGTGAACAAAAATTAGCCCCTGCAACGCTAATCAGGCCTCGCCCAATTAAACATCCTCGCTCAATTGAACGTTAATCAATATGATACAACAGCTTGCCAATACAACACTACCGGCGAACGGTTGAAATCATAGAAAATAGCTCGAAACTACTAAATTTGATAAGTATATTTAAAGTGAAACAGAATTCTGATCAAACTTCACATTGTAAATTTACAGTAAGCAAAGTAAAACTAAATTACAAAAATGGAAAGAATCAGCCAAAACGTACCCAATTTCGAGGCGAAGGACTCCAATCCAACCCCAAAGGCAGCGCCGAAGTCCCATCGTGTCTGTGCTTCGGTGGACTCCGTCTCTGAATTGTGACCACCACCGTCACTTTAGTCTGTCAATTTTATTCTTGTTAATAATAATTTATCATTTAGGATGTGTGTGCTCGGATCGGAAGTTAGCTGTAGAATTCAATTGAATTCTCAGCCACGTGAGTAGTAGTGCTGAAGGACGGTGTCGTTTAACACGTGTCAAGAAGATGGAGCCACGTGCGAGACGTGTCATCATCGACTGCTTCGGCTTTGTCCCTTTGGTGTCTCTCTTCTGCAGAGAGATGAGAGCGCCCAAAAATCACTGTCATCCTAACTTTGTTTTCTGATTAAAATAAATAATAAAAAGAAAATGCATACCAAACTGCCTTCTTCAACAGTTGCATTGAGCTTCACGGCAAGGGAGGGATGACGAAGACAAGAACAATGGAGGACTTGTCGTTCGTGGAATCCCACCGTTTTTAAAACGAAATGGGCCTGCCTTTCTACTATGGGGCCAGGCTTAAAAAATCTCTTTTTAGCCCCAACAAAAGCCAGATTAAGTTCAGTTCGAATGTAAAACAGTAAATTTGAATTTGATGAATTTGAGTTAGTAAATTGCAATACCAGAGAAAGAGAAGAGTCCCTAAAGGGCAAAACAAGAAAAAAAAAAAGAAGAAGAATAGTTAGAAAATCAAAAAAAAATTATTAATAAGGCGAGTGAAGGTGCCTGTATCAACTAAGTCAAGTTAAAACTTGATGAGCTCAAACTGTTTCAATTCAATTTAGTTCGAATTTACCCAATTCATAAGTATATACATAATTTTTGTGCAAAAACAAATGTGACTTACGTTTAAACATTTTTTAATTCAGATTTGCATTCGATTTTAAAAATTCAATTTGAATTCAATTTGTTTTCGATTTGTTATTGTAATAAAAATTATTTATTTTTTTATTTGTAATAAATATATATTATTACAATTGATTGAAAACATAAATATTTATTAAATATATAAATATATTTATTATAATTTATTAAAAAGACAAATATATTTACTATGATTTGTTAGAAATGTAAATATATTTATTAGGATTTGTTGGAAATACAAATTTATTTGAAAAATAAATATATTTATTTTGATATATTAGAAACGTAAATATATTTGTTGTGATTTATTAAAACCTAAATATTTATAATTTATTAAAAAATTATAGTTAAAAAATAAAATTATAAATGATAATTAAAAAATTTTAGTTTTGAGTTTGCAAGCATGTTCAAGTTTGGCCCATATAGTTTAGGCTCGGGCTCGTTTTTTAAAATTTTCAATACCATATTTTGGGTTTGGATTCGAATAATTCATTTCGACTTTATTCAAATCAAACTCAAAAACAAATTTGAATATATTCGATTTGAATCTAGTTCTATGTGCGGGACTAAATCTGAATACAACTTGGCTTGTGTTTGACTCAAAAGAAAAGTAGTATGACACGAGTCCATTAAGCCAACATTAAAAGCACTTAAGTTCGACTTAAAAAAAAATTGGTTTAATTTAGTTTGATTCAAATTTAACTCAGATTGGTGATTTGAATCCATGACTCGAGTTCGATTTGAGTTCATAGGTCCAATTTATAACTCAAGTTTGTGGCTCAAATTTTTTGCTCAAATTCATAGTTCAATTTCAATACTCATTAACAAAACGATAATATTTTGTCAATAAATGTTAACTTTAGTCAAGAATTCAAATTACAAATTTAAGTAATAGATTTTAACTATGAATTGGAGCAAAATTCGAACTATAAATCCAATAATAAATTTGAATCGAATTTAAATCAAACTCTAATTCAAATTATGAATCTTTACTATAAATTCGAGCTATAGAATTGAATGAAATAAAACCCTTTATAACTTGAGTTTGATTTAATTAAAAAAATGAGGTAACTTTTTTGTTTCAAGCTTCATTCGAATTTGAATTAAACAAATTTGGATCGAGTCAGCTCAATCCTTATCCAGCCCAATGTGTGATGAAATCCAGAGAAAGCATACAACAAAATAAACAATACTCAACAAAGGAGCGCAAGTACTTAAATGGAAATCACAATACAGGGAAAAAACCATGGACAAACCATAGAGAGAATTCTAACTAGGAACGAAGAATTTTGTAAAATACAGATAATATTATTTTGTTTTCTCCGCTCTTAGCTCTCTGTACGTTTTGTTACACTATTTGTCCACAATTTAACATAACTTCTATGTAGAAACCAAATTTAAAAAATTTTATTTAACAAAATTTGATAATAATGGAAAAAGCCAAAAGGAGGCAGGTCCTTTAGTCATAAAATAATAACAAGGCTGACTCGTGAATTTATTTTGGTTTTAACGTCCCACAATTTAGCTGTAACTAGGTATGCATTCAAGTTGAAGAGACATAAATTCGGGTTACTGTTAGACTCAAATGAATTAAACTCAATCTGAGATAATTTTATTTTGTCAAGTTTGAATTTATTATTTGGATATAAATGAATGATTAACTTGAGCTAATCATTCTAAATCTAATTTTAAATCAACACTTATTTAAATTTAATTTGATTCAAATTTATCACCAGCCCATCGCTATTGTAACCGAAATTAAGGGGAATCAGTACTTGCTTCTTGAAATGGATTCATAATAATGATATAGAAATATAGGTTGGCTTTCTGACAAATCCAAGTTTTTAGCTGTTGAGAGAGTTGAGACAGGCATTTATCATCCAGATTTTTGATGTTTATTTCACCTCTTATTTTCTTCTGACTGCCCCACATAAGAGATAAGGAAAATGTTTTTGCATGTCGCTGTACTATTGGGTTCAAGAGATAGCTAGCTGGATAGAATGGGAGGAAAGAACAGGAGAGAGCATCGATCTCTCAGTCTGAACTCTGAACAAAACGAGACAAAAAAAATGTCTCCCCAAGCTGAGCTCAAAGGACTTCACTGTACACCTGAATCGTATCTATGGCAATATATATGGTAGGGACCCTGTTGTGGCAGTCGGTAACATATATACTGTACTATTGGGGTGAACATTCGTATCAATGAAGGCATTATAGATGAACTATTCACATAAGAATAGACTGGTTAGTAAGACATCACGGTTAGAAGATAATGATGTATGATTCCGTGCGAAAACGCAGGTCGAAGAGATCATCAAAATTTATGCTTCTTGCGGCTCTTAGATGAGAGGTTTTTACCTGCATTTTAAACTGGTTTGCAAGTAGATGACTTTGCATGTAAACGTATGCTGCTAGCTTGATAATACAGAATTTTCACCGCTCCAACACCAAATGAATTCAATCTAGTTCCTATCGTTGTGAGATCTTACAGGGAAAAAAAAAATATAGCCTCTTTCTTCCACGGAAGATATAGATACATACATATATATTATGATCATTCAAACCCTGTCGGTAATTTTGCAAAGCTTTCTTGCATTGTCTGAGCTCAATTAAAGTGAATTAACTCGCGTGGGAATTTCACCTCCTTTCTCTGAAAGTTAAACCCATTGAACACTTCAAAAAAGCCGCGAAAGATCACAAAGAGGACCATCACCTTGGGGAATTCGTCATTAATATCTCAACTACATATATGCTAACTTCTGAATCTTTGTTATCTTTTGATTATGACTGATAAAACAGTAGAGAGATTTTGGAAAGTCCCAATCATCTCAACTCAGCTCGATAATCGATCCAAATGAGTTGAGTTTAAACAGTGGTAATCTCAATTCAAGATTAAACTTGATTTTTTTGAGTCAGTGAAAATAGTAATTTTCCTTCTTAACTCTTCGCGTCTTCGATAATCATTTTTCTTCTTTTCTAATACGTTTATTGTCAATTGAGAGATTTGAGCTCAAACTGATGCCTAGGCCCAACTCGACTTAGCTTGTGTGATAATTTATACATTTTATTCAAACGTAATTTTCAGGGATAGAGTGCCCCACGGGTTGGAGAGAACGTGACACCAAAAAATGAAAAAGAAAAGGACTGGACCATTTTTTGCTTGAAAATTATATGGATATTATGATACAAAATATTCCCGTGAATTTTATTCCAATTTTTTGAAAGATATTATAAAGTGGGACTATTAACAAGTGCATACATGTGACTTTATATTTTGTGTAGCAACTATGAGACAACTAGCTAGTGCCCGTTCCTATCCTGGACCACGGTCATGGCAGATTCATTATTGAAACATGTGTTCCGATTATTGAAAGTCGGATATGAAATACAGAGTCCACAGAATAAAGTAGTGTAAGAAATTTCCCATTGTATGATATGTAAATTCTCTTGGCATTCATTTGATGTGAAAGAGATATTTGTGGACCTGGGTGGGGATGCAGGTTTCTGAATTTATCATGTTTGATTAAATAGGTTGATTAGGTAGCATAAATGAGATTCTCATATCATTAAAAAAATATAAATATATATATTGTGAACCCATTATTAATAATAACTCAATTATGAGTAAATTTGAGATAAGTGAAATATGAGTAAAAGATTAATTTAGATTTAGTTTGAATTTAGAAAATTTAACTCGAATACACTCCAAACTAATATTGGTAAAAAAATAATAACATTACAAAAAAAAAAAAGATTATCGAAGAAAAAAAAATCAAATTATCAAAAAAAAAAAAAACCTAGAGAAGAAACACTCTAGTGAAATATTACTGATGAATTTTTTAATTTAATTCAAATCATTGGATTAAAACTATAACTTAAATTTAACCTATTCAAGTCCAAATTTAAATTTTAATCCGAACTAAGTCAGTTGGAATACACCTATCAACTCAACTATGTAAAGCCACGGTTTCCTAAATAGTTTAAGAGCGAGAAAATAGTGGGAAGTCGGCTACTGTGGCCAGCTACCTTCCAATTTTTGAATGCTCCACAATTTTATTTACTTCCGGATTTTCCAATACTAAGTTACAATTGAAATATGGAAAATATTCAGAAGTAAAAACACATCCAACAATGAAATCAGAGAATAAATTAATGAGTCACAACATTAATAACACATTACAACAAGCATCGGCAATATGGCTTGCCTGGTTATTTGAAAGAACAAAACCCACAAGCACGTACAATCAGTAAAAAGAAGAACACATAAATATTAACATAATTGAAAACAATAAGCAAATACATGCATAACACGACACATAATGAAAGAAGAGATCTCGATGAACATGCAGCTTCCTAACTGGAACATTTGAAGTTTGAAGGCAGCGTCTTGCTGCATGCACTAAGGAGTAAACCTAGTGTAACTGGCACGTTCAAGTTCACTCCAAGCACGTTGGCTTTGATGGCAGTGCAAAGACACAAAGCAGCTTCCAAATCGGCCAAACCTTTAATCAGAGTACAGCATTTGCTCCCAGAAGGAGGGCCTCCAACCACACCGTTAACCAGTCCAAGAAGGTCGACGCAAACTCCCAGGTTCAATGTACGACAAGATCCCTTCTTCGGTGGAGGCGGCGCCGGTGGTGAGGGGTTGCATGAACCACAAGCACTTGTTAGTGTTGTTGAGGAAAAAAGCAAAGATAGCACAAAAATGGTGGTGTAAAGCTTTTTGGAAGCCATTGCCATAGCGCTCACTGGTTTGAGAGCTTGGTGTGGTTTTGGTCCATGGAGGAGGCAGCTTTTTAAAGTGGAATTCTGAGGTGGATGTTGGGAAACTGATCGAGTGGAAGGGAGAGCAAAATGTTGATAACCTGCTTAGTTGTATTTTTGTCCGCTTGTGAGGAGCATGCTGTAATTATGCATGGTTCCTGAAGCTCTCATGTTTAATACGAAATTGTTTAATATTAACTATAAACCAGCACAATAAATAAGAGCGGTTTCTCCAATGCTACAGCCATGTTCAATAATTCTACATGTGTGCTAATCCAATAATTGAATATACAGAAGAATCATTCACTATATCTGGTTACTTCGTAACCAAATTTGATCTTATTTACATGTCATACATAATGATCCGAATTCTCGAATACTGTTCCAGATGTGGAATATGGGTTCTAATAGCAAAACGAAAATTCTTGTTTGCAGCCCAGACGGCTGATCTGAATCTTCAAAATCATGGCAAAATATTGAACAATAAGAGAAATAATTTCATTCTCGATTGAATAACCATAATTTAAAACCTTAGTTTAGGTATTTAGTTAAATGAAACGGCCATTCCGTTGTAGATATAAGTTTATTATATTTACAGATTCTACGTGATTTTGTAGAGACTTAAGGCAGGAAATAGGGTTTTGATTTATAAAAGCTTGCAATCTTTTTAATTCTTTTTGGCATTAAATTTTAGTAATTAGTTTTTTTTACTATTTTAGAATTTTCATGTATATATTTTTTTAGTTTTACATTGATTGTTCTGTGTTAACTTAATACATTTTTATTTGATTACCTTAAACATAAATAAAGAAACATATAATATCAAGTTTTTGACTCAACATAAAGATTTTAAGATGGGGTTATCATCTAAAGATTGTCTTTAGAAAAGATGAATGGGAAAAGGTATATGATTACAAGGTTTTCAAATAAATAATACTATTCATGACTATGAAATCCTTCAACATTAACCGATCAACAGTCTCAAAAACCCACATAAATTGCTGCCGATTTAGCTCTTATTTAGTTAAGAATCTGAGCTAGCTTAACCAGGGATTGCAATTTATTTATACACTCGTAGCTGTATAGAAGTGACATACCAGTATTTCGCGAGTAGATTCCAAGTGAAGCATGGAGACAAATAATATTAATCGTCTTTAGTGTATGTCCTTGTCCTAAGTATTGTCGAGTGCGGTGATTTTTTTACCACCGAAAAACTATGAGGTCCAGAACGCACGGCTTCACGAGCCACTTGGGTTCGGACCGTATTGCCTTCCAGCTAGCTCGACTGATTTCAGCGCCGGAGGGGTCATTTAGAGATCCTTATCAAGTCATATGTGTCTCAATTTCCATCACTATTCAATATAAGATTTGAGTTTCATAATCTCAGGAAGATCAGGAAAAGGCGATGCTTGATTTTATCATTAATGAAAATGAAACATGAAAAAATATATAATATTTTTGCATGTCTCTGTCAATTACAGAAAAACAAATTGAAAAAAAATGCTGCATAGAAGGATTATCGTATAATTCTTATCATAGATTAATGAAAATGATTTTGGACAATGAAAGAAAAAAAAGATACGATACTAGATAGTTGGTCAATCTGTTGCAGAAGATAAACATCGGTTGGAGCTTGAGAAGAGAATTTCTGATGGTCACAAAATGAAGACGAGCCCTGTAATGGAAAAACTGGCTTCCGGAGTAAATTTACGCCACAGTAAGTGGTTGGTTTGATTCCGATTACGCTCAAACAAAAGGTTATTTAAGCTTAACTCAAATCTAAAATAATGAATTCGAATGACAGTGATGTCAAGAAAAAGAAAAAAGTTATTAGAGAAAAAAGACTAGTTAAAAAGGAAAAAAGAAAAATCAATGGAGAATAAAAAAATGGTGAAAGTGCAAAAGCTCGGATGTGATGGCACCGATGAGCTCTCAAAATTGAGTCAAACTGATGAGTTGAATTTTTAGTTTAACTTTGACTTGTTCAAACCAAATATAAATTTGAATTTAATTCTACTCAAACAATAATTATCTAAAACTAGCTTGAATTTGGGTTGACCAACTTAACTTTGAGTTTGAATGGCTTGAACGGTGATTAATGACACTAAAGAAAAGAAAAAGAATCATGAAAGAAGAACTCTAATACGATCACACTAACAAACTTTTGAGATAAACATAAATTTGAATTCGAATTAATTTGGTTTAAATTTATCCGTGCATGTACTCAGACGGGGCCAATGTTTTAGTGTTTCCAAAACTATCAAAATTATTTCATCATTGTTACCATTAATCGGCAGCCCAAAGAAAAAACAGGTCCAAGCCTTGTAGGGATGAAACTGTAGCCCATTTTCCGGGGTTCAGGTGGTAACCAACCCCAGCCTAGAAAGTACAGAAATGATAAATTGGACAAAACCTATGTGACCGAGCTCAGACAAGATCTGATTTGATATATGTTTGAATTAAAACCGGTCACACCGGGACGGATAAGTTTGCGATATGAATTCAATTAAAAAATATTTAGTTTAAATTGATTTAAATTTAAATATTTAAATTAATTAGAATTTAATTTATTTACTCAAAAAGAGTTTAGTCTTTAATTTGAATTTCGAATTCAAACTTGGGATTGAATCTAACCTTGCCATTAAGTATTACATGTATTACATCAATTTCTAGCACCAGCTTTTTAATTTGTCTCCTTGTTTGTTATAACAACTTCACATCATCCCTAAATTATCGGATTGTAATGAATAAATAAAATTATATTTAAAAAGTTTTAAATTCAAATTAATTAATACAATCTAATCTATTACAAGAATGGAGAAGACAGCTTAACTTTTCGAACTATAACAGACAATTACAATTTTTAGGTCATTTTTAACGAACTGGTTGGTCCGAACAGGCCTCAATGGATCATGAAGTTGGCAACATTCTGATTTGCCATTGTAACAGTTACAGAAGGGTATTTATGTATGTTTATTTTTGCATATCCAGCGAAATAATAAATTATAAAAATCCAGATGTGTCTGTTTGTTTTTCAGTTGTCAAAGAACAACGATAATTATTAACAAACGTGGCTTTCTCCTCGGCTATTTATAATTCTCCTCCCAACACAGCCGTTTTCAGCTCGTCTTTCCGCCAAAAAAGAAATCGGGGAGAGTCAGCTCAGATCTAACTTGCCCACTCACCTCCTCTGTCTCTGAGAGATGGCCATACTTTACGCTTTAGTGGCTCGAGGGGCGGTGGTGCTGGCGGAGTACAGCGCCACCGCCACCAACGCCAGCACCATCTCCCGACAGATACTCGACAAAATTCCTGGAAATAATGACAGCCACGTGTCCTATTCTCAAGATCGGTACATCTTTCACGTCAAACGCACCGACGGTCTCACCGTTCTTTGTATGGCCGATGATACAGCCGGAAGTAAGCCTTTTTTTTTTTTTGGTCGAGTTTGTTTGAATTTCGAGATTAATTGCTCCTGAATTCTACTTTTTTGTGATCTTTTTTGTGAGGTATTCGGTTCTAGGTTTTCACTGTTTCAAATTTTAAAGTATTCTCCAAAGAAGTTTCGGATTTATGAAAGACTTTTTTGAATTGTTATATCTGTTTGGAATTGATAAGATGTAATTTATATAGCCGAGTATTACTTATGTAATTTGCAACCTTGATATACCAATAACAATAACATGGAGATTATAGTAGGGAACAATTCCTACGACATTAGGACATGAGCTAGGTGTGTGTTAGTATATAAGTTTGAGGGCTCTCATCGTGGAAGAGCAAATAAGCCTGGTTACAGCGACCCCACGAGTCCATAGGAGTGACCTATTGTCGTCGAGAGTGTTGGACTGCCGACTCTGTGTGAGTAGAGGCTGTTGGGTTGTCCAACATAGGTTGGGAAAGGGGCTAGATGTTAGTATATAAGTGTGAGTAAAAGTCTCACCCCCTTGATAGCTTTGGGTGCAAGGTGTCCTAAAGCACCTAACAGGGACTAACACATTGGTATAAGAGATAGGCAGATTATTTGTTCAACTTGGTTGACATTAGATCAAGCTGTGTATATAAGCTTGATATTTCTTGCTCAAGAAGAAGTCACTCGAATGCCTTTCTTATTTACAGTTTTATGTCTGGTGTATTCTATAATGACTTGTAATGTTTTGTCCAGGAAGAATTCCTTTTGCATTTCTTGAAGACATTCATCAGAGGTTCGTGAGGACTTATGGCCGAGCTGTTCATTCGGCACAAGCTTATGCCATGAACGATGAATTTTCCAGGGTATTAAGCCAGCAAATGGAATACTACTCAAATGACCCAAATGCAGATAGGATAAACAGACTAAAAGGTGAAATGAGTCAGGTAGGTTTCATAGCTTCAATCTAATTAGTTTCCTGTAGTGCTGCTGACCAGCTATGGTGTCCAATTGAAATTAATCATCTATATGAGGATGGATTTGGTTATACCTTGTTAACACTCATATTCACAGCTTGTAGTGTTTCAATTTTAGTTTTCATCAACCTATTATGGCATGTCATAGGTACGAAATGTTATGATAGAGAATATTGACAAAGTTTTAGAGAGAGGTGATCGTTTGGAACTATTGGTTGACAAAACTGCTAATATGCAAGGAAATACATTCCGCTTCAGAAAGCAAGCTCGTCGTTTCAGAAGCACTGTATGGTGGAGAAATGTTAAGCTCACGTATGCCTCTATACTAGTAGTTCCTTACATCTATTTGTATATTAATAATATCAAAATATTTGCGAATAATAACATATAGTGAGGTACTTAACTAGAACTTTTGTGCATAATAAGTGTTTCCTCGAGATTTCATAGTGTTCGCAATTGGAAAATTTCTATTTACCTAAATTAGAAGACAAATGCAGAGATGAATAGCAGTTTTGCCCACTAACTTGCTTGGCTCTTGCAGGGTTGCACTTATTCTACTTATCCTGGTGATTATTTATGTTGTTTTGGCTTTCGTTTGTCATGGGCTTACTCTACCTTCCTGCCTAAAGTAAGGATTTCCATTGAGAGATTTGAATGCATTTTCCTTTCTTTAGTTCTCCCTCTATTCTTTCCCTTCCTTTTGGGCAAACGGGATTTTTCTGTTCCAGCTTCCTCTGCTGTAATTTGTATCAAGGTTTTATTTATGTTATGTGAATTGGTGAAGTTCTCTAAAACTGTCTTCAAGTGTGCACTCTGTGTGATTGTTTGGCATGGAGATTCAAATTAGTTTATATTGTATGGCTTGGTAAAGGTGAAATCTATGAAAGACTCATTTTTTGGTATACATCTTTCTCATCATAATCTCCATTTAGTTTCTTCTGCTGTAAATTTTGGATTATTCATGCAAACAAAATTCAGGTTCCAAGCCTTTAGAGTGATCAATGGGATTCAAGCCCTCTCTTTCATCAATACTTGCAGACCCATTACACCCAGCATCCAAAGTGGCTGTTCCATACAACTCTATAGTATGCACTTTAGTAACAGGCGCCGGTGGTGGCTGAGCCCTTCTTGCTGCAAGAACCATTCTTCTGTGGGACTTGTAAAACCGTTTCATTTTTGGACTCCCAGGATGGTTGTGTTGAAGTTCAACTTCAACTATCCTCCACCTCTTTTAGAGTCCATGACTCTGATGACTATCATTGCATGACAAACGAGTTCTTGTACCTGGTCCTGGATTATTAGCTTCACTCTTTTTCTTGAAACCTGCACTGCTGCAGCTAAGTTTTTCCCCATACCGCTCTTCTCTCTTTGATCTAAACCATGAATTGCTGACTCTGATCCTGAGCCCTACTCCTTTGCCTAGACATTATAAAAATCATAAGCTGCTTTGAAAATCAAATTCAAAACCTACAGTAGGTTGGGGAGGTTCATTCTTTGTATGAGTTTCACTAGCTTCATCATCATGTCCCACTCCAAAGTCTCCATTAGCATCGCCCTCATCAAAGACTGGCTCACACGGTTGTGACACACTTCTTCCATCTGAAGATTAGTTAAAACGGGAATATGCATTTTCGACACAGGCAGTTTCTGTCCTAAGAACTAAACAATACCGTAAAACCAAGGACAAGGTTAACAAGTCCTCGAAACCTAACACTGCCCAATCAGTAATTCCGGCAGCCACTCAACTGCCCCAACACCAAATAAGTAATTCTTAATTTCTCCCAAAAAAAAATAATAATAATACCTTAACCCCAAACTCTAACACGGTTGATCATGTTGAAGAATCCATCCTCTTGGCTTCTTTAAGAAACTATAGCCAAGTAAAAAACTTGGCCAAATTTGAGCATATAAACAAGCTGAAACCATTCCTTTAGTTGAATAAAAAGTAATCTCCAAAGTCCAACCCACGTCCAAACACACTTATCTACTTATACAATTCACAGCCAAAATAAGCTTACAAATCATAATTCATTTTCGCAAGTGATAAGACTTGTAAAATGTCAAACCAACAAAGTCGAACAAATACTAATAAAATGGAGGTTAGTGTCTTCCATACAAATAGAAAAAGCTTTTGTCAAGGACCGAAATGGAAACCCTAAGTGATATCATGACTGTAAATTGGAGTTCAATGTAGATACTGAGAGCTAAATTTTACAGGAACTTAAAATGATTTACTGAGCCGTGGGACGAGTCGGAGAAGGTTGATGAGAATGGGAGGCACTGAGTCACTGCTCCGAGCTGGCGTAAAATGAAAAAGTGCGAGGCACAGTGGGGCTCACAGACGTTTCATAGATCTTTCGACTTGGTATGCTGACACGTGTGGTTTTCTGTTGCCAATGCTGGAATTTACATTCAAAATATTTAAGCGATGAATATAATTCATTTAATAGGATATTAAAAATTCAAAAATCTACACTATCTTTCTGTAATAACTATTTATTTATCATCTTTTTGCTGTCATTATCTACCGTTGGAATCAATTTAAACTGGATATTCTGATTTAAAATGGAGTTGAGTTGAGGTAACACTTATACGGACTCGCAATGAATCCACCTCAACCAATAGCATTCCCCGCTAATGCTGACGTGGTTCCCGTGAAAATTGAGGAGACAGACGAACATACAGTTTTTTAAAACCTTCACACCTGCATCATAATGCTGTGAGACCAGATGACGTTGACTATAAAGTCCTATCAAACAACGGCCAAAACATGAATGCCTACGTAATAAGTTCACGCCCGACCATACTGGATCATTATTTGCTCTTCTTCACGCCTAAAAACGAACCAAAAAAAGGAAGAAAAGAGCTATTATGCGCCCCTGGTTGTCCAAGCCAAGGGCCTCCTTCTCCTCTCTTACCCTTGAACCACATAACATCATTAGCCTTTGTTTCTCTCTCTAGGGAACTCTCCTCTTCCCTCTCTGAAAAAAAATCGACCGACGACTTGAAAAGTAAACCCTAAAAAAGCAATGAAGCAGAGTTCATCTGAGGCAGTTTCATCATCCTCGTCATCATCAACAACAACATCAACATCATCTTTATCCGACCAATCACAGACAGCCACCTCATTGGAAAAGCCCCAATCATTCTCGGCAGCAACCGGAGGAGCGGAGGACTTATCGGTGGGAGCAAGGGACTGGAGCGCCGGGGCGCAAGAAACCGTAACCGTCGATCGGCTTGGAGAGTACTCTGCTGTATGCAGATGGACGGTCCACAGTTTTGCTCGAATTAGAGCTAGGGCACTATGGAGCAAGTACTTCGAGGTAGGAGGTTATGATTGTCGCTTGTTGGTTTATCCGAAAGGAGACGCACAAGCTTTGCCTGGCTACATCTCCATATACCTCCAAATCATGGACCCTCGCGGCACTTCTTCTTCCAAATGGGACTGCTTCGCCAGTTACCGCTTAGCGATAGTCAACCTATCTGATGATTCTAAAACTATACATCGTGATTCATGGCATAGATTCTCTAGCAAAAAGAAATCGCATGGTTGGTGTGACTTTACACCTTCCTCTACTGTTTTTGATCCGAAATTAGGCTATTTATTCAATAATGATTCTGTTTTAATCACGGCCGATATTTTGATTTTAAATGAATCTGTTAGTTTCACCCGTGATAATAATGAGTTACAATCTCCGTCTATGATATCTTCCTCGGTGGTTGGGGGCCAAGTCTCTGATGTTTTGAATGGGAAATTTACCTGGAAAGTGCATAATTTTAGTTTATTCAAGGAAATGATAAAGACACAGAAGATAATGAGTCCAGTTTTCCCAGCTGGAGAATGTAATTTGAGGATTAGTGTCTACCAAAGCTCAGTGAATGGGCAGGAATATCTGTCAATGTGTTTGGAGAGTAAGGATATGGAGAAGACGGTGGTGTCAGATAGGAGTTGTTGGTGTTTGTTTAGAATGTCTGTATTGAATCAAAAGCCTGGGTCCAATCACATGCATAGAGACTCATATGGAAGGTTTGCTGCGGATAATAAGAGTGGGGACAATACAAGTTTAGGTTGGAATGATTATATGAAAATGGCAGATTTTATTGGGTCTGAATCAGGTTTTTTGGTGGATGATACTGCAGTGTTTAGTACATCCTTCCATGTGATCAAGGAGTTGAGTAGTTTATCAAAGAATGGGGCATTGGTCGGATGGAGGAGTGGGAGTGGGCCAAGAAAGTCAGATGGGCATATGGGGAAGTTTACTTGGAAGATTGAGAATTTCACAAGGTTGAAGGATCTTTTGAAGAAGAGGAAGATTACAGGGCTCTGCATTAAGAGCCGGAGGTTTCAGATTGGGAACCGGGATTGCCGTCTTATTGTTTATCCCAGAGGTATGCAAGACTATCATAGTAGTTACATGCTGTGCTGCTGTTATCTTTTTATTGTGTCCTCTAATGGATTTTAGTTGGTTGATATGATTGATGTGTTTAATATCAAGTGATGGCCTCATATATAGATAAATAGAGACTAGAGGTTCCTATAATATTTTTATTGAAGAGGGATGACCCTTTTTCTTTAGCTTGTCTTAGCCAGGTTCTAAGCTGCTTAGGGTAGTGGTTGGGTGAAATTTTTTTGTATGATTCATGGTGTCGGAGCAGTGTAACATGCATTTGGCATATCATTTGTACTCTGATTCTTAACATTTGCTTACACTGTGTGTAGGAAAGTGTAAGTGATGACCGTTTTTCGTATGCTAAAATTGTGTCTGACTATTTGGGTCTAATCAACAACAATCTTTGAGGCTCTGAGATAAATTAATCTTGTTTCTTAGGTTCCTAAGGAAGTGACCTCCATTATGCATGGTGGCTTTTCTCTAACACTTGGATCTTTGGACTTTAAATCATATGAACTGGCTTAGTTTGAGCTTGCAAGAGTGAACTGATGTAAGTTTCCCATTTATTTAATGGTATCAGGGCAGTCTCAGCCACCATGCCACCTTTCAGTGTTTCTTGAAGTTATGGATTCACGAAATAATTCGAGTGATTGGAGTTGTTTTGTGAGTCATCGGTTGTCAGTTGTGAACCAAAGAATGGAGGAGAAATCAGTCATAAAGGAGTCTCAGAATCGCTATTCCAAAGCTGCAAAGGATTGGGGTTGGCGTGAGTTTGTGACACTTACCAGTCTCTTTGATCAAGATTCTGGTTTTCTAGTCCAAGACACTGTTGTATTCTCAGCAGAGGTTCTCATCTTGAAAGAGACATCAATAATGCAGGATTCTACTGTTCAGGATACTGATTCTACCTATGCTTGTGCCCTAACTAGTAAGGTTGGGAGAAAAAATTCATTTACTTGGAAAGTGGAAAACTTCTTGTCCTTCAAGGAAATAATGGAAACCCGAAAAATCTTCAGCAAATTCTTTCAAGCCGGTGGATGTGACCTTCGAATTGGTGGGTCCTTGCTTTTGAGTTCTCTGGACTCTGAATGCAGTTAGAGTTGTTCGCCTTTATTTGACTGACAACTCGTTGCTTCGTGATGCAGGTGTGTATGAGTCATTTGACACAATTTGTATATATTTAGAGAGTGATCAATCTGTTGGTAATGATCTAGATAAAAACTTTTGGGTCAGATACAGAATGGCTGTGGTCAATCAAAAGAACCCAGCCAAGACTGTTTGGAAGGAGTCCTCTATATGTACAAAGACATGGAATAATTCGGTTTTGCAATTCATGAAGGTTTCTGATATATTGGAAGCAGATGCAGGCTTTCTGATGCGTGACACTGTTGTTTTTGTTTGTGAAATATTAGATTGCTGCCCTTGGTTTGAGTTTTCAGATCTAGAGGTTAGTAGCCTGGGCCTTTTCAATCTAATTGTTATCTGCCATCCACCATGTGGAAGTTTTCTTCAGTCGCTTTTTGGTGTGTTAAGGCCTACTAATATGAAAAGGTTCTGTGTTGACTTTGAAAAATGTTCTTGGAATTAATTCTCTCCGACAACTGGTGCTATTGACTTGGAGATGGGGCTGGTGTTTTTCTTGCTTTTCATTCAAACCCTTCCAAATGTTGCCCCATCTATAAACTTATTAGTAGTATAAAAAAATGTGGACATGCATAAAAGCTACAAATGCCCTTTGTGTATTAGCCCTGTACTAGATTAATTCCTTCATAAAATTAGAAATTGTAATTGCATAAAAAATTGCTGGAGCATTTCTGTGTCTTATCCACATCCTGAAGAAAAAGTTTCACCAGTAAACTAAGTGCATACCATGTGTGCTTATGTACATGGGTTAAATCTTTAATGGGCAAGTTTTCTGTTTATTGTTGTTTGTATATGTTGTTTCAGCCTTTTATGGAATAAATTCTGCTTCACGGATGGTGTATAAGAGTCATCTGAATTTAAATAACCTTGTTTGAATCTTAGATCTGGGCTATTAGAAGTTCAGGTTATCTGGAATGAATTTCAATTAATGGATTTACATGATATGGATATTTTAGCTCAAAATCTTTCTTCATTCCAGTTATGATCACCAAATCTGTACATGAAGCAGCATGTGATTTAGCTTACTTCGTTCTTTGGTCATGATTGACATATCCGTGTTCATTTGTGGTTTCTCTGTCAGGTTTTCGCATCTGAGGATGATCGGGATGCTTTGACAACTGATCCTGATGAGCTCATTGACTCTGAGGACAGTGAAGGAATTAGTGGAGATGAAGAAGATTTTGTTAGAAATCTTCTTTCACGAGCTGGGTTTCAGCTCACATATGGAGATAATCCTTCACAGCCACAGGCTACTCTAAGAGAAAAGCTTCTGATGGATGCTGGTGCAATTGCTGGTTTTTTGACTGGCCTTCGTGTTTATCTTGATGACCCAGCTAAAGCAAAACGCTTGCTTCTACCAACCAAGCTCTCTGGTAGTGGTGATGGAAAGGTCACAAAAACTGAAGAATCTTCGCCTAGCGTGATGAATTTGTTAATGGGAGTTAAAGTCCTGCAGCAGGCTATCATTGATCTACTTTTGGATATCATGGTGGAATGTTGCCAACCTTCAGAAGGAATTTCTCATGATGATTCTTCTGATGCAAATTCAAAACTTTCTCTTGATGGCAGTGGGGGTGCCAGGCCTTTGGAATCTGATAGGGAGAATGGAGCGACCGAATCTGCTCCAATTCCTGTATATGAGAGATTGGATTCTGGTGTGGATGATAGTAACAGTACCCTTGCCGTGCAAAGTTCTGATGTGAATGGGATTGTCATACCTGAGAAAGCACTGCCTAGGCAGCCTACTTCACCGCTGGAAACATCTGCTGGGGAAAGTGCTTCTCTTCGCACTAAGGTATGGATTTGAATTTTGCAACCGTCAATCTTCCTGGTATAATTCTTTTAGTAACTTATTGACCAAACTTTTTCCAGACCAAGTGGCCGGAGCAATCTGAAGAGCTCTTAGGATTGATTGTAAATTCTTTAAGGGCCTTAGATGGAGCTGTTCCTCAGGGCTGTCCTGAGCCAAGACGACGTCCACAGTCAGCGCAGAAGATCTCTATTGTACTGGATAAAGCTCCTAAGCATCTTCAACCAGACCTAGTTGCTTTGGTACCAAAATTGGTAGAGCATTCAGAGCACTCCCTGGCTGCATGTACACTTCTTGAACGGCTTCAAAAGCCAGATGCTGAGCCTGCGTTACGGATACCTGTAAGATAGCTTTGCAGAGGTCTTTACTCCTTTTGTTGCATGTTCTCACATGTAAACTTTATAGAAGTAATCCAGAGCCTTTGTTTCTGTTGGCATGTTGTCTAGCTTCCACATTGTGTGTGTGTGTATTACTTTGTTGTTTTTATTCTATTGCTACTTCATCCATTACCTAATTATGATTTTGGTTCAGGTTTTCAGTACCCTGAGTCAATTGGATTGTGGCAGTGAAGTGTGGGAGCGTGTTTTATTGCAATCTTTTGAACTTTTGACAGATTCAAATGATGAATTACTGGCAGCTACCTTAGATTTTATATTTAAGGCGGCATCCCAGTGCCAATATCTTCCTGAAGCTGTATGCATTTTCTTGCAATCATCATTATCTGTCTTTTCTAGCATAGACATCCCCATAAGCATATGTAATTTTGCATTTTCTCATCTGCAGGTTAGATCTGTTCGTGTTAGGCTTAAAATTTTGGGTGCAGATGTGTCACCTTCTGTCCTTGATTTTTTAAGTAAAACTGTAAATAGTTGGGGAGATGTTGCGGAGACAATACTTAGAGATATTGATTGCGATGATGATTTTGGTGACAACTGCTCAACAACGCCTTATGGGCTCTTTTTGTTTGAAGAGAATGGGCCTACTTCCGAAAAGTTGCATGTGGTGGATGAACAGGCCTTCTGTGTTACTTGTCATTTTTCTGATATTTACATTCTAATTGAGATGTTATCTATACCTTGTCTCGCTGTTGAAGCTGCTCAAACCTTCGAGAGAGCTGTAGCTAGAGGAACCATTGTGGCTCAAGCTGTAGCCATGGTCTTGGAAAGGCGCCTTGCTCGAAGACTGAATCTTAATGCCAGATTTGTTGCTGAAAATTTTCACCATGCAGATGCTGTTGCAGCGGGAGAGGCCAATGAACAGCTAAGAGTCCAACGTGATGACTTTGATTGTGTTCTTGGTCTTGCTGAGACATTGGCCCACTCTGGAGACCTTCATGTGAAGGGGTTTGTGAAAATTCTGTACACAATATTGTTAAAATGGTATCCTGATGAGTCCTACCGTGGCAAGATGCTGAAGAGACTGGTTGACCGTGCAACCAGCAATACCAACAGTACCCGTGAAGTAGATCTGGATTTGGAAATCTTGGTTATCCTGGTTTGTGAGGAGCAAGAAATTGTTAGACTTGTTCTGACCATGATGCGGGAGGTTGCTGAACTTGCAAATGTTGATCGGGCAGCTCTTTGGCACCAGTTATGCACTAGTGAAGATAAAATTATTCATATGTGTGAAGAGAGAAAGGCTGAAATGGCAAATATGGTTAGAGAAAAAGCTATTATCTCACAGAAGTTGAATGACTCTGAGGCCACAAATAATCGTCTCAAGGTACTTCATATGATTTGACTAATAATTAGATGTGGTGAATAACTATTGTGTTTTAGTTGTTTGGGGTTACTGGAAATGATGATGCCATTTATGATTGACAGTCTGAAATGAGGGCTGAGATGGATCGTTTTGCTCGTGAGAAGAAAGAGCTTTCTGAACAAATACAAGAAGGTGAAAGTCAGCTTGAATGGATTCGTTCTGAGCGGGATGATGAAATTGCTAAGCTTAGTACTGAGAAAAAAGTTCTTCAGGATCGTCTTCATGATGCAGAGAATCAACTCTTCCAATTGAAATCCCGGAAACGGGATGAATTGAAGGTAGTAATTGCTTTCTCTCTGTCTTCTTCTCTTTGGGTCGAAAATTACATTTTAATGTCATGGACGAGTATTTGATGGTGAAGGCTATATTGCTTCAAACATCCTCTGCCTCTCACCTCTAGCTCTAAGTAATCTCTCTCCCCAGTGTAAGATTTGGTCCGCTGGTTTAGTTATGGAAGAGAAGGGTTATAAGTTGTATGACCAAGCTCTACTCCCAGATGGAAGGTCATAGAATTCCTGAATATCAATGCCAGCATTGAGGCTTGTAAATCTAATGCTAGATGACTGCTATGCACCCTCTGTAAGATGTGTTGTGGGGAATCTGATCTTTTTGAAATTTTAAGCACAATGGTTCTTATGTCTTTCCTTACGGGATTTTCGGAAGATCATATGGAGGAAGTTATGGATTTTTTGGGAAGTTACATCACTGACAATGGTATCTGGAGGCAAGAGTTATCAATTTGATGATTTCCTTGTTTATGGTTTGACTGGTTGGCCTATGAATCTCTCCCTCTCTCCATAAGAATGAGCTGAAGTTGATTGATTTGAGTACAATCCTCATAGGTGCATTATAATTTGGATAACTCTTTGAGCTTGGTATTTCTTCAAGTTGTGAATGGAACGTTGAAAATGTGAAGCAAGGTCACATTATCCAGGGAAGGCAAATATATGTTGGTGAATTTAAATTATTTTTCAGTTTTATTTGCAAGGGTGGGGTTGGTGATCATTGGCTGATGAATCAGCTTTTGTGTTTTGCCTTCTGTATTGATAACTGATTTGATACTTTTTCTGATAACAATTGGTGAATGTGGCAGAGAGTAATGAAGGAGAAAAATGCTCTTGCTGAAAGATTGAAGAGCGCTGAAGCTGCAAGAAAAAGATTTGATGATGAATTGAAACGATATGCCACGGAGAATGTGTCACGAGAAGAAATTTGTCAGTCTCTTCAGGATGAAGTTCGATGGTTGACCCAAACAGTTGGGCAAACTGAAGTAGAAAAGAGGGAGAAGGAAGAGCAAGTTGCTCGATGTGAAGCATATATTGATGGCATGGAAGCAAAATTGCAGACGTGCCAGGTTTTACCCACTACATAGCTTATACTTTTTTACATTCTCTATATATACTCTTTATCATAATAATTGTAACAATAAAACTGTTTACACTAACAATCCGTAATAATTTGTGTACAATAATGACATGTCATTATGTGCTCAGGTAATTTTGAATTAGAGATGAATTACCATTCAATCAAATGTCATTGTTACTGTTCAGTTAATACTTATTGCTAGTGCAGACAGTTTTACTCTACTTGTAGTTGTCATTTTATTTTCCCTTCTCTAGTTACGGTTGCTTCGACCAAACTTTCAGTTGCATTACCAGTCTTAATTTTCTTTTTGCATTCCTCCACTGATTTTAACCATCGTAATTGTTTAATATAACTGGGCATGTCTTGGGCATGTATGTAGCATAGTAACCATTCATATGATAAGCATAGTGACCAGCTTCTGTGCCTTTTTTTCTCATTTCACACTGACGTTTATCATTTACCGTCTTTTGCAGCAATATATTCAAAACCTTGAGGCTCAACTTCAAGAAGAAATGTCACGACATGCCCCGCTATATGGTGCTGGTTTGGAAGCTCTATCAATGAAGGAGCTGGAGACGCTAGCACGTATTCACGAGGAAGGGCTTAGGCAAATCCATGCCCTCCAACAATGTAAAGGTAGTCCAGTTGGCAGTCCCCTCGTGAGTCCTCACACCCTTCCACATAATCACGGACTATATCCAACTGCACCATCGCCAGTAGCTGTTGGACTGCCTCCATCACTGATGCCAAATGGTGTCGGGATCCACAGCAATGGACAGGTGAACGGTGCAGTTGGATCCTGGTTCAACCATACTTAAAAAAAAAATTAGGTATCAATGTTTACTAGAAATGAGGCATTTGTTGGCCCTACTAGAGAGCTGGTGGGTGAAGAAGAGGGATGTTATTTTTGAATTACATGGCATTTTCAACTGGTAGGACTATTGGAGCGTACCGGTGGGAAAGGAATACTAGTAGTATTGATCTCAATTGGATGTCTGGTAATTCATTTACGGGAGTTTATCCAATAGAACTGACAGTTGCAATATGCCTGGCCATATTGTTCTTTTTTACAAAAAAAAAAAAAAAGTTTCATAAAGCTTATTATAGGCCTTCTGAAAATATTGCTGTTTCGATTTCTCCCCTTGTTTCTTTCTCAATTGCGCTATGTCTTATTGGACGCGTGGAAGCATTAGATAGGGGTGTAGGGCTGGACTTGAATTCTCAGATTGGTTTAAGCAAGTGTTCGGTTTGATTTGAGTAGAGTTTGAGAGTTTCAGTTTAGTACTCTGGATTGAATATTTTTCCAAATTGGCTGTATAAGATTCAAGCTGGTCCATGTTTGGATTTTCGTTGGATTGAATGCAGCCTTGCATTTGGGTTTGGCCGTGGACAACATACCTTTGTAACAACTTCAATTAGCAGTAGGGATGGATTGTTGCTAGAGCTAAATGATCGTTTTTGGCTCAAATTAAAATTTTCTCATCTGAAATTATTGAAAGTATTTCTTTTTTCTTTTTACAAATACCCGAATTATTCATTATCTACCCTTTCATTATTATTAATTTTTTTTTGTAATATTTCGATTGAAAGGATCAAATTCCCTCCAAATCCAAACAACAATAATTCTATTCTTCTCATTTTATTTTTATCAAATGAAATAATATTTATATCTAAATGATTGGTATTACAAATAAAATAATTTATTTTATATAATTGAATCATTTTAAATTAAAAATAAAATATCCGATTGCCTTATAGAGATAATTGTCTAGTATTATTCTATTTTATTTCCTAGATTTTTCTCTCTTTGAAACCTAACATAAAAATCATATATGTTAAATTTTTGTATAAATCAATATAAAGAGATAAGGGACAGATATATGTAGTATAAGAGTATGATTTATTCATGGTATTTTACATGCAACATTAACATTGCACAACCAAGAAAGTAAGAGGTTCCGGCAGACTTTAAGAGCTCGTCTCAAGAGTGGCCGCAAGGGACGATGGATCAAGTTTGCGACCACCTTGTTCCACCCTAACTTGCAACTAAAATAACAGTTAAAAAGAATGATTATTTTGAGACAACTGAATTTACTGTAAGTTAAACCATCATTTTAAAAACCGGAACAACCAGAAGTATTTGGTAATGGTATATAAACTCTTTGAATATTTAATTAAACTGTATATCAGTCCGATTGCCCACCGGCCTTTTTGTTGGATCAATGTCTAATCCAGATATAAAATATAGATGCAAAATGAAGTGCTTTTTTTTTTTTTTTTTCTATTTTAGGTTAAAAAAAAAAAACCGTTTGGAGGTAAGATTGGAAGCCAACCCTTATTATGACAAGACTGTTTTCTCACACCCGAAGGATGAGATTGAGAGCAACTCAGCCAACTTCTATTCCTTGAGAACCCCTAAAATTTGCAGTGCTGCTTCTATGCTGGAGATGTTACATGCATCGGGTTGGACTTGAACAACATTGGGACTGTCAAGTGGTGGCAATACATGGTCTAAAGGATAGTTTCTTTTGTCATGAAGCTTACGGGCGTTGATGCCGACTCCTTTCAATATCACAATTTTATGGATCCCTCCAAGCAAGCCCTCGTAGTCTGAGTCCCCGCATTCTCCAACAAACACAACAACGTTCTTCAAATCTATGCCCCAACGAACATTGAAATACCTGAAAATATGTCATCTTATTCAAAAGAGAAACAAACATAAAAAAGGTCGTTCACTTTAAAATATGTCATCTTATTCACCATAAAATTAGCTCACTTTAATTCTTCGGCGCACACCCTCCCTTTCACATTCACTTTAATGCAGTTTGTATATGCAAATCCTAACTGATTGATACTTGTTCACATATTCACAATAAGTTATACATGCAGTACAAAAGGTCGTTCCAATTAACAGGTTGTACCAATTCTATTCAACTATACTAATCAACACAGTGTCTTAATCACTGTCTTTTTTCAAGTACATTCAGAAGGGTTTATATAAGATCAATGGTGATAGTTATCATCACAGATCTCTTTGAAAATTCACTTTTCAAATCCTTATTTTTTGAATTCGAATAATCCTATATAGAATATAGGGCGTCACCAGACAACTGTACGTCTAAACAAATTGTGAAATGCAGCACTCTGTTTTTTACCCTGGTAAAGCCGGGATTCAGTAAAAAGAAAATACCTGAGGGCTTGGGACCGAGAAGCCAACACGGGGATTACATGGAGATTGGGACCATTTAGACAATAAATGACATGGCACCGAAGAGCTTGAATTCTCATCAGTTTCCTTAGTTCCATAAACGAGGGAATCTGCAGAGACGGAGTATGCTACATATGAGGCAAGGAGAAATTCAGGCAGAAGAAACTTACAGTTTCAGTTCTGCATCAAGTTTGTATGACAAGAGGCGAAAATTACCAGTGATGGATTTGCCACCTTGAAAGCGTAGCAATGTGCAGTTGATCTTGATTCATCCTCTTCCACAATCTTTCCTTCTTCAGATTTTTTATCATTGATAGAAGAAGCCCAACGAACCAATGTCTTCCTCAGACCTTCACCACCCCAGCGGTATTCAGTATGTGAATGGTAATCTAAATCTACTTCAAAGGGAAGCCCGGTAACATCCTCAGTGCTTGTAGATGGATAGTAGAGCTCGCTACCGCTATTGCATATAAAAGCATCAAAATCTGATGGGCTCAAGCCTCCTGATACCAGAAGAGAATGTAACTCTGAGATAGTCAATGCTGTTGACAAAACGATCCCAATGAATCCAGCAGAATTGCCCTTTCGCGCTGTCTCAACAATTTTTTTAATGATTTCAAGAAAATCTGAATTGGAATCACTGTCCACGGCAATGACAAAAATATGCGTCCTCTTCCTTATTGCTGGCAATTTACCGATGCCAATATTTTGGTCGGACTTTTGTGTTCCACCAATTGTGCCCTTTGACCATGCCAAAATGGCATTCTCTAACTTGTTTTTCCCATAACCAGAATTTTCTTCATTATCCAGAGTGCTGTCTAATGTATTACCCTCTTCAATTTTGTCACCATCTAATGGAAACTTCAAATTCAAAGATATATCTTGTATGTCTCTCAAGGAATCACCAGGTGAATCAGATTCCAATTTTTCAATTCCATCATCACTTCTCGGCCACTGAGGCTGCCTTGGTTTGCAGCTGATTATGCGGGATAAGTATGCTTTACAGTGCTCTGGCCACGAAAACAGGTGAATATTTTTCAGTCCATTCAATCTGCATCTTGCCCAGAGTTGTTTATCAGAAACAAGCTTAAGTAGAGCATCAGCAATAGATTGTTGATCATGAGGGTCTACCAGTAGACCATTGTCAAGAACCTGCAACAAGCTCAACATGATTAACTACAAGATTGCATCAAACTTCAAGAACACTTTGGTTTCCACATGAGCTAAGCAAAAGGAAGGCCGTAAGGATGCACAAACCCGATGGATGTCAACAGGACCCCCATTTTTTGTGGCAACAGTAGGCAAACCATGAGCTGCCGCCTGTTAAAAAGAGAACATGAGTTGAATAAATATCTGAAGCACTAAAACAAGATAATAGATGCGGAAGAAAACCTCAATTAAAGTGAGCCCAAATGGCTCAATGAAAGCTGGATTGATGAAAACACCCTACAACAACCCAAACAGAGAAAAAAAAGGGTGAGTACAAACAAATTGAGATGAAAATTGAACATATATACTATAGAAGAAAGAATATGCCGGTACACAAACTTCACATTCCAAGTCATTAGTTAGTAAGGTACTATTATGTTTTCCTCTATTAAAATGCAAGCCTTAACATTAGTCTGCTCCCAATCTGGAGAAATATATCACCGACCCTACCTTTGTTTTTGCCGCAAGACGATAGATGTCAGCAACTTCATGCTGCCTGTGGTGTTTAGGATACGCTACTTGGCCATACAGATCATATTTGTCAATCAATTTAAGAATTGAAAGAAGTACTGCTGCATTAGTGCCAGACATTTCATCAATATCATCACGGTTTCCCATTACTAGACACTGCAACAATCAATATGGTAATTTTCAATTTACTGAAAACTAAAATGATAAACAAAGCTGTTAAACGAGAAAAGAATTAAAAATGGAAAAATTTACGAGTATATATATAATCACTGAAGCTGCAGGCAGAAGATTTCAGCATACCAGGTTAGCCAGCTCCCTCAACGGGCGGCATTCACCAAATGCTTTAACCAAAGTTGTAATATTCTTTTTAGGGTCTGGTCGGGCAAGTGCAAGTATCATGGGCTTGCGTGGATTGGAAAAGAAACGCATTATCTGCCAATTCAAGACTTCAAGATCGGTATTGTATCAGAATTTCTACCGAATGCAAAAAAAAAAACGTTCCCAAGATAGTATAGTTTCTTTTTGAGTTAAAACAATTAAAAATGAACAAAACATCGGTACACAAGGTATAAAAACCAAATAAATGCAAAGGAAAGAACTTTTACAACCTCAGACCATATAGGAGGGTCTGGAGAAGCCGGATTATCTTCATTCTTTTCCATTTCCCCATCCAAATCTCCATCATGTGGAACAATATGATGAAATTCCATTCCAGGAGGAATTACCTACACATCAATATGACAGTTTAAGACATTGAAAAAGAAATCTTAAATTACCATAGAGAAAAGCATAACAACCACCAAACTTGCTTTAGATTCAGAAGAAAATATCATAAATTCAAAAATCAGACATGATATATAAGCACTTACAACCATACGAGGCATAAACCTGCCATGACAGCTCACACCCCTTTTGATTCTTGCTCTCAGTTTGCGCTCTAGTACCGGATCAAATCCATCATAAAGGCGCCATTGCTCTTCTATCTCCTGTCTGGTGCTAGTTATAACAATTTCAGACACATCCAGTGATGACTCCTCAGCTTCAATCCGCCGCATTATTTTGTATGCTGAATTTATTTCTTCTCTTGATAGTCGTCCTTGTTTCAGTAGTTGTTCAAGCTTATCCCGTCCAAGTGAGTGGCCAGTGAAAAGCATTGGCACATTTAAAGCTCCAGATAGCTGAGCAGCTGAGTCACCAGCGTCTGCATAATGTCCATGAATTGCAACTGGCCACACAGGTTGCCCACAGCCAATTTGCTCACCCAGAACTTTGGACATCTGTACGATATGGCTAAGTGCAGCATCAACAAATTCTGGAATATGGGGCCAAAGGAGCTCCTTTTGTATATATTTATCTTTTGGACCAAATGGTATACGGACAATATACGCACCACTGCTCTCCCCAACCTCATGCGTCATGTTCTCAGATGTTCTCAAATGCAGCATCTCAGTTGGTTCAGCATAACTCCAATCTACATCTGGTGCCGATACTTGTCTCGTCAGTAAATCAACCCGATAAACTCCCGGCATTGCGCCCAAAGCCCTTGCCAGTTCTACTACATACTTAACCTGTTTGAAACACCACAATACCAAATTTCATAAGTTGTAGTGTGCTGCATGACTCTTTGGAATGGATCTAAAGATAAAAACTGCCCAAAAAAAGAGATAAAAACAAAATCAAGAAGGATTTCAAATTCTTTTAACAGAGAATGAAAGCGATTGTGGTCATCATTAATTAATTACCTGGCCACCTGTATCAGAATCACGACCGAGCTCCATATTTTCTCCGCGTATCAAGCCGTGGAGACTGCAAAAATAATTCTTGTCAATATTAATTAAAAACCATCATGATAACTAGAAATTTCATAAGCCCTGTACTAAAACATTCTGACAAATTTCAGTTATATTCATAAGCAAAAACTGCATTTAAGATAAACCTCTAAATAACCTCATTGATTAAGAGGTCACAATAAAGTGCAATTCATGCCTTATTAATACAATGTAGAGTTTCTTCTCCTTGAATTGACTAGCCCAATTCTCCATCACATCAGCAGAACTGACTCTAGGCATTGTTCCTCTCTTGCTATCACCATGGGCAGAATGGTCACCAGACAAGTCTCCTTTCTCTCCTTCTGATAAGTCTTCTGACATATCTGCTGTGGCCTCCCTGCGGCCTCTTTCCCGTTCAAGACGACGTTTAGCATTACACTGAGCTTCCTCGCCTTCAAGCTAATTTGAGTTCAGCAGAGGGAGTAAATCAAAGTCGTCCATAATTTTAAATCTAGTTATGATTAATAAAGAAAATGAAATTCTAAACATATATGCACAAACTAAATCTCCGTTTAGAAATAAGGAATCATCTGGGCATATCCAGAGCAAAAGCAAGTGGAACGGTACATCCTCTGCTCCATGTAATAATTTTTTTTCCAGTGCGGTAAGAGAATCTAATCTATGACTAAACTAGAAAGTGTGCAAAATCAGTAGAACAAATAATTGCACAAAAATGAACACATTATTTATCCTAGTTCATCCAAAGCAAGGTTACTTTTAGCAAAATCAATATTATTTTATTATCTTCTCACCTGTTTATCATGAATGTATTTAGTAACGAATTAATATATAATTCATACAAGAGAACATACTGAACTTTTATACTCAAGACAAACTTGAATAGGATTCATATTGTTAAGAGAAATTCTAATATGGTTTCTCCTAGGTTAAACTCAACTCCCGCCTATTGACTGGACAACCGAACACTCTATGTGTCAACCTAGCCCCTTTTAAACGAAGTAATCGCTCATTAGAGTATGCTTTTACCTTTCATAATTATCTCTTATTTGCTCAATGAATTCCATACGATGTAATAACTATATGAGAATTATGAACTAAATTTCCTAAACAAATCAGATCGAAAAATCTGGTTTAAATATTACTCAACATACGTTCTATATGTATTGAATATAATTTAAAACTAAAACGTGAATCTCAGGAACTACCAAAAAAAAAAAAAAAAACCTGCTTCTTCTTGCGAGCCAAATTCCAAATCCTCCAACACATGTTCTCCAATCTAGTGTTCCTCTCTCGCGGACTTCTAGTAGCCGCAGCCTGAATTCATAGAATCGAAACATTAATACTAATAATAAATAAATAAAATATACGATAATGTATAAAGTGAATTTAGATTTCAGCAGTAAAAATATCGTACTCGAACCCAAGAGCGGTAGAGATCGGTTTCATCGAAGCCGGTGATGACCTGTTCGACGAAGTAACGAGTAGGACTGAAATGTCCTCTCTCTCTAAGCAACAATGATGACTTTGCAGCGTCGATTCCTGGACCAACATCCAGGATCGCTTCTAAGTAACTGTTAATCCAGTCGTTTCCCGCCATTTCTTCTCTGAATAAAGATTTAAGAAAACTCAAAAAAAAAAAAAAAAACTCAAACAGATGTATTGTGAAAAACGTAAACGTGAAGTTACGTCGACAGTTACAGTGACGCTCATAAATTAGCGAGTGGCTGCTGTGAAAATATAGGAGGGACGAGAGACGGTGACAGACAGTTATGGGGCAATTTGATTTTGTTGCTGTAAAATAATGTAGAAGAGGAAGCGAACGTGTGTGCGCGTGTAGGCGGTGGTTTGAATTGAATAGGAAGGAAGGCGCCTCGTACGAGCTTTTATATTCCAACTTTGCGATTTCTCTGGAGAATGCTTTGGAACTCCGTCATGATGCGTGGCCTGTCTGTTACTTTTAACTGTATAAACCTTGGATATTCTTAGCGTGTTTAATACACAAATATAAGAATATCAAAATTAGGTAACGTACATTATTATTATTATTATTATTTCATTATAAGGTTTTGTATCTGCAGTTTATAACTGGGTGAATTCGACAAGGGCGTTGAGTTCAAACTTGGTATGATTTGAGATCAAATCAAATGTTGAAAAACAAGTTTGAAATTAACAATTTAATATTTGAATTCAATTTAAAATTTAAATTAACTCAAATTTAAATATTTAAATTATCTCAAACTTAACTCATTTGATTTAAATTGAATTTAAATTTGAATGATTTAAATCAAATTTATAATTTCGAAAAGCATTTTGTAATGTCACAAACTATTAAATTATTTTTTTAATTAGAATGATGTGAAATATCATAATTCACTTTTTAAATCTAACATCTTTATTAGCGTTCTTTCGTCCTTTTGAATTATTCTAATCATCCACACACTTTGGATTATAATATAATAACTCAATTTATTGTTAAAATGTTACCAATTATACGTATTATAATGAACTCTTTTTTATAAATTGGATTATGTATTTTTAATTAAATTGATAAAAATACACAAAAGCAAATCTGACGGCATTATTAAAAAAATAAAAAAAAAAGTAAATTTAGTTGAAAATTGGAGAGTGAAGTAGAAGTTTTAATAAAGACGTGTTGAGAAATTAGTGGAAAAGACACTTAGAAACTTGAATGAGTGAAGCATGAAAATACATACAAAAGCTTTCAAAAACACATGGGATGCGTCCTTTAAATTTGCTTACAATGCACATGCAACGGGGAATAAATTCATAATCTATCAGTTCAATATTCTTTAATAAATTGTTCATAAGATAAAGTAGATTTGGATTTGATATAACCTACTTGAACTCGTGGTTTTGAATTTAAAATAAAAATATTTTAAAAATAAATTCAAATCTTAATTCATTAATTTTAAACTCTTTTTTTGTTTGAATCAATCTTAAATTATAGTTTATTAAAATTTGGCGTATATCAAATCAATCCCTGCTATAATGCATAAGAACCATGAAAGATATGATGGGAATCATCCCCACTAACACAAAGTTTAGGTGAAATTGATGAAAAGCATCACCAACAGTGAGGCATAGAGGCATCTGGACGATTGAAAATAAAAGCGAATATCATTAGAAAGAAGAACCTCTAGAGTGGTCGTGTCTATAATCCACACCTGTGAAAGCCCAAACAAGAGGGACACGTAGTAACATGAGGTGTCCTTCTTGATTTATAAAAATATTCTTGAAAATAATATAACACATAAATAATTGAATTTGTTATTAAAAAATTCATAGAAGATTATATTCGAGATTATTTTGGATTAATAAAATGGGGAATGATACGTGTATAGATAAACAGTTCCCATTTTTACCGACTTTTGAATAAAAAATAAAATTTATTATTAAATCAGTTATAAAGGGAAATTACAAATTGATGGGATTCACAAATACGGTACATTTGGCCATCACTTTGAGAATATAAATACTAACCTTTTTGTCTTCATTCATTCGTACAAACTAGAGTTGCAAATGCGTTTGAATTGCTGGCCAACTATTTGGGGCTCGGCTTGTGTCTAGTCAGGCTTCCGTCGACTATAACTTACATCAGTCTTTAAGTACAGTATTTTCATCAATTTTTTTTTATTATCTTAAACAATAGAAAATCACAAACAATCATAGCGTATTCTGCCAGTTGAGGGGTTAACAGTAACCAACAAACTTCTAGGTCATCCAAACAGCGGTCAGCTGCGCATCTGTATTGTATCAATTGTCCTTCCAACTTTCATTTTATCGTTTCACCTCCCAAATAAAGATGAGTCGTATAATAAAAAGAAAATCTAATTACTTTTTTAAACTTTTGATTTATCATGTAACCCCTTAGATAAAATAAATTGAGATTTAAATAATTCTAAATCGAGTGAATTAAAAACTTAAGTTTTGGTTAATCTCAAATAAGTATTGTTATTTAGAATAAAAAAGAATAATTTTGTTATTCAAGTATTTTTAACGTTTCTATTGACACTTTTGTATATTAAAATTATATTTACAAAAATATTATCTCTGTATTATTATTGCAAAACCCATAAACATTAAGATATTATAATTCTGTTTTATTAGATACTGTTCTAATTTTTATTTAATCTTTGTTAAATTGATCCCTTTCTTGATTCAAATTTGAAAACATTAACCTAGATATAAAAGGAGACTGGGTATTTAAGCATGTAATAAGATCACCTAACTTGCAATTTTTAGGATTGAAACTCTTTTGATGAATATAGTGACCTGGAATATTTGCTCAAGATTAAAGAATGGGTGTTCTAGTGATTAGAACATGGGTTTCAATAATATAAGCGTATGTTTCACCTATATATTAAATTTTGAACAAAATGTTGAATAGCGAGAGGAATAATCTTGTTTCTAATTTAAACAATCATAATTTAAAGCTTCAAAATGGTCTTTTTGTTGAATGAAGATGTTATTCCATTGTGTGTGTATATAATATACACACACTATTCACATATTATATTAAGTTCTAAAAAGACGCTTGAAAAAGGTGGCTTGAGTTTTAAAATTCTGCACTTGATATGCAAGAGTGTTTTCAATCTCTAGTGTTATCCTTGCAATTAAGACATTGAAGTAATTTCTCCACATTTTTTGCTCGTGTTCTCTTTTTTTTTTCAATTTTGAGTTTCCACATGAATTCCTTGTGTTCTATTACTCTTGTATTGTTTTGGGGTTTGTTGATTTCATTATTTGTTTATTGGATTTTGTTATAACACTACTATGATGTCACCATGTATAACTCAAACTCAATCAACCTTCATATACATATACATTTTTAGTGCTCTTTTGATGTTGTGTTGCAGGTTTTTGCTGGATTTGCAATAGCAAATCTTTCATACTGGTTCTCAAAGAAGCTGGGATTAAGGCATTTATGGTACAACCGGCGAGTCCAAATTCTTTCTTCTGGCATTGTCCCTTTGTGTAGTATCTGATTTAACATTTTACTCTTCCTCAGATTGGGTGATTGGCTTTCGAGTGAGAGGATAAAGGATGAATTTTATTCTGTAATTTGTACTGAAATTGATTCTGTAAATGAAATTTAGAGGTTTGCAGTCTTACCATAAATGTAAACGATCCATTTTGATGTAGTTTTTTATTTGATTTTCATATACATATAGTTTTAATTTCTTTTACATGCTTTTAAATTATCGTGTAAAATTATTATTTTTTATCCAAGGTTTGGCGAAACCATTGTTTCATCTACTGAATTTTTAAATTATAGACACTCAGACTATCAATTTAGTTAGAAAAAAAATAAAAAACTAATGAGAGAAGGGTATGATTGTCAATTCCCTTTTTAAAATTTTGAAGAAAAATCGAACACATATTACAATAAAGATAGATTTTAGCCTAGTTAGTTTAGGTTTGATTTTGTATTCGGCTTAAGTCAAATTAATTTAACATTTGGTTCAAATGAATTGAATTCAAATTGAAGAAGAATCAATTCATTAAATTTGCGTTTAATTTAAGATCAATATTTCATTGTTATTGTTAAGATCAACTCATTGGTATTTTTTTTTGTTTTTTTAATGATTTTTTTCTTTGATTTTACTGTTTATTAACTTGAACTGAATGTTTTAGATTCGAATTAAGTATAAATTAACTTTTATTTAAATTTGATTCGAATCCACCCCTAATAGCAACTTGGGGTGGACACTATAGTTTTTCCACATTTTGGGTGAAAATTTTAAATAGTTAATCTGGTGCTAAGTGATGCTTCCAACATGGACAATGAAATATTTGTAGAGATAATATCTTAAGACAATTCTTTTGGTTATTGCTTTGAAGCGTTGAACTGTGGCTTGGTTTTTGATGTGTATTGTTACTATGGTTGTGGTTGTTGCATGTGTATTCCCCTATTGTGATGTTATTAATTTACTTTCAGAACCACTGTTGCATTCTGCATTGGTAGGTATAGGCACAAAAGCATTCGATTCTCCTGGTTAAAAAATATCAAATGCCAAGGTTATACTCAATGGTGGCAAAAGTGTAACTTTTCTGAGGCCTGATGGATACTTTTCATTGTACCCTCATATTGCTGGTTTCCTTAATGCATATTTGAATTTAAACTTAAACATGGCACTTTTTGAAACACTCTACTTTTCTTTTTGTGCTTTTTACTTTTCACAGATCCATATTGTTATTATGTTTATCTTGCCCATTTTTTCTTTTTTTCTTTTTAATTTTTTAATCCTACATCTAATTTTTTGTGTTATTATGGAAAGACTGCTAGTGGATTATTCTTTCAGCTCATTATTTTTCCTTAATGTGTATGCTCTGAGCCATAACATTGCAGCAGGGACTCATTTAATTGAAGTGGCTGCCATTGGCTATTTCATTTCTCCAGTAGGTCTTCTTTATCCATAAAAATTCAGTTTGTTTGTGATCATTTAATCATTGAATCAGGTTTCCAATGATTGAATTCTTTAGAAATTGCTTAGGTCTGAGTTGATGTTAGTGCTAGGAACCCGGGCAAGGTTCAGACAGCATTGACAGAGAACAGGCGTGGCCTGACTGAATTGGTTTCAGAACCACTGAGAGAGGAGCAATATTATGAGGTTTATTCATCTTTTCCTATTCATCTCAATGGTTCATTAGTTCTTCATTGTTATACATGCCGGGCTCATTTTTTTCTTGTATTTTAATTTCGGCAGATTAGGGAGCCATTCTCCATGATGTCTGTTGTGAACAGCTCAATGGGTCTAATGGTGGGATTCATGCTGATGGTTGTGTTTTTAATGCCCAAATTAATGGAGAATATGGGTTAGTAGTCTAATTGGTTTTTAACAGTTTTATGTTTCACATTTCAACCATGTTTCTCTTGAAGCACTGACTTGTAGATTTATGTTGGTTGACTTGTTGGAGATTGGCAAGGCTTGCCTTAAAAATGCATTTACCATCCTGGATTTTGTTTTTAACTTCCAAAATCCAAAGTTGAGCTGAATCAATGATAAAAAATTATATTTTCTCATATGGTATATATTTTATTGATCTGAAACTCTGAAATCAATTGATGGAGATACCCTTAGAGACTTTAGGAATAATGGTTGTTTAGAAGATCCTATAGGTTTTAGGATTTTAATTTGATTTGTATTTTACTTCGATATTTTTGGCTTATTAACATAGGTTTTCTATTTTATTATGATTACAATTTTAAGGCTATGATGGTACAAATCTTGATGACTAACACAAAATATTGAATTTCCACTCCTATTTTCTCTGTAAGTTCATGAAACATATGGGGGTTGACTGTATTACTCAATGAGACCTGCTTTTGGATTCTTCAGGGGTTTAGCCACCTATTGAACTTCTTATAGTTTGATTGTAGGAAGCATACAGTCAGCTCATTATGTGAAGCAATTGTATACCAATTAGTTTCTGTTTGAGTGACTTGGCTTAAAAATTTATTGATTGATTACTGTTCCCATATTCCTACTTACATTGGTTGTGTTATTGATAGATCCTGAAGAGATAAGACTAGCAAAAGAGAAAATTAGGAGCCAAGGGATTCCCTCTCTAGCAAACTCGTTACCGAAAAGCAGTTAGATATTTGACTGGAAGTGCCAACCCTCCCTTGTAAATGAGCGCTTCTGTTACATTTCAGTGACTTAACTGATCGTCCATGAACGTCGATCATGGGCTCTGCTGTCTGCTGTGGCTAGCAGAATGACTCTATAAACAGATTATCCACTCTTTGCACTCTGAATGATCAACTTACTTTATGCACTGGATCACCTTAAAAAGTTTATGTTAATGATTAAACCACAAGCGGAATTTAACTTAACATGAAATTCTGTTTAGCATTTGAGTTTGAATCTTGAAAATGACAAGCTATCAGATTTTGTATTTTGCGTTATTGATTTGTTCAAGCACTTGTTGGTATTGTTATCATTGGTCTTTTCTTTCTCAATGAAGTGAAATACATACAATGCTTCTAAACATTGTATCTCAATCCTCTGTAGAGCACGGTACATATCATGTGCCTGAAAGCATTCCAAAAAATCCATTTTATTTTTTCCATTCTATCCCTTTTGTATTTCCAGTGAAATTGTGGGTCAGATATGTTTCTGGAAGGGCTGGAATGGAGTCAAGCGAACATGAATCGATTTGAATATGTAATTGTTTGTTTAAATTCGATCTTGTTCAAGTTAATCGACAATATCGTCCAAGAATTATTGATGACATATTTAGTATCCTCGCAGCGATGAATGGCATATCGATGATATAAAGAATGTTATTGGTTTCGCATGAATTGGGCCCTACTTCCTAGTTTTGGATTTCCAAATTGTGAAAATGTAATTATTACTCCTTTCGTTTTAACATGGTTACTTTTCTCATAAAGAGAAAGGTACAGCGATTGAATATATTATTTGAAATTACTAAAAAGTTGAGATTCTCGGAGGCCCAAAAATTTCCTTGCAGGACTCAGGCCCTTGACGTAACCGTCATTTCGTCTGTTATTCAATTTCACGACGACTTGATAAATACCAGACGATCACTACGCACCTTCAAATTTACCGTTCAACAAAAATATATACGTTCATACATTGATTAGATTGAAATAAAGACTTCGTTTCTGTTTCTCTGGCTTTGTTACTTAGATTGAGCTATTGCGATGGAGAACAGCTTACCGATTTCTACCAAATCAGATAGGAGGTCGAGATCGAAGCCTCTACAGACATCCAAACCTTCGCTTGTCATGGCTTTCTTCTCTTGCGTTGCTTGGCTCTACGTTGCTGGCCGGTTTGTTTATCAATCTGTTTCTCTCCTGTTTGGTTCCCTTGAAAATGTAGGAAAATTCCTTAGGTTCTGGAAAATTCCTTTAGAAAATGAAGATTCTGAATCGTGATAACATAATTATACTAGTTCATTGTTAATTATGATGTTTTTGTGGCATTGAATTGCAATATATGTGGCCTATTTGATTGTTCCAGCTGTAGATTTGGCTTGGATCCTCGATTTTATTACTTGTAATTGATTTTGAGTGTATATTATCGCTTCAGTTTAATATTAGAGTGTATTTCTGAATGAATGTATTATAATTTGTTGAATTCTCCTTTATACAAAACTGATGAGTATTATTTATGATATTTTTTCCTTGGATCTTTTCGTTTTCTAATAATCAGGTTGTGGCAAGATGCTGAGAACAGAACATTGCTTACAAGTCTTCTTAAGAAGAACTCAGAGCAGGTTTTAGTCAAGCTCTTTTTATTTTTATTTTTATTTTTTAATTATGCTGGTTCCTTAGACTTTGTTTGGTTTTGGGGGTGGATTCAAGCCAACTAGGTCCAAACCAAGCTGGCTTGAGCTCAAATCTACGTTTGGCTTGAACGAGCCAAAGTCGAGTTGGAGCATGAGCTTGGCTTAAAATTCAAGAGTTCGCCTGTGACATTATTCATCTCTCTGGTGACCCTGTTGACCATAAATATTATTCTCATGTTTTATTGTTCATCCCTTCGGTGATATTATTCATTCTTTCAATGAAATTGTTGACCAACTTTAACAAACTCAAGCTCAAATTGGGCATTCTAGACATTAGCAGAGCTTCCCTTCAATGAATCCACCCCTAGTTTGGTTGCTAGAAGGTGCTATAGTGAATGAGAATTTTAATTTCGCTTGTGTTATTGTAGTAACCAAATTGTGCCGCCACAACATCTACTGATATCTTATTAGTTTGTGGTTTGATTGTGTATTTATGATTTATTTATGTGTGGCAGAGACCTAAGGTTCTTACAGTTGAAGATAAGTTAATGCTCCTTGGATGCAAGTATGTTATTTGATATTTCTTTTGTTAATTTTCATTGTTAAGATGGTGCTTTGTGTTTTAATTTGTGTTACTGCTTTTAGAGACCTGGAGAGAAGGATTGTGGAAGCTGAGATGGATTTGACATTGGCCAAGAGTCAAGGATATCTAAAGAACCAGTTGCGGCAAAGTGATTCTTCTTCAGGGAAAAGGCTTCTTGCTGTTATAGGCGTTTATACTGGATTTGGTAGTCGTTTGAAGCGAAATGTGTTTAGAGGGAAGTGGATGCATAGAGGTTAGTTCCAAGCAATTGATGTTATGTTAGAAGACTACAGCTTAGTTAAACTTGTAAATTATTTTTGTGAAGCTAAAATTTCTATATCTTGTTAAGCAGTTGACTTAAAATCTTTATCATTGTTTAACCCATTCCCAGGATGTTATTTGTGATATCTTGTCGGTTTGTGACATTTGTAAATTCTGTTATCCTTTTCCTTTCAGTTTATGTTGACATTGATCTTGTGAATGGAGTCTATGATTGTTTTCAAATTTGTTATGATGTCATATTATCAGTAGCTGTAAACAGCAATATATATGCTTTCTTTAAACATTATTGCCTTTGCAGATGATGCCTTGACGAAACTTGAGGAGAGAGGAGTGATCATACGTTTTGTGATTGGTCGAAGGTTTACACACAAGCTCTAGTCCTTACGTTAATATCTATATGGCTTTCTTTTTCCTTTTCAGTTATTTGATTGTTTGGTTTTCCCGTGGCATTTCTGGTGTTACAATTATTATTGGTACTAATGGATGTTCATTGATAATAATTTTACGGCTGTGAATCTGGCAGTCCCAATCGTGGCGACAGCTTAGATCGGAATATTGATGAAGAAAATCGCACTACAAAGGATTTCTTAATTCTTGTAAGCAGTAATAATTCAATTTTATAACATTTTTCCAGTTGAAATTTTACTGTTGATTTTGAATAAATCACCAGGAATAGATTATGAATATTTTGTACAAGACTAGCTTTTCATTTCCTTAAAAAAAAATAAAAAATAAAAAATAGAAGGATACCCAGGGTGAATTTACTTGTGTGCATTGTGATGATCAATCTCTTGTTTTGGTGTACCAGTAGCTTGTAGACAGACTTGTTCAAAAGCCAATCTCCTTCCACTTTTGTCCCTTCCAAAATATTAAATTTTAGTTGAGTATTGAGTAGGTTTCCAATAGTTGGTTATCTAGAGGTTGCCAAAATGTAATATATAGGATATGATCATCACTATCAGGAAGGTCACGAGGAAGCTCAAGAAGAATTGCCCAAGAAAGCAAAGTACTTCTTCAGCACTGCAGTTCAAATGTGGGATGCAGAGTTTTATGTAAAGGTTGATGATGATATTGACCTTGATCTAGGTAGATCTTTTCATACATTCTGTTTCTATTAAAATATCATTAATTAGCATATCCTAGTTGCTAAAATTTTTTTGATCAACTTGTTACCTGGCATTACAGAGGGACTGATTGGACTTCTTGACCATAGTCGTGGACAAGATGGTGCTTATATTGGATGCATGAAATCAGGGGATGTTGTAACAGAAGAGTATATAGCCATATCATATTGGACTTAATTGTGATTACTTTATTTATTTCTATGTTGTTGATCTAAACACACATTTGCACTAATTTTTCAAAATTAGTTTTCTTTTAAATATGGATGTGCTTTCCTACTTCATTTCAAATACTAGGAAATAGCATACCAATCTATAATTTCTCGTTGATAATCTTTTGAATTTCAGGGGAAAGCAATGGTATGAACCTGATTGGTGGAAATTCGGGGATGGAAAATCGTAAGTGATCATATTTGTCTCTTTGGTACATTTTTGAATGTATCCTTGAACATCATAAGTCATTCATTGTTAGTACCTTAATTTGTATTGGTTGTATATGCTTCTGTAATCTCATGTCACCTTCTAACTTTTTGTCTCTTGATTCTTCTTGATCTTGGTTTTGTTCTATGATGGTACAGTAGTTGTACTGCTTCAGTAGCTGCAATATGAGAAAAGATTTTGCTAACTTTGTCCCATTCAGGTACTTCCGACATGCATCTGGTGCAGTTATTGTGCTCTCCAAAAATTTAGCTCAATATATCAACGTGAACAGGTTAGCTGTCAATTATCTACCTGAGAGAGTGGGATCCATTTGGATATGTAGTTTTGGTTGATTTTCGTTGTGTTTTACCCAGTGATTTTATGCACTTATATTCTGATTCATAATATCCTAGAATCATGTCCAATGTAATGCAACTGAATATGAGTTGCAGGTTTCAATCGTATGTTCTATTCTTTGTTGCTTGCAGTGCATCTCTGAAGACATATGCACATGACGATATATCAGTGGGTTCCTGGATGATGGGTATCCAAGCAACCTATAAAGATGAGAATCGTCTTTGCTGCAATAGCATTAACCAAGGTGAACTTCCTCCATAGGTGTCAACATTTGGTTTATGTGTTTCGCTTAATGACTGATGGGTACACATTTAATTGCCAGATTGATAAATACTTGGACATTCTAAAATGATTAGAACAATCTTCTTTCATCAGAGCCTTAGTGCAGTTGGTTTCTTTTCCTTGAACATGGTTGATTGGAGTTCAACATTGATTAAAAATTTTCAAAAGAGTCACTACTTACCTATCCATCCGTTGTTTTCAAAACCAGACAGGCCAGTTTGATCAGGAACCAGGGGCCATTCCAGTTCAGATGATGGATTAAACTGGGTAGGGGTTATGAACTGAGATGAACTATGGCAGAATTGGTTCAAACCCACCAATTTACCTCTATGCTAACAAAAAGTAATATATATATATATATATATATATATATATATATATATATATATATATATATATATATATATATATATATATATATATATATATATATGCAATGGTTGACTCAAATTTGAGTCCCAACCTTTGGCATGACATGTGGAGCACCACCAAGCCGCACACCATGTTCGGTTTTACTTCTTTTCATTTTACTTATGCTTTGGTTTTTACAAGAAAAATAAAAAATTTTGTACTTGTTAGGATTTGAACCCAACATGGTGTGTGTGCACCATCAGGCCAAATTCATTTTTAAGAAAATGTAATTTGGATTTTATATTAGATGATTAATTAGGCAAAAATGTTTTTAATATTATTTTCATTCTTTATTTAAACACTATACTGGTTTAGTCACGGGTCAATTGGTTTGGAACCGGTCCCTTCACTAGGTCGATGCCTGATCTGGGTATGAAAATATTGATCCACACTATTTTTGTTGACAACGTGCTTTTGATTCTATTTTTCAGACAAGGTGTGTTCTTTGGCTTGATCGAAGGGGCAGCTCAACTTCATCTTGACAAACAATGTCAACTTAATTGTTAGCTGCTGGCATTGAAGCAGGCTATGTGAGTATTTTCATTGCTTTTGCTACTAGCTGTGCATGCATCTTGGTTGTATATTGCAGTGCAGAATTTGTGAGGGCATTGGATCATTCTTTTTAGATGTAGAGACTGGGACACAGGTCAATATGAATGCAAATTATGTGGATGCTAACTGCTGAAATACTGGTAAGTTGGTAACAGCATATCTGTCTGTTATCAGCATCGAAGCTATACTGAAATTTCCATTGAGTAACACAGTTTTTGTTTGTTGATCAGTTAATTACTTAAGTGTTAAATTTGATTTATGTCAATGCCATCTAAATTCATAAATTGTTGATGATGGTCCAACTGTTCAAACTATGTTTCGATCATGAGATGAACTAGAACATTGATGGGACTGGGAAAAATGGTCTCTATTTGAGCTAGCAGCTCGAGTTAACGGGTAATGTTCGTGTTGTGCCTTTTCATGTTATGGGTCATAAGACACTAATTTGAACACAATCTGAAACACACCTTTTTTAGGAGTGGGTTGACATGACTTGCTTAACTTGTTTTAGAAATGGATCTTGTCATAGCACATTCCATTTCGACATAAAACAACACATCTTACATGTTTTTCACTTATGCATGACTAACAATGGATTTGAACTAAATTAAGCCTAAACAAGGGTTGGTTTGAATTCGGTTCAAATCCATAAAGTCTCTAGCAAGCTTGAGTTGGTAATAAAGTTGACAAAGAAGCCATTATTAAGTGTTAAAAAAATAGAAGAAGGTTCATCAAATATGATGAAGAATTGCTGAAAGAATCGTTGGAGAAAATGAATTTGCTGGTGGCTCTTTGGCGACTTGTTTGATTTGAGTTAGCTTGACTCAAGTTGGGTTTCCCTAGTTTGAATATGACTCATTTCAAATTAAACATTGAGTCGACTTAAATTGGATCAAATTGGATATAAGCTTATACATGACCTGACTTGATTCGTATTGATATAAAACAACAAGATTTCCTGTTTCCCTCCTCTTTCGTCATCTGCAACGATTGTATTTTACTTTATTTTTTCACTTTTTGTTGTGGTGGAGAGGGTGGAATCATTATGGGTGTTGGTAGTGATAGTCTTGGTGGTGTATGAGCATTGTGTTGTTGTTTCTGGTTTGTGAAAATAGTGTGTGCTTGCATGGTAAGTGCCACCCACTTGTCCTTACAATTCATGATAGTGGGTGGTTTGTAGTTGATGGTTATAAATATGGTGGCAAAAGAACAGAGTCGATGATGGTGGTTAATGATACTGTAGTAATATATGGGTGGTGGGTGTTGGTTCATGACAGTAAGTGTGGTGTTCAAAGATAGGGTTAGTGGTGGTGGTAGTGTGGTGGTGTGCATGATGGGTATTAGCCGCGGCTTGGTGATATTTAGTGGCAATATATGGGTGTCACTGGCTTTGGCCGTTATAATGGCAGGGTTTTCACGGTGGCAGAATTCCTGGATAAGTTTGACTGGAAACTAAATCCTAAAGGTAGAGAAATTTATCATAAAATCAATTTTTAACAAAAGATTTAATAGAAGGCTGAGTAAACTATATTCAATCGTAAAAGTTGAAAAATAGTTGCCCTCTCTATCATAACTAGAAGCTTGCAGAGGAACTGCCAACAAGACATGGCCTTGTCCATTGACAGATCATTCTTGACTCCACATCTGTCATGGCCACGTCAATTAGGACATGAATAATCAAATTTTATTGATAGTTTTTACATAAAAAACCCGTGTAAACTGTATTCTTAATTGGTTATATTATTGGGGGGCCAATAAAAAACTTTCCCTTGATGAAATGTAAAATATAGATCCCTTTGGGGTTGGCTTCGATCAACTTCTGCTCTGTTTACTGACAAGTTAGGTGAAGTTTAGATTGAGTTTCAACATTAACTTTGCGTGAGCCAGCTCGACACCATTAAACTGCTTTGAACCGTAATTCAACTAGTTAATCAAGCCAATTCACAATTTAACCAACGGTTGGATTGAGCTTTTGACCGAGTAAAGGCCGAATCGAGATATTACAACATTGATCGAAGCATCATTTAGGTCATGGACCGCTAGTTCAGCAGTTTATAGCTGCATAACTCTCGAAAAGTAACATAACACTTCAGACTAGACATACTGAGACCAAAAAAAAAAGCAAATAAATTGAAGAGCCGGAAAGTCTGGCAAATACATAAAGATAACAGAGATGAAATATTAGAAATATAATCAAACAAAGTTTAATCCACAAAAGTACCTGAATAACCTCTACTCTAATGCAGAAAGGCACCTTGAATCCCACTCATCTTAGGCACCTACCTCAAACCCCCTAACCACAAGGCAAATTAGAAAACACAACTCGAGAATGAAACATTCTGGCCTCATTTTCTTTTCTTAGCTGGTGGCTGAGGAATCTCTTCCTCATCTTCCTCCTCCTCGTCCTCATCCTCATCTTCTTCTTCCTCATCATCATCATCATCATCATCCTCATCTTCTTCTTCTTCATCTTCTTCATCTCCACTTCCATTATCACCATTGGCCTCAGGCTCATGCTCAGGATCCCCTTCATTGTCACCTTCTTCATCAGAACCATCCTCATCCTCACCTGCATCATCATCCCGATCATCTGCAGCATCCTCATCATCATCCTCTTCATCATCCTCAGTGTCACTGCCGTCTTTGTTCTCAGGACCAGGCTTTTTCACTGCATAAAGCTCAGAAAATGGAAACCTGCATGACAAAACTAATCTGTTTTTTCCCCCCTCTTTAAAGCATCAGAACAGAAGAGAAAACAATGTATAAGAAACCCTGTCACAAACCTTCCAAATGTTCCAACTTCGTTATTGAGGATATTCTTTCCATTTGGTATAAATTCCATCTGAACAATGAGACCAAAAACTGTTCAAAGGCAATTCTGAGAAGGGGGTAAGACAGGGACGAGTTTATAGAAAATAATCATATATACGTAAACAAAAAGAAATATCTCAAGACCACATGTAGATTCTATTTAGACCATTCAAACTATACATCAAAACCAAAGACATAAAATTGATGATATTGGAAGAACATAAATGAACAGTGAGTTCAATGGGCACTAAATTGGCTTATTTGCTTCAGAGTTCCGTTTAGGTTGACAATGAATATTGAAGATAGGGAGTACCTTGAATACCTAAAAATTTCAACCTAGCTCCCACCACTATAGTTACAGAGCATGTTCAACCAAGCTTAAATGAAAACAAAAAAAAAAAGTACCTGAACCTACAATAATATGCTTTCTACAAGTCAAATGTGTGAATCATCTCATCTATTTATGAATAAGACTTAAAAGAACACTCACTAATACAATATAACAGGCATGTCACAAAAGTCATCATAACTGGTCCAATAATATTAGTAATTTCCATCTCCATTCACATTAACAAAGAAAAACTTGAAGATATACAAACGATCACTTAAACAAATAACATCACTCTTTCATTTCCCTCCCCTCCTCAAAATGGTACTCAGCCTGTTACTTGCATATACATTCTAAAATGAAATTCAAAGTTGGATAGGCTCTCTAATTTTTATACTTTTTTTCCCTTTCTCGGTGAACTGAAATTAAGATATATGCCTACCCAACTCCAACTATAGCCGATGAGTACGGAGCACAGCATTGCTTCATTACCCAAAAAAAAAGCACAGCATTGCCATCAGCCACAAGTTTACCACATTTAAAAAACAACAGATGTTATAAAGTTATCCATTTTGACAAAATAATGTAAGTATCTTTGATAATTAAAAGCTAGAAAAAGCTCTACAGAAGCAAACAGAACACCAGTAGAAAACTACTATGTCAAAAGAAACATTTCAACCCCAAACAAATCATAATGAAAAATAATATGAGTCAAAAACATCTAAGAGCAGCCACAAAGAAACCCCAGAAAGAGTATCTCCTATGAAAAAAATGAAAACCCTAAAAAAATTCAGCATTTTTTTCAGAAACTTTAACAAATCAATGCCAACATTTCCTTTCAACAAACTTCCTCAAAGGCGCAATAACACCTCCACAATGATGTGAGATCTACAGAGAAACATAGAACGCAACACCAAACAACTACAATTCCTGCGGTAAAGAAGGTAATTTTGACAATAAATTCATATATATTTTTTTTCCAAAATGATTAATATATAAATATAGCAGAAGCCAACTACTTTAAACGCATACAAAACAACATAGCACAAAACAAAAACGCAAAGAAAAGTAAATTACCATAACGAGATACCAAGTAATTGAATTTTTTAGGACAATGGCTGTCTCAGCCACCAGATTTTCCAGTGCAGAAAGAAAAATGTAGTCCAAAACGACAGCGTTTGAGCAGAGGCCTTGTACTTCCATACCTAAGATACAGCTAGAAACAGAGACACAAATAAAACTACAGAAAGATGTTGAAGCGGAAAAGGAGCCAAATTGTGGAGAGGATTAAAAAGGAAAGGTGTTTAAAGAGATAAAAGGAAACAATTAGGGTTTTGAGATTGGGGGTTTAGCTAGGGTTTTGAAGATATATTTCGCTATGAACGCTTGGGACCACCGGCTCTAGAAAGACTTTTATTATAGTGTGACAGGTGCGTGTTCTTATTTAAAAGACAGGCAAAATCAGGACCGTAGATCGTGTCAAATTGCAAGCTAGTATTCCCACTGGTTTGGTTCACATGGAGTTGAGCTTCCGCTCCAGTGACGCGAACTCGGCTTTTAAGTTTCGTTTCAGTTTGTTGTTGTGTGATTCGTTGCAAGCTTTAAAAGTTTAACTCTTACTTAATATACCCCCAAAAACTCTTCATTTTCTGATTTTAAACAGAAAAAAATTGACAATAAAAAAGTTAAATTTGTCTGTAATTCTTTTAGTTAGTTTTGAATAAATCATTCCTATTTGGAGTTTAAACTCGAGTCTACAACATAAAAATTTAGTATGCTTAAACTCTAGGTAAACCTAATTAAATTAAATTAAATAATATTTGATTCAATTGTAACCCTAATTGTATATATGTCCAATTAAAACATAGGATCACTTGCAATGCCTTAATGAACAAAATACTTAAACTCTAGGTAAACCTAATTAAATTAAATTAAATAATATTTGATTTGATTGTAACCCTAATTATATATATGTCCAATTAAAACATAGGATCACTTGCAATGCCTTAATGAACAAAATATGGTAAGCAATTTGAGATTTGTGAATAACAATTTATATTTCAAACTTTGATGGAATGATGATTTTCCTTCCTTTGAATTCGAAAAATGTCTCATTTATCATCTATTTTTCATCAGGAAAATTTATTAATTTTAACCAAGTAATTAATGAAGAGATAAAAATACCCCTGCTCCGGTCATTTTCCTTATTCTTATTTCTCCCCTTCTTTTTTCTTCTCCCTCCTTTCTCCACCAACCATGAACCCCACATTTAAGATCAATTTTTATTCCACTTCACACCCGCCATCCTCATACATGTGAGGCTCCAAGGATGCAACAAAACCACCATTTTTATGCTGGTAAGGACATAGGTTAGCTGGAACTTGTGCAGGTTTATGGGGTGTCCCGGGTTTAGTTTGGATTCTATGAGTCCTCAGAAACCAGATATATTTCTGTGCTAAAGATTGCGGACGAAAAGAACTTGAAGAATGCGGAACCTGAAATTTCAGGAGAATTGAATCCACAAGCAAAGTAAGATGGGGAAGCCCTTAATAGTTAGACCTTCTCAGAGCCAGTCATTGCAGCTCCCTTCTCATGGGAAAGCAAGCAGGGCTTGACATTCTCACATTGTAGCAGCTTAATCTTTGTATGTCATCATTTAGTGTTCGTTATTTCTTCTGCTCTGGTATATCCAAGAAGTCGTAAGTTCTAATCTGAACTTTGTCTACAAGATGCTAAAATGCTTTGCACATGGTGGTGAATGAAAAAGAGGACTTGAAAATTGCATTTGCTGACCTTGTATGCATGCTTTATTGAAGTATTAGTAGCTTACTATTAACTGTTCTATGTTTCTGTATCTGCAATCGCAGTCACGGGCTTTCTTGTGGTTCAGTTATTTGTCTTACGCAGTTCTGATTAGACCCACAAATATGAGAGAAACTTGCAGCAAAGGCTTGAGGATATGAAACCACCTAACTCATAGAGGCATTAAATTGCAATTTGAAATAAAGCAATCAGCATCTCTAACTCTCTTCCATGCTTGCAACTCCAGATATCAAAGCTGATCTACAGCAACGCCAGTAATGCCATTACGGGTAAATGGCTAAAGAATGACCTGAACTTGAGTGGCAAGGTGCAGGGACTTGGATTTAGTAGTTTTCCTTTTTTTATACATATTTGTGGAAACTTGTGATTTCAGTAATCATTGAAATTGTCATTAAAATGGCCACTAGCAAGGCTTTCCCTCAATTATGGCAACCAAGAAACTGCTCATGACTATGGTTAATAACACTGCAGGCAGCAATCCTCAAGAGGTTGTGGCCTGTTTCGCTTCATATCTCATATCAGCATCAGGAGGGATAATTTCCTTGTTCAACATGCTGACATTTAAGGTAACTCAAGAAATATGTGAACTGTATTTTTTTTTCCTTCTTTTTTTTAATTATAGTGTACAGTACTTTTTGTAAAGTCTTTGCAGATGCCATACTATTTCTCAAGTTATTTCATAATCTCCAGTGTATAGAGAATGAAAAGCAAACTTAAGGGACACCATAAAAGAGTCAGTGGCCCTGCCTTCTCTGATGCTCTGGATGTAATGGTTTCTTCTGAAGCAGATGGCATGCATACCATGGAAAAATATACTCTCCCTGCTAGGGAATTGGTATCACGATAATAAAATAAATAATTAAATTACTCAATCACAACAAAACATATCGTTTCAATTCGTAAATGTCTATTTATAATTATTTGAATTACTCAAATTTGATACAAATTCAAATTAAATGAATCAAATTTAACTGAGATTAAAAACTCATTTTTATAGTGTAAGATAAGTTTAAATCTATCTAAATATTTGAGTTTTATTTATTTATGACAAATTTAAAATTAAATTATTATTTTCAAAGTAAATATGAGTACAAACACTACACAAAACTTAGGTTATCAGAATTGCCAGAATTTAAATTCAAATTTAAATCAAGTATAAACTAAAGATTGAATGGAATATATCAATGTACTGAGAATGAATTTAAAGTTAACTTATCAGTCTTAAGCCCAGCTGGAATTGTTTTTTTTTTTAAATTAAATTCTATAAATCAATCTGAAACTGAATTTTGTTTGGGTTTGACGCAAGTGGAATTCAACGGACGTTGCCTTCAACAAAACCCTAAGGAAATGTTTGTTTATTTATTGATCCTTCACATATTTATTCATTTGCCAGCCTAATCCATTTCTCCCTCTAATCCCATCGTTTCTTTTAAATCAATTTCAGGATTTCTGTAATTAAAGCGTCTGATTTTAAATTGAAATCATGGGGAAGCCAACGGGAAAGAAGAAGAATCAAGAGACAGGTTCATCAGGAACACCGAAACATGGTGACACCACCAAGGCTAAGTCAACCAAAGCGATGTCGGATCGACCCAGTTCAAAAGCTTTCGATGAAGACACGGCGATGTTCATTAGCATGTCACAAGAGCTTAAAGAAGAAGGTAACAAACTCTATCAAAAACGTGACCATGAAGGCGCCATGTTAAAGTACGAAAAAGCCCTTAAACTGTTGCCTAAAAATCATATTGATGTAGCTTATTTGAGAAGTAATATGGCTTTTTGTTATATGCAATTGGGACTCGGCGAGTACCCTCGTGCGATTAATGAGTGTAATTTGGCTCTTGAGGTTTCACCTAAGTATAGCAAAGCTTTGTTGAGGAGAGCCAAGTGTTATCAGGAGTTAAATCGGTTGGATTTTGCGTTGAGGGATGTTCATAATGTGTTGAATATGGAACCTAATAATTTGTCCGCGTTAGAGATTTTAGAAAGTGTGAAGAAGAGTATGGTTGAGAAGGGAATTGATATCGATGAAAAGGCTAAAGAAATTGGTTTGGATAATAGTGTGGAGATCCAAGGTGCTTCATTGCGTAGGGTGGCGAAAGAAAAACTAAAAAAGAGAAAAAAGAGTGGTAAGAATGAGGAGGAGAAGGAGGATAATAAGGCCATCATGGAGGAGAAGGATAGTGATGTTAGGGATAAAAAAGTGGTTGGCAAGAAGGTGAGTGATGTGAAGGCTAAAGATGTGGTTACTAAGAAGGTGAGTGATTTTAAGGATAAAAATGTGAATAGTAAGGTTGTAGAGAAAGAGGCTGAGGTGACAAAAACTGTTAATAACGGAGAAAAAGTGGTTATTAAGACTGTGAAATTGGTTTTTCAGGACGATATAAGGTGGGCTCAGTTGCCGGTTAATTGCAGTGTTAAATTGGTGAGGGACATAGTGCGGGATAGGTTTCCAAGCTTGAAGGGGGTTCTTGTGAAATATAAAGATCAGGAGGGTGATTTGATCACAATCACCACTACTGACGAGCTGAGATATGCTGAACTGTTGGGTGATTCACAGGGTTCTCTTAGATTGTATATTGCTGAAGTTAGTCCTGATCTAGAACCTGCTTATGAAGGGATGGGCTCTGAGGAAGTGATGCCTGACAGCAAACAGGAGCCAAGTACTTTAGTTGAGAATGGGAAGGTGGATCCAGGTGTAGAAGAAGAAAAAGGGTTGACTTGCATTGAGGACTGGATTATTCAGTTTGCTCGATTGTTTAAAAACCATGTGGGATTTGATTCTGATGCCTATTTGGATCTTCATGAAGTCGGGATGAAGTTATACTCTGAGGCAATGGAGGATACTGCAACAGATGAAGAATCTGAGGAACTTTTTGAAATCGCCGCTGATAAGTTCCAAGAGATGGCAGCTCTGGCATTGTTCAATTGGGGAAATGTTCACATGTCAAAGGCAAGGAAGCAGATCTTTTTCCCAGAAGATGGTACCCAAGAATCCATACTTGTGCTGGTGAATACTGCATGTGAGTGGGCAAAAAATGAGTACATTAAGGCAGGAATCAGGTATGCAGAAGCTCTTAAGATCAAACCAGACTTTTATGAAAGTTTTCTTGCGCTTGGCCAACAACAGTTTGAGCAAGCAAAGCTTTGCTGGTACCATGCAATTGGGAGCAAGATTGATTTAGATAGTGGACCTTCCCAGGAGGTCCTGGAGCTTTATAACAAAGCTGAGGACAGCATGGAGAAAGGCATGCAGATGTGGGAGGAGATGGAGGAGCAGCGCCTGAATGGTCTATCCAAATTTGACAAATACAAAGATCAGTTGCAGAAATTGGGGTTGGATGGATTGCTTAAAGATGTATCTCCAGATGAAGCTGCAGAGCTGGCAACAAATATGAGTTCACAGATATATCTATTGTGGGGTACCTTATTGTATGAGCGGTCTGTTGTTGAATATAAGCTAGAGCTTCCAACTTGGGAAGAATGTTTGGAGGTTGCAGTTGAAAAGTTTGAACTTGCTGGAGCTTCTCCAACAGATATAGCTGTCATGATAAAGAACCATTGTTCCAATCAAAATGCACAGGAAGGTAAACAAAATACTTTTACATTCACGTTGCTCATTGGAATTGTTTTCATTCTGAACTTTTGAAAGCTTTGGAATTAGAAACATCTAACCACTGCTAAATTTGCAGGTTTAGGCTTCAAAATCGATGAGATAGTACAAGCGTGGAATGAGATGTATGATGCTAAGAGGTGGCAGATTGGTGTTCCATCTTTCCGACTAGAACCATTGTTCCGTCGGCGGGCTCCGAGACTTCACTATATGTTGGAAAATATGTAAAATTTTTCGCTTATGGTTGGCTATTCTTTAAGGGCATCAAATAAATGCTTCTACTCTTTCTTTCATTTTTCAAGGGTAAAGTTGTTCGTGTCTTAAATAGGTAAGACCATTTTCTAACTCTTGTTAAATGATGAGATTTCCCAATTACCATGTAGTTTAATTGTCTGTCATGTTGGCTTTCTGCTGGTGATGTGGTATTATGTTGAGATATAATATCTAATACTGACATTCTACCATGTGTTTGGGTTTTGACTTGAAACTAGGTTTTTGTGAAGTATTTTAAGATCTCTAAAATCTCACTCTATGCCAAAAGGCATATTTCTGGCACTATGGAATTACTACGATTTTAATAATAATTTGCTTGTAGTTCACATATTTCTCAGTAGTGGTCTTACAGAGCTGTGTCAACAAATTTGATTATGAACCAGAGCTTCTGTGACATTTGTAGAAGTAGTATTGTGTTAAAGGAATTGTTCATTTGTTCCTTTTTTTTCAGTATCACTTGTATTCACAATCATTTCCTCGTTTTCTTATATTTCAACATTCAGTTCTCTTTGGTTGTACTGATGAGCTACGTGTTGATTGAATCGAGTGTAACCACTTCGTCTTTGGTTTTGATTTCAGGTGTTTATTTTTCTTCACAGACAATCCATGTCAGGCTCGATGTTTTGGGATCAGCGAGCAAAGTGTCATTTTTATAGAAGCGAGTTTGTGACTGAGCTGTAAGGCCGTTCACATCAATTTTCTTTTACCCCAAACGTCTTTTGGGTGTATGATTTGATTTGTTCACACTTACTTAGATTGTAAAAAATTTTGGGTGTTGTATGGCATTGTAATTCTTTGATGTAGATGGGAAAATTTGAACGGCTGAGAATTTTTACTATTTTGCTGTTGAATTCAATTAACATATTCAGAAATAAAGCTTGCGTTCATTTATGTTTACAGTGGCAGTTTAGAAAATATAAAACTACTTTGTGTAAACTTGTGTGGAAGGAAACAATTATGGTTTTAAAAAATTCAGCTTAATCTTGAAGGCTATGATATTATTGAGCTGTATTTTCATGGTAATGGAAACAGCACAATATTGAGAGCAGCTTGTTCATTGATGAGATACTGAATTTGTGAATGAGGAACAAAGAAATAGTTTTAATTTGCATGATTTAAAATTGGGTTTTTGAGTGTAATAAACTAGTTTAGATGTGGAATCATGCCGAGCTGGTTCAGTCCCAAACCCATACTCGGCTCAAATTTGAGAACTCGTTGGAATTATCGCATTTGAACACTTCCTTATAAGTGATTTATTTTTTGCGAATATTTTTCCTTTTCTCAACCTTACTATTTACCGCTCCAATAGATTCAAATTCAAAAATCGGTTGGCTGTTCTGATTCGAGCCGGTCTTTGTTTGGGCTCGGTTCGAATTCAGCTCTTCTAATGTTCAAGAGGGCAGCCAAAAAAGTCGTGGTAAAGGTGAAGAATAAGAAAAAGAGTTGCAACGTGGCAGCCGCATAGATCATATGTACAAATTGGTAATGTCGGTGAGATACAGGATATCCCTATCTCCTGAGTGACGTGCTAGAGCTGTAAGTGTAGGTGAGAACCAGAATCTAAAGTGTCGTTGTATTGTTATTTATAGAGAAGAAGAGTGGCGAAAAAGCAAACGCACATTCTTCAATAATCTCAATCCAGCCCTCTCTCTATTCTCTCTCTTCAAAATTACGGTTGAGTTTGATAGAAATGGAGAAAGCCAGAAGAGCATCGCATGCTGGCTCATGGTACACCGATAATTGTAAGTCTTCATACGCTCACTCAAATTTCGAACTAGATTCTATATTTAAACCCTTATTTTGATTTCTGAGTAAAGAATTGTAGTTGATGATGAACACTTTAATGATTGTTTTTAGAAATTGAATAGTAGGAAGCATCGTAGAAAAATTCCCAGCTTTAACTTTGTTTAATTAAGAAAATTATTAGTTGAAGTTCTCTGCGATGGAAATTTTATATTTTTTTGGTATAAGATAATAAAACAAACAATTGATGTTGTGGATGAAGTTACTGTTGTTGATAGCTCGGGATATAGGGGAAATTAATTTAAGAAAATTAAATCTGTGTGCTCAAGATTTCAGACAATATTTCATTGGCATTACTTTTATCTATAATTCTTAATGTGGGTTCTGGCGAGTGTAAGCAAACTAAGGAGTTTTCATGCGATTGAGTAGTTTTGAATTTGAAATAAATTAAACAACTAAATCACTCAAATCACAAGATGATATGTCTGTTTGTTTTTAACCATTAGTACCTGCCAGTTTCGACACATAGTATTTCTTTACTTCTATTAGCTGTTTTTTGCTAGAAGACCATAGCTTTCTCTCTCTTTTTCAGCTAAAAGATTAGCAGAAGAGCTTGATGGTTGGCTCAGGGCAGCTGGGCTGCCCAAATCTCCAGAAGTAAGAGCTGTGATTGCTCCGTAAGTTAATGTGGACTTGTATTCTGTTTCTCTTTAGCATTAAAGTAATTAAATGTAGTGCAGCTGCATTAACTGGCGTATCTCTCTTTTTCTTTTTGGTGTTCAATTGGGAGCAAAGACATGCAGGTTACTCTTATTCAGGCCGTGCTGCTGCCTATGCATTTGGAAACATAGACCCAGCTAACATGTGCGTATTTTTCTTGTTAATCTTCTAATTGCATCTTGTTTACAAAGCATAGGCTCTAGCAAACCAGAGTCTGGCATATGCATGCAGTCCTAATGTGATATGAATATGCTCTACTACTTGTCTGTCAGTTAACGGATTTTATACAAAATGTCTATTTCATGTAACTGCTAATATTAGTGCTAATATGTCCAAATATTTACAATTTCAGTTCTCGAGTATTCCTTCTTGGTCCATCTCATCACTATTACACACCAAAATGTGCTCTTTCTACAGCCACAGTATACAAGACTCCTATAGGCAACCTACTGATTGATTTGGAAGGTACCAGCATTTATATTTCAGTTATATTACACTCGTTCTATTCTTCCAATGTTATGGCATAGGAGTTAGCTTAACAATCAACGATACTTTTTTAACTTCTTTTATTTTTTCAATATAAAGTAGGGATTGTGTAAGTAGGTCTGGTGAATTTGGGGTGCTCAAGTTTAGAACAGCATGTTAGTGTGGATATTACCCTTGCGTTCTTGTTTTTGCATGTACTTTTTGCTTGAGTGGGTTGTGAGTTGTTTGAATTTTCCTATCATAATTGTCCCAATTAGTCTTTTGAACCAAAGTTACTTATATTTTCAAATCTCAGTCATTGAGGAGCTAAAAGCTACAGGAAAGTTTGAATTGATGGATATTCGGGTTGATGAAGCTGAACATAGCATGGAAATGCACTTGCCATATCTTGCAAAAGTATTTGAGGGGTAATTGATGTTTTATTGTTAATTTTTATTATCATTTTTTTTAATTTTTCTGCCCTTCCTGTGGTAAATTTGTTACTACTGATATAGACATCCAGTAAAAGTTGTGCCCATTCTTGTTGGTGCTCTCAATGCTGAAAATGAAGCAATGTATGGAAGGTTGTTAGCCAATTATGTGGATGATCCGAGTAATTTCTTCTCCATATCCTCAGACTTTTGTCATTGGGGTTCTCGGTATGTTCCGCTTAAACAATTAACTTGACACTTAATTTTTTCTACATTCCTCAAATCTGTATTATACCCATGTTTTTCTAAATCTCACCTTGAGATTGACCTTGCACCCACATCTAACATGGATGTATTCTTTAATCAGAACTGTTCTTACCTGGTTTACATGAGCCCCTGTATGCTCTATGAATCTTAGGATTTCCTTTTGTTTAGCATGTATTTTATGAATTCATAATCCCTGTATGGTTATATATAGAGAGGTTTATGCAACATGGAGTGTTTAGTTAACTCTAATGTTTCCGTGATCTGGTTTATGCCTTGGTTTTAGGTTTAATTACGTGCACTATGACAAGAAATATGGGGCCATTCACAAATCTATTGAGGCATTGGACAAAATGGGCATGGATATAATAGAAACAGGAGATCCAGATGCATTTAAACAATATTTATTGGAGTATGACAACACAATTTGTGGACGCCATCCGATTAGTGTCTTTCTCCATGTAAGTGCCTTAATTTTTCTCTCAGTTTACAAGAGGGCTCGTCATTTTGGCCTTCTATCAATGTAAATATCCAACTCTCTAATGTGCAAAGATTCTCTTTCTTATTCATGCTTCATACTTGGTTGTACGGGTGTAATCTAATTGAGTCAGATAGTGTTTAGCCTGAGTTCAACTCAGTTACCTTGAAAGAGAACTCGAACTCACTGAGCTAGTAATTACTTGGCTCAAGCTCGAGATAAGAATGGATTACTCAATTTTAGCCCAAAATATTATGTTTAAATTTAATTTCTAAATTCAAAACTTATCGATTTATCAATTCCTTCCTATATTCATAGATAGATAGTAAACAAGATTTTTAATGGTGCAAATACAAGATTTGAGAGTTAATTAATATTTTACTCGAATTGAGTCATAAAGTCAACCAGTAGAAAACTCGAGCTCGATTAGGGCTATGACCTGCTGGCAAGCTGCCCAACTCGTTTATACCCCTGATTAGCAGTATATTGATTCTGAGAGAATAAAACCTTGCTTAATAGTGTATGGATTACTCTTATTTGAGATATATCGCAATCAACAAGATCAATTGATTTTGCTAATCTTTTACTAATTTTGGTTCAATGTTTCCAGATGTTGAGGCACTGCTCAGCAAAGATAAAAATCAAATTCCTTCGGTACGAACAATCAAGCCAATGCAAAAGTACAAGAGACAGTAGTGTAAGTTATGCATCTGCTGCAGCAAAGGTGGATGCTTGAAAATATATGAAAAGTATGTCGATTTACTTGTACGGTAACATATAAGCAAATTAATGTCCTCTGAATTAACGTAATAAGCAAATTAGTGTCCTCTGAATTGCTTGTCTAATTTACTTTACTAGCATTTTGCAATAAGGGATTACCTTTTATATGTTGATACCAACAGTGGAACTTACAATCATCCTTTTTCAGCTTTATGAGTGTTTAGCTTGGATCGAATCCACAATTTGGTTTTAACAAGTCGATTTAGATCTCTAACTATAGCTCGAGTTTGATAACTTGGTTCAAGATTGATTCATTTGTTTAGCTGATGACACTGATAATTCTTTTAACAATATTGTTTAATTTGTTGGTAACCTAATGGTGACACTTGGTGCCAGTTTGAACTTGGTATTATAACTTTGATTTGAGTTCGAATTGGTCTTAAGCTAGGTTCGGATCAAATCCACCCCTATAAGTTTTTCAGTGTTCTCATAAATAATAATTATACTTCTCTAAATTAGAGATGAATTCAGTTTAAACTATTCAAATTTGAATCATTGTTTGATTCATATAAATTGAATTCAAACTAAAGCAATTTCAACCCTTCGAGCTCAACTTCTGATCGATGCAAGCATTAGAATTTGTCCCACTGGCGATTATTCTTCTTTTCTGTGGCTCTTCTTCTTCAGTCACAATTCACCATCACAAGCGAATGAGCTCAAATTGAGCTAGGATCGGTAAGATTGCAAGTTCAAGGTATTAGAATAAAATATCAATAATCCTCAAAAAATTTAAAATCCTGCACTAACCACAAGTAATTGATTTAAGTTATTTTTTAATTCAAACTAGAGTTAGCCATTTCTATTTCAAGTCAGAGTTCAAACCAAGAACTCTCCAATTCAATAAGTTCAAGGTTTTTGCCTAGGTGTAATAGAATCAAACTTGAGTAATATCTAACTCAGTCCAGCTTTTTCAAATCCCCCGTCACTCTAAATACTTGAAATACACAGAATCAGTTCGAACACCCCCCGTGACCTTGCTCATTAAATAAATGCATCTTCATACTGATCGTTATAGATAAAACATAATACACTGTAAACTATCCTGAAACATTCTAAGTAATAACAGGGAAAAGACCCAACTTTTCAATGAACTAGATTTTCCATTGAAAGAAGTTTGCAGTGATTTTACAACGGGTTCTAATTTGAAAACTAAATCTATTATCACAATTTTTGTCAGTGATTCACGTAGTTTCTAAACTTCCAGCTCGTCGATCCACCACCACTCACAAAAGTCTTAATCACAGAATAAAGGGCCTCTTGCTGCAAATTCCAGAGACCATACATTCACAAAAATGGCCTAACATAGGAGTCATCCAAGGGAGCAGCTATTTGCACAGTTCCCACAGCACAATAAAAATCCCATGATACCTGTCTCCACAGGTTGAGCGATGTCCCTTTCTCGTCTGTGTAAAACTCTGACAAACTCTTCTGCACTTAGGCTTCCATCACGATTCGCGTCAAACACATGGAAAATGATTTCGATCACATTGTCTGTCAGTGATACACCACAAACCTAATTTTTGCACAAAGACCATTCAGACAACATATTCAATGTAGGACTACTAGTATATAAAATTTCAATGTGTCTAACACATAATTATAATACTCCCACAAAGCAGTCACTACACATGGGATCTCAAAAATATTGAAAAGAATTTTAGCAGTTTCTTAATAGTTTTGAAAACAGTAAGGATCTCAGAAGGAGAAACAAAGCAATAAATAGTGATCCAGTGTCTTACATGGGATGCAGCTCGTTGGAAGTCCTTCCGGGTCAAGAAGCCATTTACTTTCCCATAACTAAAAAGGGCCAAAGAAAATGGCTGCAACTTTCTCCGTAGCTCTGCAAAACTTTTGAACTCATCAAATGAAATGCGTCTTTTCCTAAGATGTGGCTCACTCTTTAATTGGTCAACCCGATTAAGCAACTTGTTTATGTGGTTCACATCAGCAGAAGCAACCATGGACAATGCAAAGTCCTCGGCTGATATGGTCTCTCGTAACTTATAATCATAATGAGCAAACTCCAATACCAGCATCTGCAAAATAGATTGAATTATTCTTTGAACTACAATACAAACATCAATCACAATTTAAGAGATAAAATAACATTAAATTGTGCGGTTTGGTAAGGCAGATGTTAACAATTTAAAAAAACAGTAAACTGTTTTCACAAGTTCAAGAACAAGAAAGAAGAGAGAATGAAGCTTACTTCATCATGTAAACCTCTCATAAATTTGACAAATTTATCATGTTGTAGACATGCATTTCCATTTTCACCAAAAAAACATTCCACCAAACCTCCATTTTCCACAGAACCATTAACCTTTAGTCCAATCCGAAGTCCTTCCCTGTGGAGAGCCCCTTGTCTGTTATGTGCTCGCATCAAAGCCATTATTTTCTTAAATTCTTCCTTATTAATCTCCCTGTATACATATATTAACAATCAAACATATTGAGAATTAACATAGAGGAAAAGAGCAATACGCATGAGAGCGCATTAATCATTATTCAACTACATTCAACTATCCTAAGGTGGTTATAAGTTTCACAGTAACAGCAGCATTTCAAGAAGGGAATGCATTTCAACCCCTACGTGCATCATATGAGTGAAGTTACCCTAGTTATTTCATTACAAAGGATGGCGATACAGATATTCATGCATCTACTTATACACTGAGATGACTTCCTAAGTTTTCGAAAAAGAAGAGAACGGCAAGAAAGGAGAAAATCAATGAAAATATAATACTGATAGACCATAAAATGTGCTTTAGATTTGTTCAATTTAGTTTTTCTCATGAGCTTCATCATGCAGGATGATGCTGAGTTCTTCTAATGGGCTTCATCATGCAGGATAATGCTCATAAGAACATTAAACCAAAGATGGAGTCCAAAAACAAATTTCCAATTTTACCAACTCAATGGGAAAAAATTAAGGCCTAGTCACCTTTTTTATAACAACTTAAAGACTGCCTTTTTATATGAGATAACATATGAATATACAACATTAATTTGGCAAAGATATACTTGGTGAATATGAATATTATTATTCGATGAAAAATTTTTGTGGAAACAAACCCATTGTTGTCAATGTCAAACATCTTGAAGGCCACAGAAAAGCTTGATTCTGGTATGCTGAGTAGAGTTACAAAAAAGATGTACCTGTTCCAAGAATATAAAATGAAAATTAAACCTCAAAAAGGAGACTTATACTAAGGGGATCTCATTATTTGCTCTACGACATGATCCATTATAGTGGCAACTTACTCTTTAAAAGATATAAGTCCATCATTGTTCACATCAAATAGCATAAAAAATTTTGAAGGAGGACAGCGTAAATCCCCAGGTCTCCTTTCCCCGCTTAAATATCCATCTCTGACAAGGTTGGATTCAGAAGGAGGGAAAACAGGAATGACCGCCCGCATTAGATCTGCTGGTGTCATAAGTAATTCTCCTTCCGGTGATCGTACTGATGCAAAGTACTCAAAGACCTTCAGGAAATGCAAGCCAACTCAATGATTACGCATTATCTCCATTGGTCAGCTAAACTCTAAATGAAAAGACAACACAAACATCACCTAAAAGCTCTAGCGTTTAATAACCATGAATAAAAATTATGAGGATAGATCTAACATGAAACTCAGCCAAAAACAAATCCTGGGCATTGAACTCTGTTGCATCACACTCTTAAAGCAATCTCACAATCCACAATTATATAATTTACCTGAACAACAATCATCATAGTAATGAAAACACACACCCAAAAATTAAAGCAGAGAGACTACACTAACGAACCAACGGTATACAGATATAAACCAAATAAAGAGTGAGAAACAATTCAAAATAAATGAGGAGGTAACAACATTGGGAGTATCAAGCCAATTTGTATATTTACTTGACACTGAAGCACTGTTAGTCCGAGCACTAACAAAATGCATTATTTAATTCTGATAGCAAATACTTGGAATATTATTAACAAGAACTTTAAATCGTCATTTAAACTAAGGAGTTTCATCAACAATTAAAATGAATTACCTTCTCAGGTGGACTTCGCAGCCTCATTCGCTTTTCATAATTGAAGAACACCTTTCTCCTATATGCCTCTGCAACCAAATCATCCCAAATAATCAACACTTAAGAGTGTTTGTGTGTTCATTTATTTAAACATTATAATCATATTCGTTTATTATTACCTCCAAAGAGAAAGGTAGAGCTGTGCCTGTAATCAGGCAGTGATAATTTGCGAAACAAGGAACTGCCGAAAGAACTGAGATCATGATCCACCATAGATTCATCGGTATCCGTTGACGTAGAACAATCAGCGAAAGTCAGTAACTGATTCGTAAATTCTGAATTAGAAGTATAAGACCAGTAAAGTAACCCTAGGCTCGAGCCGATTGTGATTCCCGATAACCATCTCACCAGAGAACCGTAACCGGAGTCTTTGTCACTATTTACGGCGTTGATCGAAGACACTGAAGAGGATGATGAAGATTGTGGCGGGATGGACAGCTGGCGAATTTGTAGACGTTGGATTAGAGACAGTTGCTTAAGGGACGTCGAGGATCTTCCCATAAATATCATGATGAGATTCGGTTGTAGCTACCGATAATTTAGGAAGGAAGAGAAAAGAACAAGAAATGAAAGGAAGGAGAAACGTATTTTGTTCTGGATTTGTTTGTGCAAAAAACGACGTCAGATCTCCTCTTTTTGCTTTATCGTGTACCAACCGTTCGTTTGAGGGACCGGACTTGTAGCTTTTGAACTGTTAATCACGGGTTTATGATTTTTCTTTCATTCGTATAAATGTAATAAGAATAAAATTATATACATTCATAATCTATTTTATTATTAATAATCAAATTAATATTAATTATATGTATACATATTTTTATGGATGTTTTAATAAATTTACTAACACTTGACCCTATCAAATGTTCTGATCGAATCTTTTGTGGAGACCAATTGAATAACACTCCACTTTAACACTGTTTGATTTGCATGTATGTAACTATCAGACAACTTAGGTTTGATTTGCATGATTTTATCCAGAACGGGATCCTAAAAGAATAATTTCAGACTTGTTTTAAAATTTTAAATGATATATTCTGCTACACCACCCTTTTAATGGACTGGTTCCACCATTATAATAGCAAGGATGAATTGAATCTTAATGAAACTCGATTCAAAAAAGTCATATCGAATCTAATCTTATACCTTGAGGAGAATTTTTATATCCTCATTCCATGTCTCATTTTTATGAATGTAAATGAAATTTGGAAAGGCAAGAAATATGAAAATGACTCTTTTGGCCTTGAAGGTAAAGGAATAAACAAACAAAAAGCATCTTAGCTTGGAAGTTCAATAAACCTACCAAACGTAAGAAAGAAAATAAATGGTGAGGAATGAAAGAAGAATCTTACAAAAACGTGGCTTGCGCTTGTGGCAAGCAGAATTAACATCTACGGGATTATTGACAAGAAAGGCGGACCACCGGATGGCGTGTGGAAGTAATCAAAACTTGATGATATGAAAATCTTAGCCAAACCAAGAAAAGAACGCCCTTCTTCTTCTTCTCCTTCCAGACATTCTCAATTGTCCAATACCCCGCTCAGGCGCTCCATGTGAACCCCCCACATACTCTCTACTCTCAGGTGCTTCGTTTTCGTATTGGTTGCGTCTTCCACACACGCAAATTTCTGATTTAAGCCTTTTCGACATCTCCCAACAGCGTAATTAAGTATTGCTTGCTGCAGCAATACTTCTCTTTCAATATACCAAATTCTCATTTTCTATTATCGTTTCGAAATATCTATCATGAAGCTTTAAATGTTATCTCATAATGTTACTCTAACATTTTGAACCACTACGCAAATTCTCCAAAATTTTTACCAATCTCTGTAGACTTGAATGTTCATATTCTGTAATCTGTTGGTTGCAGAGATTCATCTCCGGTGACTCCGGATTTTTTTTTTTTTTTTCTCTTCATCAGATTAAATTCCTGGGAATAGACTCAAAGTGGATCCTAAATAATATCATTCATCGTCCATGTCCATGTCCACTTGAAAATCCATGATCTCCGCTCATGTTTAAGGCGGTGGCAATATAATTAATTAAATAGCATATTTTATTTTCAAGTCCTTAAATGAAATTTTCAAAGCCCAAATTTTCCAAGTTCGGAATTCATTGGGACCATGCCTCTACATCACCACCACCAGCTACAACCAACTGAAAAAAAAAAGTAATTAATTAAATAAAATGATAATATTATAAATGAAAATCAACGGAATAAAGAATATACCTCGCAGCGCAGACACAGCAACTCGTTGAAGGATGATGCCATATCAACAGGACAAGCAACGGTACGGCTAATCGGAAACGGCGGTCGACAACGTCAAAGTGAAAGAATACGGTTAACGGTTACCTCAACGCTGCAACCATAACAGACGTATGGACTGTCATAAAATTTATGTCAGGAATGGAAAGCGAACATATTTCTTTGCATGTTTGGAATGGAAATAATTAGGATTTAAATTAATTTTATGATCCGCGTCTTAATTATGAGTTTACTTTTTAGCGGTAAATTTAATGTCCGAATATCTCCTTCCATAGCAAATGAGTATGTACAAAGGATTTTTCTCTTCAATCTATCCGTCCCAACCAAAATCTGGGGTTTAAATCTCGCAGCATACACAAACTCTTCCTGGTGAACTCACTCCAAGTTGATTCAGCCACCGCTTCAAGTTTTCCGTCGGCTCCACGCCACATTGACTTGAATCGACTGAACTAGATATGAAAGAAAACAGAAACCGGAACCAACCTGTGATGAAAATCAAAGGTCTTCAGCTTTGGACATGATCGAAAGCCGACTCCGCCTGGGCTGGAACGCCTCGCGTCTCTTCTGATGATGCGAAGAAGGACGAATCAAATCTCTCAACGATCTCTTCATCCACTCTCCTTCCACACCACCGATCCTAACCAAAGAGTTTGTCATCGCCGATCTTCTCATATTCAAACGATTTGGTGCATAAGAAATAGATCCGTTACCGTGACTGTGGGGGTTGACGCCAGAGTTCTTATGCAGACTACAGCGGAACGAGCCAGGGTGCGTCGTAGGTGAACACATACAAGTTCTTTTCTGGAAGGAAATAGTATTGTTTTTCTTCGTAACAGAAACCGATCTGTTAGGAGAAATAGATCTGTCAATTGAGAAGCGAACAGCTGACGAAGAACGAGAAGCATTTGTGTAGAGATTGACACGCGTAGGAGACGCGGATCTGTGATGACTGTGATGGTGGTGATGGTCGTTGTCTTGTCGGTGAAAGAAGGTAGACGAAGAGGAAAAGCTTGAGCTCGTTGAAGAAGCGAAAGACGAAGAGGAAGACGAAAGATAAGAGTTAGCTGTATCCGATGTGCAGAATCTACCGGACGGTGACAGTGATCTCAGAACTGGACCGCTGGATCTTCTGGACGACGAAATGGGCATTTTTTTTTCTTTTTTCTTTTTTCTTTTTTTCAAATAAAAAGAGGGATAAGACGAAAAAATTAAAAGACGACTTAAGGTCTTTCTTCTCCTAAAAAGCCCCTGAGGCTGGCTAGTTTGGCAAACCTAGCGAGTCTCAAACGCCGAATTTATAGATTGGACAGGGAAGGGTAGATGGTAATTAATACAAAGAAATGAGGGTGATTTGAGTGAAGGGTATTAGTGCATGTTAACTTAACTATGGTTAACGAATAACTATGGTTCCGGGTTGACAGTTTGCCGGTATTGGATTCTGATCCAACGGTTGGCATGATGTCGACTGCATAAAGCGACAAAAGATGGAGCTAATTTTTTCAACAGCTTTCCTGGGCAAGTGCAGAAGTTGCCACGTATAAAGTTTCGAAAAACGGTCACTGACCAAACTAATATAATATGCCGATTAAAGGGAAGTATTTACAAAATGCCACTCTTTGGACTTTTGATCTGACTTAACTCTCCCTCGTATTTCAAATTTATAACCAAAGTGTCCTCATATATCTTGTGGAAACTACGGGTCGACGTGAGTTTGGATAGCTTTCACTTTCAAATCAATCTAGCTCGAACAGAAGACCTGTCGAGTATGATTGGAGATTAATTTCGATAAGGGTAGGTATACACTCAAATTGAATTAAATATGAATAATAATAAACTCAATTTTGATTTAAAATTAAAAACTCCAACGATAACTTTCTCAATTAGTGGTCAAACAGAAAATGATTAGAGGTGGGAGAAATTTTGTTTGAGAGAAAAAAGTAAACTAATTTCTCATCATTATTTAAAAAAGTTGTGAGAGAAGGTGGATTTCTCTTTCATTTTTTAATAATTCAGTTTATTTAAATTAATTCAATTTAAATTACTTCAATTTGAGTTTAAACTCATTTAAACAAATATCAAATATTTTTTTGAATTAATCTCAAAATAATTTTTTTGAATTTGAACTAAAATTAAGTTAATTATTATATGAATTTGATCCAAATTAAATCCACACCCAGCAATAATTTTATATATTCCATGGACCAAAGGATTGATCCTCAACTAAGGTTTTTTTAGATGATAAAATTTTATTTTTTAATTTTTTAAAATTTAAATATTTACTTATTGATAAATATTAATGATTGATTTTAATAATTAAAAATATATTTTTATCTTTTTAAATAATAAAATAATTTTAAATTTTAATTAATAATTAAAATTAAAAGTCATATATAATTATTCCATAAATCAAATGACTATTTTCAATCATTTGATTCAACTTTTGTAGTTAGTTGTTGTTTTTAATTTTTGTATTTTTATTTATTTTATAAATATTTTTAATATTTTTACATTAAATTTTATTAAATTTTATTTTTTGATGAAAAATATTTTAATTATTTCATAACAAAATTAATAGAATTAAGTAAAAAGTATTTCTTAAATACATGTTTTATTTCAAAATTTAATAAATAAAATGTTGTCATTTAAAAAAATCTTCTATGGGTTAAGTCCTTCGGCCTATTCCATTTTGTGTGATTAGTAGTACTGATGGCAGACCAAATTGGGGAATTCTGTTGGCATTACTTCGGCATTGGGTTTGGGTTGGAAAGATGATGACTTTGTGTGATTTTTAAGGCCAATGACTTATTCTCACTCATAGATTGAGCCGTAGACAAACTGTCACCTCCAAAGTTTTAAAAACTTAATCTCTCGTCCTTGAATATTTTTTTTATAATTTTTTTACTAAAATGACTAAAATATCATTTTAAAAATTTGTAATAAAATTATAAAATAATTTTTAAATATAAATATTTTCAAAAAATATTTAAAATTTACAAAATTTAAAAAAATAAAATAGTCACGATCGTCAGTGTCAACGGCAGTAGCCACCACTAGTAAAGTCAAGTTATCATTTTCGACCATTTAGTTTTAGAGGATATCAGATATGGTCTCTTTTGGAACTAGATAATCAAAAATAGTCACCTGACTCTGTTAGCTGCGACTAGGGCTGGATTCGAAGCGAACACGTTCGAGCTCGTTTTCGAGCTCGCTTCGTTCGACAGCGAAACGATACAGTTCTCACACGAAGCGAACACGAATACGAATATGTGGGACGAATATTCGGTTTGAACGAATACGAACCCGAATCAGATAACAAACAGTTCGGTTTACCGAACTGTTCGTTATGTGCTCCGTCCCATCCCAGTTGTTTCTTCTTCTTCTTTTTCCGTTTCTTCTTCTTCTTCTGTTTCTTCTTCTTCTTCTTCCGTTTCTTCTTCTTCTTCTGTTTCTTCTTCTTCTTCTTCTTCTTCTTCTTCTTCTGTTTCTTCTTCTTCTTCTTCTTCTTCTTTGTTTTGTGTTTTTTGCCGGCAACGCACCCTCCGTCCCATCCCAGTTGCTTCTTCTTCTTCTTCTTCTTCTTCTTCTTCGTTTTGTGTTTTTTGTCGGCAACGCATCCTCCGTCCGTTCGTTCCAGATGGCGAACACGTTCGTTCGGCATCTACAGTTGCGAGCCAGCGAACGAATCTAGACTTTTTCGTTCGTCCGAACACGAATCACGAACGCCGTCCGATCTTGTTCGTCGAACCCGAGCCGAACACGAGCAGTACCAGTAAACGAACGAAGCGAACACGAGCATACTCTCGTTCGGGCTCGGTTCGCTTCGTATCCAGCCTTAGCTGCGACCACTGCTATGACACCAACAGTCATAGCCGCATTATTTTTTTAATTTAAAATTTTTTTAATATTTAATATTTATATTTATTTTATTTTATTATTTTATAAAATTTTAATCGTAACATGACAAAATTATCCTTAAAAATTATTATTTATAATTATATTTAATATTAAATTTGATCAAATAATAAAAAATTAAGTTTTTTAAATTTAAAAAGTACGATTCTCTCCGCATGAAATTATGGGTGGGAATAAGTCTTTTTAAATATTGGAAATAAATTCCGGCGTTAGAACGAAGCTACTTATTCAAATGGCTCAATTCTCGGTAGTGGGGAAGTTAAGTAGTGGAGAATGATATAAAATTGAACACGTGGCTTTGACAAGTCTCTTGTCTCTTTAACTTCACAGCGGCTGCATCAACATGAAAAGCTGAAGCCAAGGTACCGCCAACTAATTACGTTTCTCAATTTCTAAACTAAAAACACTGACACGCAATCTAGTCCCATTAGAAAAACATCAAACCATACAAACCTTATATTCATTTAAAATCATTTAAAAGTTATGTTTGAACAAATCACGTGTAATTTATTCAAAATCACATCAAATAAATTGTAATCTAATTTTGATAACACAACGTTAAAAAACGTGTAATTCAAATCAAGATTCACAAAATAGTGCGATTTCGGTCATCCAATCCAACTTACTCTTTTGTTATTGTGCCAACATTTTTTGGACTTTGGTGGATTGGATGCGAATAGAATAATAGACTTTTAGCTTTGTTTTCACCGAAGCTAATAAAAACTTGTAACATATCATCAACCTAGTATTAGAGAGATAAGATTGTATCTATATTAAGCGGAGGGCCACCCTGATCAACTTAATTAATTATAATGATGTTAATACATTTATTTAAAATTGATAATAAAAGGAGTTTAATTAGGAATTTGGGTGTACAAAAATTACACTTATCATTGCATTGAAAATATTTATAATTTAATATAATTAATAAATTTATTTTAAATTTTTAATTATATGACATTAACGTCGATAATCTGTTCGTCTAAGTAAATTATTTCAAAATTATTAGGTAAAAAAAAGAAAAAGATTAACAGCTAATGAGGACAGTGACCGGAGGAGATGCAACTTTTATAATTGATTGATCATCTGACATTTGTTTTTATTTTTAAATTGGGTCGTTGTTGGGTGGACCTTAGGGATATGAGATAAACTGTTGTTGTCGTCGGTTATCTTACCAATGTAAAGTTGCCTTCACAACTCTAATTTTTCTGTAATCAAAATAGTTGTACGATGACAAAGAGATTTTAGCCGCACTGAGTGATTTCATATGAATTATAAGGTATATCAATTTAAATATTAATATTATAAGGTTAAAAAACTTGGTCCTATTTAAAGTTTTTTTAACTAATCATTTCGTCCTTCAGATCTTAAAAAATTAAATACCCACTTATAAAATATTTTTTGGCTAACTCAATTAACCTTTTTTTGTCAAATAACTAAAATATTTTTAATTAAAACAATAAAAAAATTATATTAAATAATATTAAATATTAAAATAAAATAGTTTTCACCTGCATCAATGGTGATGGTCGATTTTTCATTTTTTTAATTGTAAAATTTATTTTATTATTATTTTAAGTCATTTGACCTATTTATAAATCAAAATTAATCAATCATACAATTTCATCATCATTAATACTAATTATAAATGCACATAATTTAATCGACACAGATATTTTTTAAAATGTTTAAAAGCAAAATCTATAATTATCCAATAATCATTCTACTATTATAAAATTAACTCCTAGTTGATAAATTATTACAAGTGGATGGTTTAGTGTAATAGTTGTTCCATGGAGTAGTGGATTTGAATTGACTTAGTTAAAGTTTTTCTTCTTTAATATTTTTTTTCTCCTTCTTCTTCGAATACTTATTATCTTTTTTAATATCATTGTTTATCATTCAAAATAGTTTGAGTTTAAATTTAAATTAATTATTTCATATTCAAATTGAACTTGAGTTTGCTATTGTTCAAATTCAATTTAATTTGAATATATCTTTAACCCTAAACAAGTTTTAAGATATTTAATCGGGTTTAGTTGAAATGGTTCCTAAAACAAATTAGGTTGATTTTATTTTATTTTTGTATTTTGTTAATGAAAAATCGTTATGAGTCAATGACCGTATACTATTTTGTTCATACAAATTTCATCCTAATCAATCTCTCTCACATTTTAGCTTGATTTATTACCAACTACTCCAAATTTAGGGCTATCAATCAATTTAGACTAGGATTACTCAATTAATCTCATAATTATACAACCAAATAAATCAAATCTTATCTTAATATGAGGTTAACAAATTTTAAATTTATATCTTATTTTTTCAAGTCTTACACAAAACTTTTCTTTCTACTACTTGAATCACCCCTTCAGAGTGTTGAGGGGTTTCTTTTTTTTTTTTTTGGGAGGTTAGGTACTTGAAAGATTGAAAATTAGGTTTTTGAAATATAGAAAAAGAAGTGGAGCCCATGCGGAATAGTTTGAGCTATGAGCTTAAAATTGATTAGAAACATATAAAGATCAAAGGTATAATTACTGGATCTGGAATTTTTTCCCGTTTGAAGAAGTTAATTGGGACGCGATAGTTTTTAAAAGGCGAAAGGACTTACTGCCACCCGAATACCTACCATTTTTTAAAATTCAAATTTCTATTTTTTATTATTTTTATCTAATTTTTTAATATGTTTTATAAAATTACTAAAGTATTCTTATTAAAAAATAAAATTATTAAATAATATTTAAATATAGATATATTAAATTTTTTTGAAAATATATAATAATATTATAAATTTTAAAAAATATTTAAAAATATCTAAATTTTAAAAAATAAAAAAACAGTCACCACCGCCAATAATATAACCGATAACAGTGGTTGCTGATAATTGAACTAGATAGTAAAAAAAGACTACTTAAATTTAGAGATGATCGGATTTAACTGCTTTCTATTTTGGTGAAGTTGACTAGATCTGACTACTTACATTAGCAATCATAGGTAGAAACAACCAACAAGGCCAAAACTAATTATTTTCGAGTATATCAATTGCTTTTGTTGGTAGAGACCAAAATAAGATACGATTGATTTGACTATTTCTACTATAATTACCTCTGAAATTAAATAACTGTTTTTTGTTATCTAGTTCTATTATTAGTCATCACTGTCACTGACATTGACAATAGTAACTTTTTTTGTAATTTGATATATTTAACATTTTTTTTATATTTTTTAATATTTAAATAATATTTTATATTTTTATAAAATTTATTTTATTATTTTATAACTTTTTATTAGAAAATAATTAAAATACTTTTTTAACTATCAAAAATTAATTATTAATTATTAAATTTAATCACTAATTTTAGGTAACGGATACGGATAAGCATTTTAACTTTTAAAAATTAAAGGTCACATTACTTTTCGGTAAAATTTTGGGTGGGAATTACCTTTGGCCATTTGTTTAAATAGAAGTGGGCGCAAAGTATCTAAAGAGGGAGCGGTCGGTTGAGAAAAAATAAATATGAAACGATTATTGAATTAGATGCGTCAGACCGAAGTGTCATCCAAATAGTCAAAGCCTTGGCACCCGCCATGTTCACTTTTCTTGTAGGTCCTTCCGTCTTGTTTTTTACGACGCTCATGGAATATCCATTTTCTTTTTCTGGTTGATTCTTATTTTACGTCTAATATTTTATAATAAAAGTAAAAGCCAGTTTTGCCATTAATAGGTCGCACTAAAAAGGTTTAATATGGATTTAAGTAGATGCGGTAGGACAAGATCTAACTCACATAATTTTAGTGATTTTAGTTAGAGGTAGATTCAATTTATTTTAAACTTAAACAAAAAAAAATTTATAATTGGCTAAAACATAAAAAAATCAATTAATTGAAGGCCCAACTTTTAATTCCCACCCAAAGTTTTTTTAAATGATGGTGTCACCTTACAAATTTTAGAAAACCAAATATTCATCAGTTGACCGAAATCAATAATTAAACTAAACTAGTTAAAGAGATAACTTTAACTTTTTGAATAAAAAAATTTTAAAAATAATAAATAATAAAATCAAAATTGATAAATATTTAAAACATAAAAAACAGTAATCATCGCCGGTGGCAACCTTCTAAAACCTAATAAGGTGGTCGAACTTACCACCTAATTAAATTGACTGTTAGATTTGACTACATTTGATCTAATTGCATTTATTATCAGAAATAATCAAACATGCCACTATACATAAAATTGGCTGTTTTCGACCAACTCCAATGACGAAAGCGGTTAGACTAGGTGGCCATTTTTCCATAATTTGGTTTTAAATTTGTTTGTTTTTTATTATTATTTTATATTAAATGTTATTTTAATATTAATATTATTTATTTTTAATACAAAATATTTTGGATATTTTTCATAAAATATTTTAAAAAATTGAAAAAAAGGATGAGTATTTTATTTTTTAAAACTTTTTAGATGACACTTGTTATTTAAGAAAACCTTAAGTGGGAATTAGTTGCTTGGCCTAATTAAAATTTAAACTCAAAACAATTTTATTTTAGATTAAAATTGATTTAAACTTGTCTTTTTTAATGAAAACTTAATCAAGTTTCAATCATATATTAAAATAAATAACTGAAGTATTTGTGAGTTTATCACCTAATAACACAGAAGCCCTACAGTTACACAAACTTGCCTGACGAATGAAATTAAATATTTAATTGGATTTATAATTATTGTTTTAGTATATGGTTTTGATGCCTTGCCAATTTATTTATTAAGACTATGTCCTAAGTTACAAATTTGTCAACATTGTTGCCCACACGCAACGTTCAATTAATGTGTTTGCTAAACTAAGTTTTTTTTTTTTCTGTTGAAATTGTTTGTGTCACGATTAAACTTGTATTCTTTGTTTAGAGCTTAAAAAAATCCCATTAAATATTCAAACACCACATTCTAAAATTCTAAAAACCTCATCAAGATTTAAAAAATTTTAATTAAATTAATCTAAAGTTGAAGCGTCCATACAAAAATAACCACAATGCCTAATTGCTTTGGTGCACTTAATATGAAATTGTGAAATTGTAGTCCTTTCAATAATGAAATCTAAAAATTTGTTTTCATCAATAAAAAAATTTAAAATTTTGTTACTTAAAAAAAAGTGATAAATATATACATTGTGCTATTATCTCATTAAGATAATAGTAATTTATAAGAAAAGTATTTTACACTTTGTCTAAGATCTTAATCGAAGATATTATTTAAGCCCAACCCAATTACGAACGTCTAATCCGATCCGATTCATGCCAAAGTCCAATGATCAGAAGGGCATTTCAGTAATAGTCTCCATTTTAGGGTCTCGCTTAAAAACCCTCTCTCGGCCGTTTTAGGGTTTCTTTCTTGCCAGCCTCCTTTGTTATTTCGTCATCTGCGAGTGATCCCCCCAATCTAGCTATGGCGGAGCAGGTTCAGATTATCACTTCACAGAAAATTTACGGTACACTTTATTCCTTTGCCTTCCTGATTGTTATTTCCATTTGTCTTGCAGACTGAGAAGGCCTTCTTGAAGCAGCCCAAGGTGTTTTTGAGGTAATTTCATTTTCTTCTTTGGCAGTTTATTATAGAAAAGAGTATTAATTGTTTGGTTGTTGCCGATAAATGCATTGTAGAAGAGTAATTTCTCTTGTCTTGCAGCTCGAAGAAGTCGGCAAAGGGAAAGAGACCCGGAAAGGGAGGGAATCGATTCTGGAAAAATATTGGATTGGGTTTCAAGACACCCAGAGAGGCAATTGAAGGTTTTATTTTTTTTCTTCTTCTACTTGTCTAGTTTATATTTTATAGTTGCTCGAGTTTAAAGTGAGTGCTGCTCATGTTATACATGGATTTGGTGGATTAGTTTTGTGGAGTTTTAGGATTTGAACTTGTATTCGTTGCTTGGAATGTGTAGCTTTTCTTGCATCAAATATTGTGATGCTTCATTTGTTCTTTATGTAATATGCTATACTGTAAAGCCTAAGAGTCTCTTGATTATTATAATGCTTTAATAGTTCACTCTTGTAGTACTCGTTATCTACTTGTGCAATGTTTTGTCTTTTCAGTTGGTATATCATAAGCAAAAATTGAATGTCTAACTACCTCTTTGCTAAGGCTATTATTTGTAACTATTTGCTACTCGTATATTGAGTCAAGAGAAGAATTACAACGTTGTGTCCCATTCATTAGTTTGTGTAAACGATTGTTCAGTTTGGTTAATTCATAATTTGTTTGAAAATTATCTGTCAGTTTGTGATATCAGTATTTGTATTTTTTTTTTATTGTGAGATCCACGTCCCAACCATTGGGTCGCTCACAAATGTTTGTGTAAAGGTTACTGTTTGGAGTTTCATCCTTAGGATGCATGCTATAATGTTTCGTTTTATTGCTTTTTCTGTATGCTAATTTGGCTGGTTTTCTTGGTTACATTTTATGATCTCTTGTACTACATTATTGTTATATGTCAATATTCTGTCAGTCACACCTGCTTGTGTTTTGGGAAATAATCAAGGATTTAATAGTTTTGCTGGTTGTTTTTTTCAGGTACTTACATTGACAAGAAGTGCCCATTCACTGGCACTGTTTCCATCAGGGGTCGTATATTGGCCGGTACATGCCACAGTGCTAAGATGAACAGGACCATCATTGTTAGGCGCAATTACCTTCATTTTGTGAAGAAATATCAGAGGCAAGAGCCATTTGAATGGACCATCTTCCCCCTATCAAGATTTATTTGCTTTGACCTTCATAGACAATAATGTCTTTTGTGGTTATTCTTTAGGTATGAGAAGAGACATTCTAACATTCCAGCACACATATCACCATGCTTCCGTGTGAAAGAGGGAGACCATGTTATCATTGGTCAGTGCAGGTAAGATACTGTATCTATAGATTCTGCTGTCATGTTTGTGTAGGATATATACTGGTTTTAATTCTCATTTTATAATATAATATTATTTGTATGTTTTGCAGGCCTTTGTCAAAGACAGTCAGATTTAATGTCCTGAAAGTGATACCAGCTGGGTCTTCCGGTGGTGCAAAGAAGGCATTTACGGCAATCTGAGTTGGAGATCTGATTCTGACATTAAATTTTGTTCTGTTTTATGATACTTTGTTATATGATTTGCCTTTAGTATTAAATCCTTGCAATGACATGCAATTTCTAGATATGTGAGTCGTTGATTTATTTTTGTTGATGCCAATTATTTAATGTTTGGTGTTTGTGATGAGACTATGATTCCTAATGGCTTATCTTTACAATGCCTTGCATGCAAAGAGAACTTTATATTTTGAAGTTAAGTATGGGTAATTACTTTTTCTATAATTGATACAAAACTAGTATGCGCCCTTGTAAAATATGTAAGTGTGTTCTCCATGGTTGATTGGTGTAGGCTAGCTTTATTATTAGCTATTGCCCTTATGGAGGGTTCTAAATTACACCTCTTGGCAATTTGTTTTTGAATTTTTGAGGTCTGTTTTGCTACGTTGGGAGAGTAATATGAGTTGTTTTGTTGGTTTATCATAACAGAATTTTAAATCTGCTTTTTTTTTTGATGTGTTAGTATTTAGTAATGATATTGAATTTTAGTCTTCATTAATTAAAGTTTCTGGACGTGAAATGGTAAACGAATAAACATGCCTGTTCAAGTGGAAATCGATAAGGCTTTCTTTCTTAGAATAGTCGGTTCATGGATGTGATTGTTATTATATTCTAAGTAATTTATGTAATAATGATCTTTCTGGTGAGATTTTATTCAATAGAAGAGATTAAGACTTCTAAAACAATTTTGTTCTTTCCTAATCTCTAGTTTTAACGCAAACTCGCATATAAATACATACATTCGTGATTATGTATGTATGTATTATTATCAAGATGAATAAGAACGGAGATGCAAGAAATAGGTAAATCAAGCAATTTGGAATTCTATTTGATGTTCAGCTCTTACCAAGTACAATGTATGCATTGAATAACAATTCATCTAAAACGCAGATGGTCAAATTAGGAGTGGATTGGAGCCAATAAGAGAATGACAAGAAAGACGTGTCGAGGAAGAAAACTTGCATGAGAACAAGAATTGCTAGTGAGCCTGCTCCAGAGTTATGAGAACAAGAATTGCTAGTGACCTTACTTTACAGAGGGTAATGTTAACAAGGTGTAAATCTTAAGCTGAGATTAAAATTGACAAACTAAAATTTAACTCAAGAGTTTGGTTCGTTTGAATCAAACAGTCTCGTCCTCCCGTAGGTCAAATAAACAAAACAATTGACAAGATAAATCTCAGAGAAAAACTTGAAAGGATAAGATAATCTTGATCACACTCCATTTTGTCGTCAAATATTGAAATGGTAGCATAGCTAGCAAGGGCTCTACGTAAAGAAAGTTGATTTGAATTTGTTTAGTATGTAAGTAGATTTTTTTACCATAAAATTAATTCCTGATAGATAAAAGGTTGATTTATTAATGACGGAACATAGATTTGATCTCCTAAATAAAAAAGATCCGGAAACTTTGATCTCTTCAATTGGAAAAGTAAGAAAGATTCATCTTTCCTTTAAATAATTATAGTAGTTTTGTATACCTTCAAGTCCTCTTATCATGATTCGATTCCTATTGTCTTTTACCAAAAATGGCAACTGTATCATATGAGTAGAATCATGTATTCCTCTTCACCGCACAAATTGACAAAAGAAAATAGATACCAGGGTGTTTCCAGGGCAATCTTTTGCCGTCATCGAGTTGTCACCTGTAAATTATACGTTCCAAGTTCAAGACATGAGGGCTGAGAAACTCCCGTTTGTCCTCCCGGCCGTCTTCAACATTGGTCCTCGGGTGGATGATGAATAATGCTTGCTAAAGTATGCCAAACCTATTGGCCCACATGGCAAGCACCCGGACCATGTCACCGAGCTTGTTCAGGGTATTATCGAAGGAGAAATTAGAGTTCTCTTCCATGACCATGGAACAGATTTTTTAAGGCACCAAAGAGTTCAAGCATGAAGTTTTTGAGAAAGTTCAGCTTGAACGTAACGAGGTCGGGCTTATAATTTGCCATGCTAATGTTAAACAACTTGTTGATGTGCCTGGAGATGTTTTTTTTCTTATTTGGGTCAAGAGACACAGATGGAGGCAGCGGATCAAGCTAAAATCGATGTTGCTGTAAGGAGCAGTTCGAGAAAAGTTGAGACAGGATCAGACGCTTCAAAACGCGGTGAAGATTGATGCAGGGACAAATATCCACACAGAGGCAAGGACAAGGGAGGATGTAGGAGATTAATGTGAAGACTGTAGTTACAGTTGAGAACGCAAGAGAGGCTGAGGTGGCAAAAACTAATGTTGAACTAGTGAAGAAGGAGGCTGCATGGTCCAGAGAGACCCGGGTAGCAGAGGTGGAGGCAGCCAAGGTGGTGGCCTTGAAGGACTCTGAACTGCAAAGAGAAGTTCAAAAGATGAACGCATTGACCATGACTGAGAAACTCAAGGCTGAATTTCTTAGTCAGGCCAGTGTTGCATGTCTAACCAAGGTGCAAGAGGCAAACTGGGATCTCTACTGGAAACAGAAAGCCGCTGAAGCAGCACTCTTCGAGAATTAAAAGGAGGCAGAGGCTAAAAAAGCAAGGCCAAGGCAGAATTTTATGCCCGTCAACAAGCCGCTGATGAAGAATTATATGAAAAGCAAAAAGAAGCTGAAGGGCTAGAGCCAGTTGGGCAAGCCCATGGGCAATACCTGCGCACTCTTTTAGCTGCAGTGGGAGGCAACTACGCAGCCGCGAGGGATTATTTGATGATAACTGGGGTAATGTTTCAGGATATTGCCAGACTCAACGCTCAAGCCGTGCAAGGACTCCATTCAAGAATCAGCGTTTGCAATAATGGTGGCTATGGATCAGAGGGGCTTGCAGCAGGTGTTCCGCCATGAAGGAAGTTGCGGGGATTTAGACTGTTCATGAGCAAACTGGAACGCTCCCACCTCCATGCCTAGGCTCTTCGCCTGATTCCACCAAACACCCAAGCCTCTCAATCTCATTCGTTATTTTATACAGATTGTTTTCTAAATTTTTAATTTCAAGTAGAGAATTTGTTCCATTTGACTTTGCAATATATTAAAAGTATGCTTAGCAATATAAACAGAGAGATTAAGATAAATATATGCTTGGTTCTAGTATATTATGGTTTGCCATAGATTATAAGCTTTGTTGATACAGTGGATTTTTTACCAAGAGAAAAAGTAAACTTTTGGCATATTCGAAATATGATGTGTGCGATGGCTTCAAATTTGGTAGAATTACTTTTCTACTTCACGTAGAAATAAATACTATGATTCAAATAAAAAATAATTTAAGTAAATTCAAGTTCAAACATTTTAATCAATTTAAATTTATTTTATTTTATAAAAATAAGTTAACCTTTAACATAAACTCATTTTGTTTAGTTTAAATTTGAATTTAATCCTAATAATCTATGAGTTGACATGGTGAAATCATTCATTTGTTAAACTTTCTATATCATGTAGTAATCAACTTGTTTATGTTAGTGTTACACATTCCCGAAATGCACTTCCGTGATGAACTTGGTAACAAAATCTTATTTTGAAATAGTAAAACGAGAAGTCGCTATCTAGGCCAGGACAAGGTTTTGCTCCCAAACGTGTGGGAAAATACTCTTTGTACTTGCCGCGGCGATCTGCCTCCATTCATCCAAACACAGCCATTCCGTGGAGCCCAACATTTTCCTACCTCTCCCACTTCTTCCAATCCTGCTCTTACACGTGTATTCATTGTCCCACTTAAGTCTTTTCGCGCCTGACCTAATTCTCCCTCTTCACTTTTCCCAGCCAATTAAAACCAGCTGTATTCACAATCAACGGCTCATAACCCTTGCACGAACTCATCTATCATCAAAACCTGAATCCAACGGCCCCTATTTACTTAACTTTTACACGTGTCAACTTGTCAGCGTGTAGTCAACTCAGCCTCGAAGTTTTCCAATCTTCAGAAGCTTTATCACTGTAGCTCTCTGAGTAAAGCCTCTTTTACTTTCCTCAGTTTCTGCAGCTCTCTGCAGGGCTTTTATCGCTCTTCACTCTTCTTTTTAGTCGTTTTCTCTAAAAATCTAGGGTTTTTTTCTCGTCCGCTTGACGAGTCTGTGATTGAAGTCTTTGTTTATCCTTTTTTGAGTTTGCAACGCCTGAGGACATTTTGGTTTTTGATTGTGGTGTTTCCTCGAAAGTGTTTCTTTTATTTTTATTTTTGAGTTTTTTCTTTTTTTGGTCTTTGTGATGGTTTTAGTGGAAAAGAATTAGGGTTTGAGACTTGTGCGAGATGGAAAATTCTTGGCAGATGAAATGTGGTTCGTTGAATCCATCAACGGCTTCGTCAACCTCGCAGGAGCTTCGAAATCAGGTATTATGTTCATGCTTTTAGTTTCGTTGTTGTTTGTGTGGGTGTGTGAAGGCAGGCCGAATATGATATGCTTGAAAGAAGCTAATATTGCTTTTATTTTCACTGTACTGTATCCATCCGTAAGGTCAAAGGAGGGAATGCGTACTGACTGGAAGTTAGGGAATGTATCCTTAGCTTGGAAAAAAATTTAGAGAGCGAAACGTTTGCATTGTGGAAAACTCTTCCATTTTTATGTTTCTATGTACTATAGTACACGGGCAGAGATCTCTGTGTTTTATGTGTTTTCATGTTTCCGTATCCCTGCATGATTTCATGCTTCCGAGTATGCCTATATGTACGAAATGTATATGTTTATTTCAGAGTCTTCTTTTGTGTAAAGCAATTTTGGTATGTTGGACTCATGGCTTTCATTCGTTTTTCATAGACGGAGATGGTTTCTAGCCACTGTTTTTATCCTCCTGTTGCACAAGACTTGAGATCAACCATGAATGGACGGATGCAAGATTCCATGTATTCAAATATTCAGAACATTGGTTCCCGCAGACTGGGCAATGCCGAACTGGGAAATTCTTTTCTTGCTCTCCTTTCTGGACCGCCATCGTTTTTGCAGTGTGATCCTCAGGAACTTCCTAATCCAAATGCATTCAGTTTATCTTGTAGTAAACTTCCTATTGACGGTGGTGGTGTACTCAATACTCCTATTGGAAGTGTACTGCTACCAAGAACAACTGGGCTGGTGTCTGAACATCAGATTAATCGACACATGCAAAATGGGGCTAATTTTTGCTCCTCATCTAGAGCTGGGGTAAATTCAAATTATAGTACCAAATCAGTTGTGCATGATGTTTTTCAAACTGAAAACTTAGGTCTGCAGGGTTCAGACCTTGCTAATTCAGTTATTCATCAATTGGGTCCTAGTAATGAGAGAGCAAAGGATTTTTCTTCTGTGAAAGGGAAATGGAAAAGTGCAAGTTCTGTAAATGTTGGGAAGCTTTGTGGCTCAAATATTCCAGTATCACAAAAAGGGCCAGAAGAAACACTCTCTTCTGTGCCTAGCCAGTCATCTATTTGTACAAGTGGATGTCCCCGTGTGATTTGCTTGGGAGCAAGTGAGTGCTTCAATCCTAATTATCAGTTAAAATGGTATGCATGATATGTCCTGACATTGTGTTATCTTTGTTAATATAAAGGTGGGGATCTGCTTCTTAGCAATACAGGACTTCTTGGTATTATATGCACCTGCCATCATTTTCACATGTCTGTTGCTAAATTTTGTGAGGTAGTTTTTGCTTATATCTTACATGATTTTCTGTTCACCATGTTAATACTGCCTTGTTAACTGTGAAGCACTTTTCTAAAGGGGTTCCCCATCTATTTTGTGTCTGATTGTATTTTTTTTTTCTTGCAGCATTTAGGATTGCGGGTCGTCAACCCTGGGGATGCTGTTCATATGGAGAGTGGAGAGACCCTTAGTCAATGGCGTAAGCTCTACTTCCAGAAGTTTGGGGTAAGGTTTATATATGTTTTTCCTGGTCTTCTTTTATCAATAGAATTGAACGTTGCCTGTATTGACTTATGCATCCATTTGCATATGCCTGATTTGTCTATGGGCTCACATGTTAATAGCAAAGTATGGATATATAATGGTGAAATGAGTATTTTGTTACCAAAAGACCTTTTGCTTTCAGGACCTTGTTATTCTCTTTCTTTGTTGCCATTTCTTGTATTTTCTTACAGTTAAAAGTTGCCAGTGGTTCATGCTGATACCCATACAATATCTGATCCCTGCTTGTTTCTGTGATGAGTTTTTTCTGTATAAAGTTAATCCGTTGAGCGATTTTTCAGCAGTTTGCATTTTATCTATTATCCTAAATTTGCTAGAATGTCCTGAACTTTAAATGTGGGTCTACTCTTGCTAATTGTGTTTTTGAATGCTTCTTTGTCTGACATTCTGTTTCAGAATGTTAATGTTAGCATAACAGGATGTCTCTGGATAATAATTATTTCCTCCTAAGAGCATTTAATTTATAATTTACTGGTTTGATGGGCTTCGCGCTTATTTTTAAGGTCATGCAAATAGTTTGTGTATTTTAGTTTACTCCACATAAGAGATTGGCCATATAAGAGTTAATTTTAGTTACTATAAGTAGGCATGCTTGTGAGTTTTATGTTACTATGCAACAGCTTTACTTAAAACTGGGTAATTATTGGGTATAATGGCTTGTAGTTTTTTAGCTTCTCATTGTTCTTTATCTTTGGAATTGAGAGTTGTATTTCTTATTGGCATGTGTTTGAAGCACCGAGAACACTGGATGGTGATGTTTTTATGATGCTTTAGATCAGGGTTCCAGATGATCATAATGGATGGGACTGGCCTGAAGCATTACCAGCAACTGCTGGTTTGGTGAAATCTAGCGTGGTTGTGCCAAGTATGCCGAACAATTCTGACTTGGCCAAACTTTCTGGCTCATCTGGAGGTGTGTCTGGACAGCGTTTAGACAATATTGCATTTCCAACTGACCCTCATACGGACCAAAATTCAGTGATTCACTTGCTGCATGAGAAAGTACAGAGATATGGTCAGGGTGATAATAATCATATTTTCAAGGGCTTGCAAGCTGTGGCAGATAACCAGAAAATGGATTGCCCTGTGTCTAGGTGTTCAACATCATCAAAGCTGGCGGATAAAGGACCAGATAGTGGCTTACAATCAATATCTGCTTGCATTGATTCTCTTGTCAACTCCAGAAATGTATCCTTCGTACACCCTAATTCACAGAAGTCAAAAATCATAGGTAAAAGTTTTGATGTCAGCAAAATTAAAAATTCATATGATGGGGTTATTGCCAATAAGGTTGCTGTTTCTTCAAACATAGAGCTGAGGCTTGGGCAACCATATCAACAGAGTCAATCTTCTGGAAATTCTGTTACTCCAGTCTCTGCACCGAAGTCATTAGACACTCTAGTTGGTCCTTCGAAGTCACCTTTCCTGGAGCAGATGATTCATAATGGTGCGTCATAAAATACTTTACTTAGCTCATTATTTAAGGTATATTACTTATAAAATAATGGCATGTTCATATATGTATATACATGTATGTATATCACTATGGATGAGAAATTGTTCAAGTATTAGTTCTGTAATGATGCAGCTGCTAATTGCAAGGAAACGGTGCAATCCAGACAATATTATCAGTGCTTTGCTAGCCCTTCAGGTGTTTTTGCAAGAAGAGAACAAAGCCAAATGAACCAAGGAAACCATGCATTTGGAATATCTAGTGTCATGGATACTACCACCAAGCTAGAAAAAGCTGATGGCCTTATCAGTAAAAGCTCCGTGGTTCCAGTAGCTGCACAATTTAAAGCACCACCAGAGAGAAATGAAAACTCTATAGGTAATAATAACATGGTCATCAGTGATCATATCATGCCTAGGCCACCAAATCATGAACCTAACCTGGTTAGTGTTCCATGGATTGTTGGTAACCGTTTAGAAAGGCAATTGAACCCTTCTGAAATGGCTTTCTTCAAATATAAGGACAAGGGAAAAGGGACAGGAAGTGTAATTGATAGCTCTTTTGCCATGACAGATAAAGAATTGAAAATCCAAAAACAGTTGAAAAATCTTAATGTCTTCTCTGTAGCTGTGAGTGAAAGCTGTAATCCCTGTTTTTCTGCAGTAGAAAATAGCCATTATTTGCCACAGTCATCAGGGGTGCCACCAGTTACATTTGATGCCAGAAACCTTCTTAACCGTCCGGAGGAGGTACCATGTCTTGGGAGTGATGGGCATGTAAACCATGTTTTCCTGAGGTCCATGTGCCCACGCATAGGTTTGGGGAAAATCTTACAGCCACAAGCTGTGTCAATGGCATTTCCTTCAGCTACTTCAACCTCCATGCAGGGTATGGCTCCAGCTGTCTCAAAACTGGAGGGCATCACTGTAAACCCTTATTTGCTTAATGAAAATATGAGATTGCATGCTTTTCGGCAGATTTTGGAGTTACCTAAGGAGCAACATGCTTCCCTTGCCTTGGACTTGGATAAAGGGAGAGTAGCTAATCTTTCTAATTTCAACATTCAAAACCCTCTTTTTGAGTCATCTACATTTGGAGAACAAAGACATATTCCAAATATTACCAGCCCACTGAATGTTTCTGAAGTTGCCATGATATCACCCTCATCTGGTGTGTATGCTAGGTTGGGTTTTAATGTTGAGAGAACAGCTCCTATGACAGGCAAGAAATTTTCCTTTCCAATTGATTTATTGTGGTTGTTACATGAAGTTTCTATGATTATTTTTTTGTTTATCCAGATTTGAACAACTTTTATGACTTCTCAACTTCAACTCAAGGGAGTCCTTTGCTTTCAAGAGAGGTTGATCTGCAGCGCCAATTTTCTCATGGTTGTCTTCCAAATAAGCAGCTTTCATTGAGGTTAGTTTGGAATTATCATCTTAAATCAGAAGTATAGTGATGTTGCTGCAAACCTTTTTTCATATAAATCTGCGCTGTAATTCTTTGTTGTAATTCAGAAATTATCTCAGAAAAACTTGAAATTGTGGCTTTTGTTTTAAATTAAATTGTTATTCATCGATCTTTGAGATTATTCTATGACTAATTGTCAAATAACTGTTTCCGATGGTAGTTGGTGGCAGTCTGAGATATGTTACTATGATGTTATATGCATGTATCATTTGTGTATATGTAGTGGTGTATTACATAGGTATTTTCATTCAGCATTTATGGTCATGGTTGTTCACTGTTGATCTTTGTGGTCTGAGGCAGGGTGATGGGTGTATGCTTACTGAGCCTTAAAATATTGAGTCAAATTGAAGTAGTAATTATAGGTTGTGCTAATTGTTTTTTAATTTGAACAAGCGGCTTCATTTTGTAGTATTCCTTTTGTATGTTCTGAATTTTTTATATTAATCTTTTAATTTTGCTTCAAGTTTACTGTCATTTTGTGGAGCAATGCTAACAGCACTCTCTTCCTCATTCTCTTTGTGACTCTTGTTCTCCGTTTAACATGTGTACAAAAGACAAAATCAACTACTATTTTATTATGGTATCAACGTGCCACTTATTGTCTTTCAAACACATGCCAAGAGGAGTGAGAGACTGAAACTAAGTGTTTCTGGCACCCCTCTTTTTGTGTTGCTTTATCAAATTTATGACACTGGTTCTTTAGTAAATTCGGTTTTGTGTCAGGGATATATCCCTCCTGTTAAAATTGATATTTAAAACTTGGCAGAGGTGAAAATGATACTGCCTCAAATGAACGTGCACAATGCTGTCAGGGAATGCCTTGTGCATATTTTCTGGGGCAGTGTGGTTGTACAGCTTACTCAAAGTGTTTGGGAGGGAACTGCATGTCAAAGGTTGGAAGCTCTACAAATACCTTTAAGGATCGGTTGGGAAACATCAATGGTGAAGCCTCGATGCTAGTTGCTTCAAAATATGTGAAAGACGATGCTGGTCCAAAGAAAAACACTGTTTCCTTGGACCAAAGAGGAAAATCAAAGGAGCAACTACCTAAGACAACTGTCTATCATGCTTCTCAGTGGAGAGATGTCCCAAGCAAGTTTAAAGGGGTCTCTGATGTGACAGGTTTAGAGCATTCAGCAGGTGTGTCGGAGGGGAGGGGACATATGGAGCATCAGCTTGATAATGCTGCTGCTAAATGCTCTTATGGAACCATGAAGATACCCGACTCCTTGAAAGAGCGAGAAATGTCTAATGTTTCCTCTGGATGCTCTGCTGCTGCTATTACTCAGGCATCAATTCAGATCAGCAATATGGATTCTCCTACTGTTGATGCTGGGAATACCAGATATGTAAACAATCATGTGGTCGATGAAGGATCAGGCATTGACAAATGCTGGTCATCAGATGATGCCCTTGAAAGTGAAAGAAGTGCTGAGTTCCTTGGGTCTAATAGTAACTTCAGTAAAGAAGGATCTTCCAGAGTTTTAAATAATCAATCATCACGTAGCCTTCTTGATGAGCTTAAGCTCTTAGATTCCTTGACATGGAAGAAGAACTGGAATCAGTTTCATACTGCTCATGGAAAGGTCAATTTAATAACAACTGAGAGAGGCTTTAAAACTGGGAAGAGAAAGAAAGCAAGGAAAATCAAGATGCTGGAAGCACCATTTCTTGCTGCTGGTACTTTGGTATTACACCATGAACACCGCAAAGGTACTGACACTTCTGAGCATCGCTCATCCAAAGACGTGGAAATGCTTCAACCATCTGTGCAAGAAACTTTTAGATCTGGTGCTTGTTTTCTTGGATCTGGTTCTAAATTTGGAAGGTCTACATTGTCTTCATTCAAAGAATTGTCTCGTAAACGAGATCTAGAAATGATTTATGGTCATAGAAATGGAGAAGATGACTATCACATGGAAATAAACATTAATTCTAACCTTGGCAATAACCATGATCTTTCAAACTCAAAGAAATTAAAAAGGGCTTTGACTTCTGATTGTATTAGGAAGTCTCAGATGGAAGAACTAATGCCTGCAGACTCTAAAAGTAGTGTGAGGTGCAAATCATTTGGTGTTATAAAGGCTTCATCTGGTTGTGAGGGAAGCATTTCTTCTTGTAAAGCAAGGCCTGTCGTTTGTGGAAAATTTGGTGAAATATCTAGTGGAGAACATACTGGAGATGCATCATGGCCTGTTAAAATTGTTTCTCTTAGTAAGGTTCTCAAAAATGCAAAAAGATGTGCAATCCGTGAGAGTCGCAAACCTAAAGTTACTTTCCCAAAGGAGTTGAAGAAGACAGGGTTATCTGGAAGTGATGCCGATTTGAAGACAGAGGAAGAAAGTGGAATGGATCTCGCTTCAATTTTTTATGAAATGAATCTTTCTGTGGTCGGTGACAAGATTTGCCCTAATGGAGACAAGCTGTTTGTTGATGAGAAATCCATTTCAGAGAAAGAGTGTGAAAATGAAGGCAAGAAAAAGTGCATGACTTTGAACACTAGTGTTCATGCTAAAGTATGGCCCAAGAGTAAGGAAATTCGCAAGCGCAGTCTTTTAGAGCTAACAGAGAAAGGTAATTGTATCACTTTTATTTCATATTAGCTCATTTCAGTGATGCATGTCAAGTAATTACTGAACTCTAAGCCTAAGCTGATTGGTACAGGGTTAACAATAGTATTTAAACTCTAGTAATGCATTTCCCCATGAATTTCATGCAAGGATTTTTAGTCTAATTACTCTCAGGTAACCTTAAGTGATTTTGTGGGTTTAATAGGTTAAATTTACCTCCTTAAGATAATCAGCTACACAAACTTATGCCAATGGATTTTTTCTGTGTATGCATTTAGACCTTTTTAATTTGCTAAGTTAGTTATTGTTGCTTGGCCCCTAACTATGGCTATTTTTGTTCTTGAAATTGCTTGCATTACTAATATTTGTTAATTAGCAGGAAGAACTTTTGGTTCTGAAAGTTTTGCCCCTATGAAGAGCGCAAAAACCATGCCAAAAGTGAAAATGGGGAAAATTTTAAAGAATGCTGAGAGTGATAAGCATCATATTGGTGGATCATGCAAAGTTGGTGCTGAAAAGTAAGTGAGGAAGTTGATACACAAATATAATTTAGCAACCTTTGATCATTGGTAGTTTCACTGCACTGTGAAAATCGCAATTAGTTTGAAGTTAATGGGTTATTACACAGATTTAATCAAATGCACAGGTCTTTGTCTGCTATGGATTTGGATGCATTCTGCTGTGTGTGTGGAGGCTCAAACAAAGATGAAATCAATTGCTTATTAGAATGCCATCGCTGTTTCATCAAAGTGGGTAGCAATTCATATCTTTTTTGGGTTGATTTCATATGACTCTATTTTGTAATAATAAGTACCGTTGTGTGGTATGTAGGTGCATCAGGCTTGCTATGGTGTTTCCAGAGTACCTAAAGGTCACTGGTATTGCAGACCATGCAGAACCAGTTCTAAAGATATTGTAAGAAATCTCCTAAATGTTTCTTAATTTAGCTTTAGACCTGCTTCATTGATTGTATTTTCTTCCTTTTGTCTTGTTGGATCTTGTTATTTGTCTTGTGTAAATTTTTTGAAAAATGGATGTGCATCTATTATGATTACTTTATATTATGGTGTTTGGATGTAGTGGGGGTTATATTGCTTGTCTACCTTATGGATCACCTTATTTGTATGGTTAGATTGTTATGAACCCAAACTTTTGGTTTATGCTAGCTGCACAGTGCATCTAAACTTTAGGTAACATTTGGTGGATTTTGAAATTTGACATCTATATATGATAAAAATTCTAAAATCAACAGTCCAATTGCATAAATTTTGCTTGTTTTGTCAGAGAATAATTGATATACATTAAACTGAATGTGATCTTATGATTCTCTTTGTCTAATGTAACATGTTGAGTATAATATGTATATATAAAAGAATTAATGCTATCAACAAAATAGGATGAAGATGCGTATTTGCTTGGCTATCACAATGATGTTTTAGCTATTAGTTCCTCCTATTCATCTTTGTATAGGAAATTTCTCCCATTTGTCTTTTTTTTTTTTTAAGTAATCATGAAGATATGGCGACTTTTCATTTTTACCTTTTTTTATCTTGCGGTACTAGGATATGGATCTCTAGGGGAGTTAGTTTATTGTTGACCAATGTTTACTTGATGAAATTATTCCAAGATCAACTGATTGTTGTCATGGTGGTACATAAATGTGTATTCGTACTTGTGGTCAACCTCAATCCTAGATGCATTTGTTTATTGCATTCTTTTTGTTCTGTATTTCTGTTGAATCTAAAATGTTCTGCCACCATCCAGGTTTGTGTTCTCTGTGGTTACAGCAGTGGGGCTATGACTCAGGCACTTCGATGTCGCATAATTGTGAAAAGCCTTTTGAAAGCTTGGAATGTTGAAACAGAATGCAGGCCCAAGAATGCTGTATCTTCAGCCGAAATTGTGGAGGATGATCTGAATGTGATACATTCACCTGAAGCTATGCTCAATGGCAATAAATTTCCTGTGTTAAGACCTGTAAATATTGAGCAAACAAGTACTGCTTTGTGGAAAGCGGATTCACCAAACCAGTTGGATAATGTTCACAATTCCTCTTGCTGTATTAATGATTTGCAGGTGCATAACAGCATTACTGCTGGGTTACATGATTCAACTGTTAAGCAGTGGGTTCATATGGTCTGTGGGCTCTGGACACCTGGAACACGATGTCCAAATGTTGACACCATGAGTGCCTTTGATGTTTCTGGGGTTTCACGTCCCAAAGCAAATATGGTAAGCGTTGAATTTTAATGAACTTGACGTGAAACTTAATAACCCTCTAGCACGCATTTAGGTGTACTTCTGAAACCATGGGTTTGAATTTAATGGATCATGTAATCATTTGGTTGGTTGTCTTGGAAATAGAAAATGTTAATTTCTTCACTGTTGGTGCTTAAATCTTGAAATTATTGTAGTTCTTTCAAATTAATAATTTATAATCATGTTCTAAGTGATTATTGTGTATTGTTTCTTGTTTTGATGAGATATATTTTTGCAAGTAAATTCATGTTTTTTATAATAATTACCCCGCTAATTATTTAATTTTTCTTCAGAATGGTTTAAATTCTCCTGGGATTTTTTTTGTTACCTCAATATTGCTCGGAAATTTATAACATATATTTTATATCTCAGTTTGTGAATTTATCTAGTAGATCTGGATTAATTTGCCTCTGAAGGCCAACTCAAAAGTTTTTTACTTTGAAAATATAATCTCTAAAGCAGAACTTTCAGTAGATTAGAATGAATTGCAAGATGCAAGAACTTTATCATGTAAGAAAATCATTTTGCTAAAATTTTAAAATTACTTTTCAGCTGGCTGGTATTATATTTTGTAATTAAAATTATACCTTAAAAACCAAAATTCTGCAACTTTTAAAGTTTTGAGAATTATCCTTTTCTGTAGTCATAGTATGTCTTTTGATACTCATCATGTTCAAAAGTAGTAAACTGGATTTATGTATCTCCAGGTTTGTTCTATGTGTAATCGACCTGGCGGCTCATGCATACGGTGCAGGGTTGTTAATTGCTCTATTCATTTTCATCCTTGGTGTGCTCACCAGAAGGTTTGTATTCGAATTAGAAAAAGGTTGAAATTTTTTCTGCTTTATAGTAGTAGTTTATTCAAGACATTTCTTTATTGTCAAACCAAGATGGCTGTGATTCACTTTTCTATATTTCAATGTTGATTAACTCAATAATCCTTGTTAGTGGGAAGGTTGTTTTGAGGAGTTCTTCATGTTTGAATTTGATGCAAAAAAGTAAGCAGGTTCATTGATCTTTGTAAACTTTAGTTTACATCCGATAGGAAAGACTTGGCTCTGATTCTGACAAAATCAAGATATATTAGTTATATTTTTTAAACTGGTAGCAATATAATTTCACAAGTCAGTTCTTTCAATAATTTTGACATATATCTACAATAATGATTCCCTTTGTTATTATGTAATGGCACATATCTAGAATAGACATTTATGCTGTTTTAAGTTATGCCTTATTCTAGAACTTCATGATTTCATTCTTTCAACAATTAGATGTAGGCTATTAACTTGTTTTCTTATTTATTTTTGAACATCTCTTATCTTTTGTGTCAACAGCACCTAGAGTGTGCTGTTGGTGGCGGAAATGAGGTAGCTGATCTGCAAAGAGCAGAGCTGTATATTTTTTCACAACCTACCATTTTCTTAAAAAATAACCTTGAATGTTTCATTTTTTTCTCCTTTACCATGTTCACCTGTGTTTTTTTTTTTTGGGGAAAGTGTGATTTTTTACAATCTATTGTTTGGAAAAATGAAGATTGTGAATATGTTGTAAATAAAAGATTGTTGCTTATTCATTGGTATTTTTTCTTCTCTCTTTCTTTTTGACTTAGGGTCTTTTGCAAAGTGAAGTTGAGGGGGTTGAAAATGAAAATGTTGGTTTTTATGGAAGATGTGTGTTTCATGCCACTCACCCCTTGTGTGAATCGCATGGTGATCACATTGACAATGAGCTGAATTGTTCGGGAGAGAGGGAATTAACCTGTGCCAGGACAGAGGTACATTATATATTGGTTGAAGGTGTTATGCTTCTCTTTCTGTTTCTCTCTCTCAGGGGATGGGGCAAGTAACTCTGCTGAGCTGAGGAAATAATCACTATTATCTTGATTATTTGGTCTTTGTAATAGGGTTACAAGGGTCGAAAACGGGATGGCTTTTGGTACAACCTTTATGGTCAGTCAAGAGGAAAGAGTGCTCTTGTTTCTCAGGAGCAGTTAAATGCTTGGATTCACATTAATGGTCAGAAGTCAAGCACACATGTGCTTCAAAATCTGCCAGTGTCAGATATTGAGTCTGATTGCCGGGTACAATCGAGCTGCTTTTTCGGTTAATGTGGTTGATTACATAAATTGTTGCGTTGAAATTCAATAAATATTGAACAATAAGCCAACATTATTTCATTAAAAAAGGACACTCTTTTTTCAGGAGACAAGCACATTCTTGTTATAAACTTACATGTTTATAGAAACTGACATAAATTTAAAAGCAATCTGTTTTGCATAACCACATTTACTCTAATGTAAAATTGCAGAATGCACTTAAGGTGGTTTTCTGTTTTAATACTGTTATTTCAAAATTTAAATCTCTTTTGCACAACCATAGTTAGCCGGTGTTACAGAATTATATTTAGCCGTTCTTCCAGTACATCCTTGAATCCTAAACTTTCTATTTTTAAATTTTATAACCTATGTCATACCTTCCATTGACTGAGAGCAGTCGAGGGTTGTGTTTGGGTTTTTCTCTGGTCCAATTATATTAGTTCTTGTTCTTTTTCTAATTGCTAATATTAATTGATTGCATAGGAACTATGGATGACACTAGATTCTGATCTTTTGCTTGTGTTTGCAGAAAGAATATGCTCGCTACAAGCAAACAAAGGGTTGGAAACATTTAGTAGTTTACAAATCTAATATTCATGCACTTGGCCTTTACACATCTCGGTTCATTTCTCGTGGCAAAATGGTTTGACTTTGACTTTGTCTATTAACATGTGAATGTTAATTTTTTTTTTCTCTGACTCAAAATAAATTTGCTTTCGTGTTTCATAGGTAGTTGAGTATGTTGGTGAGATTGTGGGACTTCGTGTGGCTGATAAAAGGGAAAATGAGTATGACTTGGGAAGAAAGCTTCAGTACAAGAGTGCTTGTTATTTCTTCAGGATTGATAAAGAACATATTATCGATGCAACATGCAAGGGGGGGATTGCTCGATTTGTCAATCATTCTTGCCTGGTAATCGCCACTTTCGATCAGATTCTGAGTTTCTTTCTTTTTCTTAGTGAAATTTTTCCTACAATTCAGTGTCTTATTTGGTTAGGGGCTGTCCATGATGCTATTAGAATGTGATCTCCATTCTTATTTAAAGTTTCTTAGGATCAACCATCAACTCTGTTAACAATGTTTTATTAGATGTAGGCGAGATTGTGCTTTGGTTGACAGTTTTTGGATTCTCATGAACTTGTGTTTGTGAATTCGATTCTGTGGTTTTGATTAACTCCGGTTGGTTTGTTTTGAATTTACTTGAGCAGCCAAATTGTGTGGCCAAAGTGATCTCTGTAAGGAACGATAAGAAGGTAATTCAAAAACCATGTTAGAAAGTACACATTGAAGTTCTATCGCTCAAATATTAAGGATATGTTACCGATACTACATCAATTAGTACTCATCAGTATTATACAAGTTTAATTATACACTTTGTTTGGACAATGCTGAATTAAATAAGAAGTAATTTATACAATTTAATGAGTTTGCAGGTTGTGTTCTTTGCTGAGAGAGACATCTATCCGGGGGAAGAGATAACATATGATTATCATTTCAACCATGAAGATGAAGGGAAGAAGATCCCTTGTTTTTGCAATTCTAAAAATTGCAGGAGGTACTTGAATTGATGATGTCAAGACATTCAACACCCCAGTAAATAGTTATTCTTTTTTCCCTTTTTTCTGTATGGCTCCCTCAATTCGAATAGGTTGGTCAAATTTTGGCTTCTGTTGGCATGAAATATGATCTGAGCATTGCAGGAGACTTGTTGGTGAAAGCGGAAGCTACCAACCTTTTGTTGAATTACAAGATATAAAGAAGTCTGTTTATTTTCTACAATAATATTTTATACGTAAATGGTCGGATGGTAATTAGGTAGTTTTCCATTAAAGATAATTTAAGCAATTAGATTAAGTATTACTTAATGAATTAAGTTGTCTCTTGAGTACCAAGTTGTCTGTATCGATCACTTGAATTCCATTTTTCACCCTGGAAAATAACCACCAAATTGACATCCGATGACGATAAGAAGACGAAAAATTGCAATGTAATTCCAATGCCTAAATGCTTTGCGTTACGCATTAATACAACAACAATTTAATTTAACTCTTATGAAGACACATTCTTGTTAGAGATAAATCAAATCTGGTATTTTAGCTGTTTCTTCACATTATCGTCCAAAATATAAATAATTTGCTTTCAATTTCTGATTTAATTGTTTAACTTATTTCAACCAGGTGTTTCTTCAAAAGCTATGAACTCCCCGGTCGGTATCTAAGAATAACACGCCAAACAAAGTGCAGGGTCATATATGCATATGCAACTAAACTAACAGAGAAGAGATGACATTAAATAAAAATAACGTGTAAAAAATTCTTTCACATGCCGCCGTGCTTCTACACCTAATTAGTAAATTCGGAAATAGAAAAGAAAATGAAAATTATACCAGTATAATGGTGAAATTCTACACCAGCTTCCATCACCTTTTATTCAAATCTCTTCTCTATGCCCCCCAATTAGGAATGTTTGCAGTAGCCTCATTCACCATTTTCACCAGAGTCACCTGCCATGATATACGGCTTATAAATCTCAGTTGGAAAGGAAAAAAGTTAACAGGGGCCAATCCAAGTACTGCATCGAGGGGATATAAAGTTTGGTTGTGGTTTCAATTGAAACCGATATGGGATTTGTATCAATATATTCTATCTTGTGAACTTGTCAAAGCTAAAAGCTTTCAACCTCAAGCAAAATTGGTCCAAATATACTTCTTTTACCATCTTCAAAGAAAATTGCAGCAATATACCACTAAACTGAATTTAAAGATGACGGTATTTTCTTCAATAAAAATTTTGGCTGAATTCGATATCAATAGCTCAAGCTCAGATGGAACTGAGTTCAAACCAATCTGAAAATTCGAGTTCAAGCTCTAGTTTGAACTGAATGTTTGGATTCAAACCAATCTTGAGCCAGACTTTATTTAGGCTTGGCCTGAATCAAATCCAATCCTAGTAACATTACAGGAAGGTAAGGATGCTTAGATGCTATTTTCATATATGAACACACTATTCAAATTCACTCGTATGTAAGGTGTAGGCCACAGGATCTAACTAAACAGGAACTCAAGTCAAAACCAACTAAATCTTAATAAGTAAAAATCGGTTTACTTTTTTATGGAGCCCAATGAGTCAAAGAAATCAATTTTGATATGTTTCTGTTATATCTACAAATAAGATTAAACATACCACACTTTCTGGGACACCGGGAGGAGGCAGGGGCAGGTTCTTCGGTGGTACAACATTATTGAAAGATCTTTTGTCAAACCTCCATCCTCCAATCTTACCATAAGTCAACTTACCCTGGAAATCATAGAAGAAAAATCCAACTCTAATAAGTGGACCAACAAACACCCTCTTCTTGCTGATCAGAATGATATGATTCCGACAAGCAAAATGTCAGAAGCAATTTCATCAAAACTGATTCTACGTGATGAATATAATACCTTCATATCATAGTCACATCCATAAGTGTAATGGATTATGTACTTGTTGCCAACTTCAGTATCCCAAGGAGGCTGATACATGTCACAGAAAAGAAAACTGCAAGTAAAGGTGCTAGGAATAAAGTGGAATTTGCAAAGTGCTCTACAAAGTCACCATTAAGTTGGTGGATGAAAAACTCAGCAAGAAGTTAAGTTAACAAAAGATAGTACTCAAGAAGGTGTGTTTTGTTTTGTTTTTTTTTGTAATTTCCATAATTCAACCATTAGGAGATAAGGGAGGGGCTTGACATAAAATAATGCTCTAGGAGATACGACATGTAGAGCCCGGAATGTAACAAAAGGTTAAAGATGAGGCTCAACTAGCTCAGTTGCTATCCTGTAGCATGCTGGAAAAATATCAAGCAAAAGAGTCTCACACAACCTGAATCATGAAGTCTTTGTATAAAATGTTCGCAACACCATGCAAAGCAGAAGCAACAGCATAGGCATACCTTAACACAAAACAACATGATAAAAGAGTCAAAAACATTATGATAATCTAAAGTAAAGATAGCACATAACTCGATTGAAAAGCAAAATCTCACATTTCAAGCACCCAACCAAAAGACTTATCTGTTTCAGGATCCTTCTTCATTGCCAAGGATACATTCATCCAAGTGGGAGCAATCTTCTTAAGAGAATCCTGACAATGTATTACAAAACCCAAAATGAAAACTGACATATGGGGAAAATACCAATCACATTTATATCAAATTGCAATATATACCTTCCCAATGATAACTGGAGAATTCCCAATAGGGTCTATGTTTGTTATTGGTCCCTTCTCCTTGCAGAAGTACTTTCGCAAAGTGGACTCATACTTTTTCGGTTCAATATAAAAGAAAGGAAATGCTGCTCCAAACCCATCTTTAGACAAATTTGGTATGGGCTTGACAATGATATGATCTGGCTCTGCCATCAATATGTAACTGGGTTCATGAAAAAACAGCATGAATAAAATCCAAGTACCAACAGACACAAAATTGACTCATCATTGAAAGTAGGGCATTGGGGGTTTCATACTCTTCTTTTATGTTTGCTTGTTGAACCCATTGTACGAACGCCCATGGCCTGTTCAGAACTATATAACCCTGTGATTCAAGATGTTGTGAGATGCAAACTGAAGGCAAATACTATTTAAAACCAGAAACATAGTAAGCAGAACAATGTTATATATCAAGCTCAATAATTTATAAGAACATTGACAATCAATCAGCGATACGAATTGCCATATTTCCTTATCTATGGATCCTGAAAAGATCTTTCCAATTGTACTAGTTTTCAAAACCTGTTTCCAGAAATCGAGAATGCCACTGGTAGCGTTTCCTTGAAGCATTATTAAATGAGACAACCGCTCAAAAAAAAAAAAAAAAAGACATGCTTTTCTGATTTATTTCTCTAAAATACCTTTTCCAACTTATGTTCTTGGAAAATGAAAAAAAAAGTACTCCAAAATTCTGCAAATTTCAGAAACCACAAAATGTTCCCATACCTGATCCGTTCCAGATGGCAAAGGCTGGGCAACGAAAGTAGGAATCTCATCCATGAACTTATCAGCTTTACCAGAGTGCAAGATCCTGGTGAAGCCACCCATCTCAGAATCAGGGCCATCCCTGAACTTCTTGAACCAGTAGTACATAATTCTGCACTGCCACGTGCTGTACACAGAATCGGATGCTGTAACCGCCGTATGAAACAATCTCTTCTTACCATATTTTCGTGATCTGTCCAGTGGCATCTTGAGCATAGGGTCCGCTGACATTGATGACAATTTTAGTGGACCAGGGAGCTCTTGCTTCAAAGGAGCATTAGCTGAGATTATTATGTTGTATGTAATTAGAGCTACAGTGAATATGACGAGTAAGTTGTAGAACAAATTTCCACACCCCATTTTCTCACTTCTTCAATCCTTTTCCCTCACTGTCTCCCTTCTGACACACATACAAACACACACATACCAAGTATCCGCTCTATGAATAACTGATGAGGACGTGAATAGACTTTCTGTAATTGTAGAAGACAAAAACGAGAAAGTAGCTGGCGGCAAATAAAATAATAAAAAAATAATAATAAAGCCGCAGGAGTTGTTGGGAAGTGGCCGATCTGTCTGTACTCTGTAAACTGTATTGTTTGGGCTTGGAAATGAACTTCGCTCACGGGTCCGACCCTAATGTTCGGTTCGCAATTTAAGAGAGGGTTTTCGCACTCAAATTAGAGGTCGGCACGACCACTAACACCTAAATCCAGGGTGCAGCTACGATCATCCTAATAAATGTAAGTTCAAGTCAAAAAAATTTTAACTCATTGATTTTAAACTCTACTCAAGATTAACGTATTATTAGTATCACCTCAATAAAATTCATTTCATCAACAAATTTTTTTTCATTAACTTCTTTTTTTACTGTTATTGTTCATCAAAGTTGAATTTCATCTCGTATTAGTTGTTTTGAATTCGAATCAAATTTCAATTGATTCTCATTTGAGTTTAATTCAATTCAAATCCACCACTTTAAACAGTTCAAATGAATTACAATTAGCTAGACAACCAGTGTGTGAATCAAAAGAAAATCACCTTATAAAGCCAATGTTTTCCACTTTATATAAAAAAAAATTAATTGTGAGTTTGTCACATGATGTTTATCTGTTAATAAGTTTGTTATCCATGGGTAACCGACAGAAACAAATCTTGAAGCAACACAACGGAGAGCCAAACTACATTAAATAAAATTTCAACAAAAGAAAATATACATGAGAGGGAGATTCAGCAATAGTTGCCAATACAAAAATTCCAGGAAAGATTATCAACTTACCAATCGGATGAGACTTGAGATGTTTTAGACATCCCTGATATTTCCCAAAAAAAAAAAACTACATGATTAAGCAACATTATAGAAAACTAAATTCAGATGAAATTAACCTAAATAGTTTGTTGATGAGATCAACATATCTCTAAACCGCCTCCCTTATATGAGGAAAATGATCTGCTCACCCTGAATATCCTGCATCAGATTTTGAACAAATTCTCATAAACAATTCTGATATATTTCTCAATTACACCACCAAAAATCAGAAATCCGAAAATTTTGAACTAGAGTTGGAATAAATCCAAAGGAATAATGACCAAGTTAAATAATGCTGTCAAAAAGTTCCAAGTCAAACTAGACACACCCGCCAGTAGCTATATCAAGAAGATCCATATCCGCTTTAGCAGCATCAGACTTATCCTGCACTGCAACAAAAAGAATATAGCAATCAAGAGGCATATTAATTGAGCAACAAAATTCTAATAGCGTAGATCATAGCAGACCCATGAAAATCTATGGCCTCCTTTAAAAGTCCCATGCATACTAATGGTGTAATTCAAGTCTGAGCTATATTAGCAAAACTGGTACGAACAATTTTCATTTAGGAAGATTATATGTCAATATAAACCACCCAGAAAATATACATACTTTCATTTTCATGTTCCTGATTGACTGCCCATCTGAGGCCTCAATGTAAAAACAACAAAATACATGAATATTTTACCTGTCCCAAGAAGCCAAACTTCTAGCAATGAGCCATCCTAACCAAATCAATTTCAAACCCAATTCAAAAAGGGGATGCACATCCTCACCACATCAATTTCAAAAGAGAGAAAGAGACTACATGATAGGAAAATTAGTCCAACATACCAACACGATTCTGTAGAATGGCTACACTACAAACATGCATATACATTGACCAAATTCTGTCTGGCATCAGCTGAAGAGCATCATGAAGAAGTGCCTGAAATATTATGATCTCACTGATGCAAAACACAATGCATATGACCTGAACACATTCAAAAACTAAAACCACGAGTAAAAGATAATGAGAACAAGCAAAAAGCAGGTCCGTTAAGATACAGGCGAAAATCTAACTAGCTAACTAGATGCAAGCAAAAATATTTGCACTGCCCCAGCAAATCAAACTAATTACAGAAAACACTAAACTTAAAGTACGAGGTCAGAAGAACAGAATGATAGATTTGGTTTCAATTATTTATCCAAGATATAGTTGATAATAATGCCATAAACTCAAACTTAAGGCTGCTTTAAATTTTCAAAGCAGAAGAGATAACTCGAAATTTAGCCCAAAAGAACTCGACTCATATGCCTGCCAATGACACCTATACATATAGTTCACCTTCTCCCGATAAACATATGATTTGCCAATTCTTAAAACTGAAATTGAAAAGCCTTAATTTCTGTATCTGTGAACAATGAAACATACTTTTATACTTTAAACAAGCATAATCCGTTGCTGACTCTCTGGAAGAAAATAATTAAATAAATGAAAGTGTACCGACTAATGCGAATACAAAATGTCCGACAGAAAGTGAAGTGATTCAAACTTCAGTGCACTGTGTACCATAGCAAACTGTCTAGCTATTATCACCACCTGAATGAAAATTGTTAAAGTCAATAATGTCAACTACGCTAGGAAGACTTCAAAAAAGAGAAAAAGAACTCAAAATTCACTAGGATAAAAGGTGGGTACTGAATAGTGGACTTACCATCATTGACAGCTCTGATAAGTAATCATTCATAATAATTTCTAGAGATAGCTTATAAAGCATCAATTGCTCAAGTTTAACTGCAGCTTCCATTGAGCGAGAACCAACAAAAACTTAGCTGCCATCACTTCTTACCTAATTGTATATATGTACACAAATTCATAACCATACAAGACTAGTGCAGTGTCCTTTGAAAATGGATGAAAACAATCATTTTTTACGCGTTAAAGGAAACTTGATGGACAGTAACAATGTTTCACAAGGCTCAGAGTTTGCACCATCTGGCAAAGTAGACATCTGAAAACCAGCACCCTTAGGCCTCCAAATTCATACAATGTTGTGACTCCATCTCCAGCAGCTGTTGACAACAGATATAAAAACTCAAAGCATTCTTCAATAACAGATGAACCAGCCCTGTGTTTCAAGAAAGCAAAGATAGCATACTTCATTAATATTTACCTTCTCTGTTCCAATTGCTCTTTCAATAACCATCAATTTGATTGATAAGATAAAGAATCAGAATTCAGAACACTACTCCTTCGACATTATTTCTACAATTAACGGAATCTTTGCCGCCTTACCTTCCAAAGAAGCAATCTCAGGAACGCGGCAAAATGCAGCAAGAATCGTAACTGATAGCTGGAGATATGCATCACGATTAACGCCTGCGCTGCTACTACTACTACTATTCGTTCATTTTCCCAACCCTAGCAAAAAAAAACATAGCCACCAGATTTTGAAAAGAGTTCAACAATAAAATCACAAAATTTACATCCGTAACAATGCATCGAGATTCTTAATGCAAGTAATTTGAAAAGTTTCATCATCTCATTTTGAAGTGTCAAATTTCCTGATAACATTACCGGTTCTCAAGAGTCGGTCGAGGAACCGAACACCGACTGCATCAAAAACCTTGCGAAGAGAAATGACGTCGTCGCCTTCACAAAATTTAGTGACAAGAAGCAAACCAGCGAGGCGTTGCTCATTTCTGTTGCCTTTTAGTAGTTTCAAGCAATGTTCCAGTGAAGGAGACTGGACTTGAGATTGAGACAGTTCCTACTGTGGTTGCAAGTCCTGTAAAAGGCAAAATCAAAAGATAATCAACAAATAGAATCAATGGGAAAGAAGTAGGAAATGTTTTAAAGGTAAAATAAAAAAAAAGAGCTGTTTGCCGTGGAAGCAAGGAGCCAGGTGATCAAGCTGATTATTTTTTGGAGCGTATTTTCAGTGATTCTCTCTTTTGAGTTTAAATGTCGAGAGATTTCAAGAGGCGGGTGAATAAGCACACGACAATGGATTCGAACCGAGTGAATTAACTGTTTTGTAATGTCGAGTTTATTTACGTAATGGAATTTAATTAAGAATCAATTCAAATTTAATTTAAATATAAAATTATTAATTATAAACAAAGCTCGATTTGCTGGTTCGATAAACTGTATAACTAATGGAGAAAAAATAAAAAGCATAAAAAAGAAAAGAACCGAAATTTTGTCAAACTCATACTCAGTTCGCCGTCAAATCCACCCCAACTTGTGGTAGTAGACGCGGCACTGACGCTGCATCTAAAACAAGCAAACAGTCAAAATATCATTCTGTCTGCCTCAAAGGATGGATGCATCACCGTTGGTTGTTTCCAAATCATCATGATCAATCACCATCGAACGGCACGAGTTTTATGTTCTGACTATCTTCACATCTTTTGCAAACCACCAGACAAAACCCCACCTTCGAATTTCAAGGGCATAAAAGGACTTCCACACGAAGCATAGCATTCAGCCGCGCAACGCCCGCGGTTTCTGTTTTCCTCTTTCCAGCATCAGCTTGTCTTTATTCACAGCAAAATTCCCGAACTTATCCGTTAAGGTTTTCATCGCCCTTTATAAAACTCGCTTCCCTCACTGCTCCGAACGCCAGTTTCATTTTCTCAGCCGCCGCAACCTCCACCCCCGCGTTATCATTATTATTATTATTACAAATCATTTTTAGTATAGTCAAATGTATGCCGATTGTCTGACTCTTTCTCAATCGCTCAAGAACAAGATCAAATCCTTGATATCTTGTTTCTGTATACCGCCTGATCAGCTTGCAGCTTTAGAGTATCACCAGCCGAGGAAACCGCACGCGTGGTTGAAATCGCAGTCGCAGGAGTTTCCAAAACGTAAGGATCGGCGGCGTAGATGTTTGTTTTGTAGGATATGTACTGCTGCCAAGAAGAACCGAAAAAAGCGTTACAACTTGGCGGACTTCAGTTACGATCCGATGAGTTACGCCCTCAATTTCGAAGATGAACGATCCAGAGACGACGAGCCGTTAGTCAGCTTCTCGTCGCGGTTGCCAAATTCGCCTGAAAAGATCGGCAAAATTCCGAGTGAGATACTTGTGCACGTTTGCGTTAAAGGCTGAAATAATTAAATTAGGATTGGAGTTAAGGATGATTACGGTCTGGAGCACATTCGAGGATGAGATTGTTGAAACGGAGGTTAGAATTTTCGAATCTGCCTCGAGTGAGTCGAGGAAGGACTGATCCGATCCATGGAGTAGTTTTATGTACATAAGCAAACTAAAGAATTGAAAACGTACAAAAAAAAAATCTGATTGCGGTATTTGAGTTTCTAAATATGCGTTCGAGATTTTAATCTATCAAGAAATTGATCTGGGATCCTTGAACCATTTAAATAACAATGATAATTTTATTACTTTCTCTTTAATTAAAAATAAGTAATTGAATTTGGATAGCCCTGGATTCCAAATTATTGGTAGTGGCATAGATGATAGCAACTTGTTAATGAGAAATCAACTTAAATTTGATTTTGATTTTAAATTTGAGCTTATAAATTAAGATATGTGAATACTTTCAAGATTTAGATATTTATATATTAAGAGTCTATTAAGTTGATTGTGACATGTGAGGATGAAATGCGAGTCCGAATTCACGTACTCGTATAATATTACTCTTTACATTGATGGGATTTAAAGCCCTATTGATGCATAAGGTATTATTAAAGCTTAAAGTTTATTTTCATAGTCCCATCCAAGGTTTCCTTTAGTAATAAAATTTCATCCGTTATTTCTCTCAGTGTTAAACACTTATTTCTTAACTAAAATCAATAATTATATTTAATGATTAAGGAATTTTTTTTATTTTTTAATAAAAATAATTTAATAAATAATAAATTAATTTTATTAAAATAATAATAAATTTCAAGAATTAATAAAAAAATATAAAAATATAAAAAAACTATTACAGTTAGTAATATCATTAATAACAATGACCACTTAAAACCTAATCAAATGATGAAATTTTGGTCATCTGATTCAATTAATCACCAAATGTAACCGTGTTTATCATTAAAAATAGTAAAAAATAGTCAACATGCTTGAAACCAATTATTTTCAATATAGTTATTTCTACCATCGAAACAGTCAGATGTAACTGTCAATTGAACCAAATTAGTCATTTTCAATTGTCAATTAAATCAAATAGTCAAACTATCTAGTTAGGTTTTCGGTAAGCACCGTTAAAAGTGGTTAAACCACCTAGTTAGGTTTTCCACAATCATCGTTAAAGGTGACGATGATCACTTTTTAAAAATTTTTTTATTAACTTTTAAAATTATATTAAATTATTTTATATTAAAATTTTTTAATATTAATATTATTTATTTTTAATTAATGATATTTTATTAAAAATATTAATAAAATTAGAAGAAAATTGATAAGGTGATATTTGGTTTTTTAAAAGTTTTTAGATGGAATTTTTTCATTAGTTCAGTAAACCTTGGGTGGGAAAAAGTTTTTTGGCCATTAGCAAAATCTCGTACTACTCCATGCATTCTCAAGACTACATAGATTTGTCTTATACAAAGGAATATTAGTCTGACCTTACATATTGGCATACGGCTTATGATAAACAATATTGTAATGTACTAGCAATCCAGTCGATTGAATTGTAAAAAATTTAATCAGATCAAGACTCAATTTAGCTTTTAAAACATTGATCAATAAGATAATAATACCATTTTTTATATTAAATAGAGTCATTCTATACTTTTGTTTTAATGGAAAGAATTAAAATTTTACAAATTTCTTATTAAAGAAATTAAACTTTTAAAATTTCTTATAAAAAACTGAACTTTATTATTTAATATTGAAAGCATTAAATAAACATAATTAGTTTTTTTGTTAAGAAAGTTAATTAGTTTAAATATTTGATATCATATTAGTTTATTATAAATTTAGAAAATTTAATTAATTTAATAAGAAAATTTCAAAGTTCAATCACTCTACTGAAAAATAAAATTCATTTTGAAAATTTCATTCCTTCAAATATTGTTGAATTGCTTGGCACATTACAATTCGATGGTGTATTCCCTTTATACATTTCGCATGTGACGTCTCTTCCAATAATTCTCATAAATACAATTCGCACGTATCCCTCCGTTTCTCTTTTCAAATCTTCACTTCGCCACGTTGATATCGAGAGTCACCCGTTACAATTCTTTGAAGATTTTCCCGTCTCCATTGATTGTCTCAGGCATGGCGAATCCACAAGAGAAACTGACGTCGATTGACGAAACGACGCCGTTGACAGATGATCATCATCATCTTGAAGAAATTGATGAATGTTCCGAAGAGGCGGCTGTGAAGACTTGCGGTTATTGTGGCTGTTTCGGAGAACTTTGCTCCACGTGGCAACGAAGCAACCGCAATGGCTTTACCGATAGATATTTGCTTAATGGACGACAGGAAGATAAGGGAGAGATCAGAGAAAGTTGGTGGAATAACAGACTGAGGAAAGTGAAGGAGATATCAGAGGCTTTAGCAGGGCCAAAATGGAAGACTATTATTGGAAGAATAAGTAACGGTCTAAGTGGAATGAACAGGAAGAGAATGAGCCATATGCAGTTTCAGTACGATCCTAGAAGTTACAGACTTAATTTCGACGATGGGTCAGATTAGGGCCTTTGTATGAACTGTAAATTAGTTTCCAAATTCAATCAAATTTGTGAAGAATTTCTTCTTTGGATGTTATTTTAGATTTGTTCAAAAGGGCATAAGACCGCGCGTCCAATCTTGAAACTAATTTAAACTAGCCCAAACTTGACAGAACAAACCTGGATCAGATGATGGGCATATAAAGTGAATTATGATGATTTTGATTTCATTCTTGAATTCCTTGATATTCGATACGCGATTTCATTCCTTAGATCTTGAGGTTTCCTAGATACCATGCATAAAATTATCCAGTCTCGTTGGTTTCAGGCAAGTATAGTGTATGAATCCATCACGCTCAAATATAGACCGCAACTGCTAGAAGGGAGAAAATATTGCCGGAGACGAAGTTAATACTGAGCACAACCCAGAGTCAAATTAAAACTTAGCCTCTCTTGACAGTTAGTGAGAGACAGTCCTTTGAAGTCACAAAATTTTCGAACCATCCTTTTTCCCCGTCTCTCCAGGGTGGCATGAAATTAGCAACTAGTTCAATATCATGCATTTGATTTTCAATATCTGGTCGTAAACTACTTCAGTAAACTACTTATAAGTGAATTTGAGTCAAACTAAATTCAAATAATGACCAATTTGATCCTAATTCAAATCCAACATGATCAGTTCGAGATTAAATTCAAGATTGAATCCTGAGTGTGAGATTGAATCCAGTTTGCTCAATCGGTGATGAGTTGGGACTACCCTTGCTTGGACTTCGATCGTTCAATCAAAGCCTAGGTCAGCTCAGATTGCATTCAGCCCTAATATCACTTTCACTAATGTGTCATCCAGCCCTAATCTCACTTCTACTATTAGTTTTACCCCTTGTCTATTACATACACACACTTCACTACAACTTACATAATCACCCGTATAAATGTAAGAAATCAAGAATATTACACTGTACACCCGCAACCCCTCACTATTCTTATTCAGAAATATGAGCAAAAAACAAAAAATAATAAATCCGCCACTATGCCTGAAATGGATAAATTCAGCTACAGTTATATAATTCCTAAATACTTGACTTAATTCCTAAAGATATTGCATCACTTACATAGCACCATATGCATGACTTTTATGTATACATGGCTACATGCAGAATATGGCATGAATCCGGTTTGACAAGACTCACCTTCCTCCTTAGCCATTTTTATTTTTTCTGATAGCATGCACCAAAATATGGTTCTTTCAAGTGTACCCAAGTCGTTTCTGAAGCCCTATCTGTCGCAGTTTCTAAGTAGTACAAGTATGTTGAATTATCATTGGTATTCAAGCATGAAAGAGGATTATCCAGGACGGTTCTTGGATAGTCTTCAATTTACATGAATTGATCACCATTGTTTTCACCTGCATTACTTCTTCCCAAATTAAGGTTGGTATAAATCTCTAGAGAATTTAGAATATACGAAAAGTATCTTATTTGGAATACCTTTTGCGTTTGCTCTTCAAGGCTACAGAAGTTGAAGGATTAGTGTGCCAATTCCTCTTCCTCTGATTGATGAACCAGTTATTTATCTGTTTTAATTGCAAACCTGTCTCCTGCACCAGCCTAGCTTTATCTTCCTCCTAAAAGATCACAGGAATAAGAGATTTGATGAGTCTTTGGTTCATTTTTCTTTAAAAAAAAATTCAATCAAGAAAAAAGAAGTTGCAGTACGCGATATTCTAAGGACTAAAACATGGAGAGGCCTAGATTATAAATAGCAGTTTGGTGAGTTTTTATTTGATAATCTATGGTTAGATTTCTAATGAGCAACAGAGATGATTATTATGTAAGCAAATGTTCTAAAATATTGATAAAACATATCTGATGAAATAGAAGATAGCAGTATGCCAGAACTCACTGTGGGGTACGGCCATTTGGCATGTGATTGCCACCAAGACTTTAGAACGGAGGTGGTATCACCAGGAAGTTTTCCTGCTCTTCTCTTGCGCAAAATTTCCTCCCTAATATCTACAATTTTCTCCTTGTAACCCTGTAAGCAAGATATTACAAATTAATAACATGGGAGAGATCCAGGAAACCTTCACAAAGATATTTTTACTCCTTACCTGTTTCAGTTCATGTTTCAGCTCCAGCCTCACACGCTCCATCAAGGATCTCTCACTCTCTGTTGGTATGAGAGGACCAAATCCCATGGTGTCTGCACCCTCCAAACCTCCATCAAACAAGTTGTTATCACTATCAACTTGGTCATCTTCATCGTCAGACATAGTTGCTCCTGTACCTTCACCTGGTGAAACTCCTGTTCATGATGCAAGGACATTGTAGATTCAGAACAACAATAGTCATTTACTTGACGTGCATATGATATTGTTCTCACTGAAGTTACCAATCCCCACAAGTAAAAGAATGTTACAGATATATTTTGATAAACTAGTAATCCTGTTCCAGTTTATAGAAAATGTAAGTTAAAACTGCATTTAGGTTGGTCCTTGAAGAGATTTTGCACTTAAATCCTCTAAAATTAGCATGAATTTAATTAATGGTTTCCCCACAATATCAATAAAATAACAAACCACATTTGTACAGTCACAAGGATCCTTAGCTTACCCAATGCCAAGTTTTATTTATTGATCAAATTCTGAGTGATTTTAAAGTACCAAGTTTTAGAGAACAGAGAAGAAACTCCAGAAAAATTCCAACAAAGAGCAGAAGAAGATTTTATGCCCTTGGAAAAAATACATATCTCAGGAGAAAAAACAACATTTGCCAAATTGGAAATAAGATTGAATTCAAACCGAATCGAGCACGAACATCAGCTGCCTTAAATTCAGCTCAGAACCATTATGCTAAGTTCAAACCGAAATCAAACTGGCCAGATATACCGTCAGAAAGACATTGGTGGGATGAACAGTGCTAATGGTGGGTTAATAGTACAATTGGCAGGATAAACAGCATCGCCGAGAAAAGATTTTGAGTAAAATCATTGAACTAAAACTTCAATCTAAATTTGGCTCAAATCAAGTCAAGCTGGTTTGGTTTGAGTCCATCCCTAACTGGAATACTCAAATGAAAATATTAAATAAGAAAGCATTACCTGTTAAACTTTGAAGAGATTGCTCAATCTCCCAACAAGCCATTACTGCTTCCATTGCATGTACCCTAACATGTTGTTGTAGTTGTTCCTTAAATGAACAAAGCAGCAGAACATAATTTGTCTACAATGTCAAGAAAGGCAAACATTAAAATTATCATTCTAACAACATCATATTGAAAATATATTCAGGTCTCTCCATCAATTCTAAAACAGCATCAAACACTGCAAATTAATAGAAGATGCTTCACACTGAAACATATAGAATTAGAACCCATGCCGTCCAAAGTTAATTGTTTTTCCATTGTTGCAAAGCTGGATATCAACGATTATTATCATCAAGCTGTTAGAGGTGATAACCAACAATAAAAAGTCATTAACATCCTATTTATATTGGCTATATCATTTTCAAGGATGTTGACTCATATTACTACAAATGGAAGCTTATAATTTTAATTTTATAACAAGATCAATGGGAAAAAAAAAGTGAATATCAAAACCAAGAAGGATGAAGCTAAAAGATACTGCCCAACAAGAAAAGGCAAAGTTCAATGTCATGCTCACATATTATATACGTACCAGAAATGTTCAACTAAATTTATGACAAAAATAAATCAGCTCTCTTCAAATAATATGTAAAATAAACAATATAAAATCGATATTATAATTCATGAAGCTAAAAAAACTTTTCAAACATATCAATCATACTTTTAATAATTTTAAGGTTGACGTTAATGAGAATTAATTATCTAAACACTTATTATTCCAGCATAGTTTTTATAGTAATGAAGGAGGCCACTGTTAAAGAACAGACCAATTCAGCAGGGAAATATAAACATCAATTTTATGTTACCAAGCTCTTTCTTGATATTACTTAAAGATGACTCCATTTGTATCTGATTGTACCTTTCTGCATATTTGCCAGTGTTATCTGCTTTTGTTCATTTTCAAGCATTGTTGTTTACAACAAGGCAACAACACAGAAATTGTATAAACATCAAGGACAGGTGGCGATATTATGCTTAGAAATTGAAAATTGAATTCTAGAACCAGATTTGATCATTGGCCCCATACATCTAACTTTATAACCTTCTGGAATCGAGTGACCTAATTTATCCGGTCTTGCCCCCTGATTTAAATATTTCTAAAATATGCACTTAAATTCTAAAGACCACTATCAATTTTCTCACTTTAAAACTTGATCTATGAAAGATTAATGGTTCTATTCTCAATCCAAGAGGCAAAAACAGTGATCTCCAATATGAAAACTGCAGGTTATTGACTTTGTTTCCGTTTGAACTCAATACGTTCATAATGAATAGTTGTAATTCCTTAATTCAATTTATGGCTCGCCAACTATCCATTATCCAGCTTGCAAAGCAGTTGTATCCAAAGCTGTCACGGAGTCTAAACTTAAAGTCACAAGGCCAATATCAAAGAAGCTTCACAAATCAATTCAACTTTCTATTAATACCTTTTCGTCGGCAATAAGAGGAAAAGACCTTCGACTTGAAGAATCCACTTAAAACAATTACAATTTCTCACGCCTCAGTAGCTCTCCTGTATATAGGACCTCAGAATCACACAGCCCAATTTCCTCAGGCTCACCGAATCCTTACCAAATTTGGCTCAATTTTAATTATGACCAAACATGTACACTTTCTCAGTGTTCCCCATTAGCTTATCATCAAGCAATCGAAATACCAAAATTGACTATCCTCAAACTTCCCTCTTAATCAGAGAAAAAAAAAATCTGATAGTAAATCACAACCGTCAAATTACGAGGAAGATTTTAAAACAAACAAAAGAGAAAAAAATTTGAAGCCTTCAACTGCAACAATTGCCAACACAATAAATTCAACTGCAGTTTGATAAATCAACTTAAAATTCAAATTTTTTTGATAAGAAAAAGATGAAATAAATGAAATGGAAGGAGCACATACCATGAACTGATCGAGTTCTTTATCATCAACCATGGCCTGACCCGCGCCCAAGGCCGAGTACTTAGCTACGACATGCTGCGACTGAGCCAACTGAGCGTCAATCCTCGGCAGCTGATCCACTGGCGTGGCGATCCTCAAACACGCTACATGTGCCGACAGTAACTGGTCGTACAACGGATGCGTCAATATCTCCGCCTTGTACCTCGCATTTTGCCAGTTCATCACTCCATCACCACTCTCCATAATCACTCCTTCGCTTTTATTATTGTTGTTGTTATTATTATTATTATTATTGTTCATGTTTTCGCTGTTGCTGTTTTTCAAATCAACGGATTCAACGGCCGCGATGATCGAGTCGCTGGTTGGATTGACGTCGTCGATTACGTCACTGTGGTTACGGTGTAATAGCGATGATGACGAGCGCGAGAGCCATTGGTTCGGAGTGTGAGAGGCGTCAGAATCTGAAGCCGTGTTGTTGTTGTTGTTGTTGTTCGCCGTTGTACGGAGGTTGAGAAAGTTCGTGTCCGTGAAGTGTGGTTGTGGAGGAGGTTGTTGCGATTGTTGCGTACGGAGCAGTGCTGAGTTGAGCCAACTCGGTGCGGTTGTTTCCGAGATGCTTTGTTGTTGTTGCGGTTGTTGGTCGGTGAAGTGGTGAAGCGGAAGGTCTTGAGAGAGATGATTGTGATGAAACGCCATGTGTGCGTGTGTCTGTTTATGTATATGTATATATTTATAACTATCTTTCTATCTGTTGACTACGTATTTGTGTATTACAAAAGATTTGGATTACGAGTTCATGGAGAGACAAAGAAGAGAAGAGAGAAAGAAACAAAGAAAGAAGATGAAAGGAAGGTGTTTGAGGGAAACAGAGACGGCAGCGTTTTTTGGCAGAAGAAGAAAAAACTACAACTATGCAACAGCAGCAGGCGGCAGCAGGAGCAGCAGCTTGAGGGGTACCAAGAATAATTATTATTAATACATTATTCATCATTTCTGAACAATTATTTGTGTGGATTTGAGTACGATCGGACGGTTTAAAATTTTCGTCGTTGCTAAGACTATCAACCACAAGGCGCGTGTGGAACACTAGTTTTCCGGGGTGAAAATGTCCAGGTCGCCGTACAACTGAAGCAGCAGTTATCTTAGAGTGTGATAGCAGTTGAATATGTGGGCGCGCGTGGCATTAGACCAAAAGCAAGCAGGCCGCGAGATAAAACCTACCCCTTTAATATTATTTTTCTCTCTGCCTTACAAATAAAACGGGGATTTATTAAGCTGGATGATTTGAAATTGTTTTATTTTGAGCCAAACAGCAAATTGTGTCTAAATTAATAAGGTTGAAATTCAGTCTTTTTTAAAAAAGTCTTGAAGACCGCAGCTAGATAACTTTTTAAGGGCAAACTGGTTCATGAGCAGCGAGGATGCCCTTTATAGAACTAGTACCATGCAAGTTATATATAAGTACTTCCATGAACAAAAGTACATAATTCAATCTAGAAAATGAAGGCAATTCTGTAATGACATCCACAAAGCTTGGAGCGTGCTTTCCACGTCACTCAACATAGCGTGACAATTTACGAGTTAAAATACTCCAAGAATAATACAATGAACTAAGATCTATGCGAAAATTAACCATAAATAAAGAGGAAAAAAACGAAAAAAAAAAAAAAAGGAGGAGTAGGGGACCATGAATTACGTTGCTTCTCTCTCCGCCCCTCCCGGGACAATGACACCGTGACACGCGTCGACACGTAGTTACTTGGACCACAAGGGTAAGCACGCGCTAAGGATAAGGGTATCATAGCCGCACACGTGGAATGATGGAGGTAACGGACCCACCGGGAATTTTGACTTTTCTGACAGCCGCCGGCTTAATCAATGGGACCTGTATCAGGTCCCCTAGGAAAGGTGGGGCCACAGTCTGAGAAACTGAGAAAATTGGTGTGGGTCCCACGTCCAAAAATTGGGGCCCAGTGGAGAGAGAATGCACTGTTTGTATTTGGTGTTTATGGCGAACTGTCCACCTATAGGGCCAATGCCCCAATGGTCCCCTCGCTACTTGCTTTGCCTTTTTCCTTTTTTTTTTTCAGTTTTTAATTAATAACTAATTAATAATATAATAATCTAAAAGACCTGCCGTCAGGCAAACGGCAGAATAGAACGGGGCTTACGTAATTTTAGAACAAGCGTCTCTTTTTACTTGTGGGTGACCTTATTAAACTGTATCAAATTCAATTATTAATTCGATTTTATTAAATTTAAAATAAGTTTAGTTTAAATGAGTAACAAATTATGTACTATTAAATTTGAATTTGAGTTTAAAATTTTGATTCATTAAACTTATAAATTTGAAAAAATTAAATTTTAAGTTGATTTTATTTAAATCTATCTTTTGCATCATCATTAAAAAACTATCAAATGCTTGTTCAAATATTATCATTTTTTCTCACAAAAAATTTGGTAAAAAAAATTAAATAGACACAATTGATGGTTCTGAGTATAAGATACAAAACTTGGATTTTACACCAAAAAATCATAGATTTCTAGTGAAATTTATATAGTTTTATTATATTAAATGTAACCTATAAGATTTATAGTGTTAGATTTGTATGGATTCAAAGTGATCATTTGAATTGTCAAAAAACATTTAAAAGTTTGAAATAATATTTTCAAATATGAAACTATCATTTTTTTTTTGTTAAAAGGAATTAAACATTTTTTTTTTTATTTAAAAGGCACCTCTTAAACATTTTTTTTGAGTGGATCAAACTCTTAGATTTTGTAATTAAAGAAACAAAACTTTTAATTTTTTTTATTTATAAAAGAGGTATAAATTTTAGTATTTATATATTTAAGGTACCAAATAAACATAATTATAATTATTTAATTTGTAAATAAAGTAATTATTTTAGTTTTTTTGTGAAAAGTTTTAAAAAAAAATTTTAAATTTTTGATAAAAAATTCAATCCTCTCAATAAAACATTTGTGAATGTGGGTGGTTGTCCCTAGAAGTTTCACAGAAAATTCGTAGATGAGTTTTATTTATCATTTTCGCGTGGACTTATAAGCCGAAACCTACCAAAAAAGAGCAGCCTGAAAATGGTCCCCAAGAAGAGTGAATTAATAGTATCAGCTGGAATTAAGTGATTTGTTATCTTTTTCTGTATTTTAAATTTTAATTTTTTTAATATTATGTATCATATTATTATACTATAATATATATTAAAAAAATTATAAAATAGTAAAAAGTTCAACTATTAAATTATTGTTTTAAAAAATACTATTATATCTCTTAAAATTTTAAAAATTTTCACATATATCTATACAATATTATCACTTCTCCAACAAGTGTCTTAAAAAATATTAATTTTTAATTTATATATATTTTTTTCAGCATTATAATATATTATAAGATATTCCTTGATATTAGAAGTTAAAGTTAAAGGTCTATTATCATGAATATGTCGAACTCTTAATAAATTTGTCATGCGTGTTTGTTGATTTTTTTGTCAAATTTTATTATCCTTATATTTAATTTAGATCGTTTTCAAAAGGCCAAACTTAAATATCTGTTGTAATCCAAAAAAGTTAAGCTAAGATAAATGAATAGAAATTTAATTTTAAATTAAATAAATTAAAAATAATTTAATTTTAAGTTTTATCTTAACTGAAACAATTTCAATTATTTAAATCGACTCCATTTTTTTTTTTCCTTTCGAATCTAATAACTCAGAAAAAACTTGGTCCAACCCTGACGTGACTGATTCTTCCCAAAGTCCCAATTATACGAGAAGTTTTCGCTCATTGCCATGCATGACTGTGATGCTTCGGATCGAAGGCGTGTTTGAATCTTCAACCAGAATACGAAAGAGTAGCTCACTCCACGCGGTTTGAAGGCGAGTGGGCAATTTTTCACATAAACTTATCGGAACGGTTGACGAATGGTTACGTATCCGACGTGGACAATTCCAACCCTCACAAATACAACCAAGTGAAATTGATCAACGTGTAGAAAGGTTGCTGTGACCTTCACCCAATCTAGACTCGCCATTGAGTCATTTTGGACGGTCCGAAGGGACCCACACGTTTTTACAAGAAGCGGCAGGCAGAACTACCACAAGTAAGTTCAGACTTAACCCTAATAATGGAAGACTTAAGAGTTGACTAATCATGCCTATTAATAACGTATTTTATTTTTTTAATTTATTTAACAATAAAATAAATAATTTTATTATATTTATCGATACATATTTAGGTATAAATTTTTTTGTTAACATTATATATTAATTAAATATTATAAGTTCACACCGTGCAATAACTTACCGTGCATTCAAATCCATCCGAAATGGAGGTAGGTTGAGATCAAGTCCAACATAATCAAAGATTAATGGGGACAGATGGACCCACTGGTGGTAGTTATGTAAAATACAAAGGTTATATATTATTATTATTATTATTATTATTATTATTATAGGAGAGAAAGAAAAGTCATAGGTAAGATTTTTGTCTTTAGGTAAAAGAGATAATATAATATAATATTATTAAATAATAATTATTTGATCTTTCACATTAAAGTTGTGAACCATTCACACATGATCCATCTTTACTTTCCAAAGATTAAAATGTGCCAACATATCTTACGTCTACAATTCTCATTAGTTTCGAGTACTTTCGACATTAAAAATCTTACCCACAAACCCAACATATGATTTAATAATAATAATAGTAAAAATATTTATTATATACATGTGTACAAACATGGCCAATAACATCTAATCATAATGGTAAAAAATAATATATAATATAAAGTGTATTAAAATTATATAATATAATATAATATTATATTATATCATATAATATATATTATTAAAAAAGGTTGATACATGTTTTTAAAAGATCCATTAGTAATAATATAATTGTGGTGTATAAGAGTAACTTTAGAATTTTAAGTAGTATTTAAGATATTTTTTAAAATGGTGGTATAATAATTATAATTTTTTTATTATTATGTTTTAAAATATGTCTTATAATATAATACACGATATATAAAATTAAGTTTGTATATGATACATAAATCAACTACTATTATTTAATTCATGTTTGATTATAATATAATATTATTTATGGATACTACATATTACTGTAATCATAATATTTAAAAGTATCAAATTTTTTTTAATTTATATTGAAGAGACAATTTTTTTTATTAAATAGATTAAACTCTCATGTTTCCTTCAAATATAACTAAACTTTCAGTATATTTTTTATTGATGGAGTTGAAATTGAATATTTTGTATTATTTTAGAATCAAAATAATTAATTTGGTATTTTAATGGTAAATAATGAAAGTTTAATCAACTGGACAAAAAATTTTAAAAATTTAATTTATTCAATAAAAAAACAAAATTTTGTTACTTCAATTGAAAAGATATAATAATTCCATATTTTTCAATGTGGTTATCCTCTCATATACTTTTGCAAAGAGAAAACCCTTATGAGTCAAACAAGTGATGCTTGCCAACCCCCAACAAATTTTCTTGCTTTTAACTTTAATCAGGCAGAGAATTTAGTCTTAGGGACGTGAAAACTAGCCTGAAAATACCCGAATTGAATTAAAAAAAAAAAAAACAAAATTATATCCTTGATTAAATGGACCCGATGATGGAGGTGTGAGTTGGATTGGCAGACCTACATATTGCCACCAAATATTTCGCTTGATAATAAGTTACCACCAATAAAACTTTTAAAATCCAAATACCTATTTTTTATTATAAAAAAATTAAAATATCATTTATAATATTAATATTAAAAACAAATTTAAAATAAAAAATATTTATTATTATTAATAAATTTAAAATAAAAATATTATTATTACAAATTTAAAATATCCACTATCATCATAACAATAGATGTTTTTTATATATTTATTTTATTTTTAATAATATTTTAATTTTTTATTATTATTTTAATTTAAAAAGATAAAAATACCTTTCGAATGAGAGATGGGTATCGGGGTTTTAAAGGTTTTATAGGTGAGAATATTATTAAACAAAATTTTGGGTGACAACAGTGGTTTGGCCAAAAAAAAAGGCAAAACTATGTCCTTGATTAAATTGACCCGGTGATTGGCGTGATTCAACCGGTTGGATTGACCCAGTCCTGTGCAATATTTGTCTTCGTTTAGTAATTTATTCTAATGGACTCTCAATTTCAAATGGGTTAGGTTTGTTGTTGAAAATTATAGAATTTACAATTTGTCTTATTATAACTATTCACTACGAAACGTTTTCATTTGATGGCATCATTTATGTAATAAAGAAATGTGGGGTTACATACACTTTAAAATTAATTCTTTTATTTTTCAGTTTGAATATGAATAAAATAAAAAATTACAATTATTTTTAATAAACAAATTTAATCAAAGTTATTTAAATTTTAAATTTTGAATTTATTTTGGTTTAAATACAAAATCAAAAATTTTCAAGTGATTTATTCTGCTTTCTTATGTTGATCTCAAAATTGAAAATTTTAAATTTGATTCAATTTTAAGTTACTATTTATTTAGACTTAATTTAAATCAAATATAATTCTAAGTGACTTCTCATTTTGAGGATAAAATCTATTATCTAAATTTTCTATGAACAATACCTACTTTGATAGTTTTAACTGTTTGGTAAATGGGAAATTGGATTGTTAAGTGGAAATTTGGCTTGAAAATTTCAACAATATTATTTTAGGATATGAAAACTTGGAGTTATTGAAATATTACTTTATTTCTATTAAAAAAATAACTTTGTTTTTTATAAAAAGAAAATTGAACTCTTAAATTTATTTATTAAAATAATTAATTTTTCAAAATTTTATATAAAATTGACTAAATTTTTGGTATTTCTAAATAAATAGAATTAGGATGATTTATTTGATTTGATTTTGAAAACAATATAATTGGCTTAATATCTTAAATGGTAAATAATGAAAATTTAATCATTTTAATAAGAAAATTAGTAAAATTGATTATTTAATAACCCAATTTTAAAATTTAGTCTTTCAAATTTAAAAAAATTAAATTTTGAATCCTTTAAGATACAAAATCAACCAAAACAGTTAAAGCATATCCCTAGTTACAAAGGCACGGGGCTGATAAAAACCAGGCAAAACATTCACAAATTTCCTAAAAAAATTGAATGGGTGAATAGTAGACAAACACTTGGAATCAATCACAAAGTTCTTACAATTACATTTGCATTCAATTTTTCACGTATTCCAATATATTTAAAAATAGATTTAAATTAAATTAATTCGATTTTGAATTTACATTTAACATGAATGAGTTAAATTCAAATTAAAATTTAAATTCAATAATTTGATTTGAATATGACTTTTCACTCTTTTGGTAACATTGTTTACATCCTTTAACAATATTGTTTATCACTCTAATAAAATATTTTACTTTATTCGTAAATCCTTCATTGTACTATTTATCTGATTCGAATAAGTTTAAGTTGAACATTATAAATTTAAGTCAAATTTGAATTGATTTTTGTTTGAACTCGATTTATTTGTCTCTTTAACATTATTTATTTTGTTAATGATATTATTTATCTTTCTAATAATACTATTTAATTCATTAATAATTTTTTAATAGTATTTAACATAATTTAAATAAACTTAAACTTGAATTTTATATTATAAACTTAAATTGAGTTTAAGTTAACTTTTGTTTTGATTTAATTCGATTTGAATTTGATGATGGAAGCTCCCGGATTCAGTCAATCAATTCGAGAAGGGTGTCATCTATGATAGGCGTGAAAAACTGAAGGTGACCCACAAGGATAAATGTGATGCTCCTTATCCAATAATGATGAAACGTTTTTGCATCTTACTCAAGGCCTTTACTTTTGTACTGACTCGATTCATGCCTTCGAAGCTGCGCTTCTCTTGTCCCTTAGGCCACGTTGTTCAATCTGCCAAAAATATAAAGGAGGAAAAAATAAAAAAAGGTTATCAATTTGGGACAATCATGGAAGGAATTTCGCTAAAAGTGGTTCCACAAAATGCCTCAACATGAGTATGTTATCAATCCAATACGCAGTCGTTTTAATAACTTCCTTGCAGATATTTTTATTTTTGATTATTTAAACCCTGACCTCATCTCATAGACGTTTTCATGGTTTTGTATTAATTTGATTAGATTGACACTTAAAATTTTAATATGAGTGCTAGGATTTTAGTAATGTGTATATTCAGTTTAAATGCTTTTAGGTTTCTCAATTGATTCACAAATAGTTCGAAAATTAATTTAAACCCTATAAATATCAAAAATTACATTTAAAACTTTAGACTTATATATTTATCAATTATTTAATATTAATATTACAAGATTTTAAAGATTTAAATCCAAAAATTTATAATTTTTAAGAATTTATTGATATTTTACTTGAGTTGAGTCATGAGTAACTTGAAAACAGTTCAATTTGTTTACTCATTTTTAGTGAACATAACCTCATATATATATTTCACTTGATTTAACTCTCTAATCAATATGATCTAATGACTAAAATGAGTTTCAACTATGATCTTAATTAAATTTAATATCAATGTTTGATAAGACTAGTTGATCTGGTCCAAATTTTAAAACAGTAACATCAATATGATAATGATATAAACCTATCGTCCATGTGACAATTAGTGTTTTCATAAAACTCAAACTCTTGTTGTGTCGGTTTGTGCTATCCTCTTTAACCCTAAAACGACTAAGCTTTCAAAATTGAGGACCACAAAAGCACTTGCAAGAAAACTCTCCATCATGGACCACTAAGCCATTTACAACATGCCATTTCAACAAAGAAGACCCCTTTTTTGTGAATAAGTGAAATCATTGCTCCATACACATTTATTTGTAAAGGAAATTTAAATGTATTGTCCCCAGCATAGTTTGAGAGACAAAAATGGGGTATTCAAACAATAAAGAATGCATAAATTTGAAATTTATTGATAGTATATCAACATTAAACTCTTAATTTATTTAATGTAATAGTTTAGTTGCTAAATCTGGAATTCAAATAAGGATCCTTTGTTAACGAAAAAAAATTAAATTTATGTGAGGAGCTTTGGAATTGAGTGACCTACCAAAAATATTTAGGCACCAAGCACGAAAGTGATGTAACTGATATGACATACGAAAGAGAAAAAGCATAAAAAAGACATAATTATTGAACATGGGTTGTGTTATTACTTGATTTTGAGTAATACTACATCCTATGATAATGACAAAATACTAATGTATATTATTTTGTCTTTAATTCAAAATCACTCAATCATATGATAACATGTTAGTATCTATTTTAGTATTTATGTATTAAGTAATTATCATTTGATATAGGGTTAAATTCAAGTCAAATCAAACTTAACATGGATTGACTTAAACTTAATTAATTGAAAATATCATTAAAGGGTCATTGGACGATAAATTGCATCATCAATAAGATAAACAATATCACCAAACAGAGATTTAAGTCGAATATTAACTAAATTATGGAATTGAAACTCTAAATTTGAATTTAGTTTGAATTTGAGTTAAACACTGGGTCATGCTAGGTCAAATCCAACCTAATTTAAATTTATGTCATGCCATCCCATTTCACTATTGAATGATGTTGATCCTACACTTGCTTTAAGCTAAATATTTGTCAAACTAAGACATTTTTGGTGAAGGGTGAAGGGATATTGACATAAGTAGGCACAAAGTTGGAGAATTACCAAACTGGGGAAAGAATATGAAGGCCATGAAAACAAAATAAATTGATGTATAAATTATAAGATTGGATATTAAAAGATAAAAGTAATACAAGATCGTGGAGTATCAAACTTAAGGTTTATATGACTTGTGCTCTTCAATTTAAAGTTAAGGTTATTCTAAAGTTTGTAAGTGTAAGATACTTAAATCCTTAATCAGAAATTTTAACCCTTCTAGTGTAAAATTTATATGACTATATATATATAAGGGGTTTGGAAGGAATTTCTCCCACGGTTTGTCAACAAATTATTGTGGGTGAGATTGTGAAGGAAAAATATGCTTTTGGGTCAAGGCTATGCTTCAAATTGATGACACTTGGACACAACAAAATTTCTCTGTATACATCAAGAGACGTCAAGGGCTTAAGCTAGTTCAATGAGGGCAAAATAATAATAATAATAATAGTAAACAATTGTATAATATGACAGATTCATGTCTTGGGCTTTCTCTTACAACAAACCTTAATAAGATGCCACTCATAAGTCTAACAAATTGCATTAAATAAAATTTGATCTGACTCATAAATGTTAATAATTATATTATTATTATTATTATTATTATTTAAGATATTTTTAAGAAGAAGAAAAATTATATATATAATTAATGTGATAATATATAAGTAATATTTTTATTTTAAAATTATTCAATTAATTCTACATTTTAGCACTGGAGAAAGACGTGCCCATATACTTACTATTTTTATGGATAAACTTGCTCAAATTGCATTGCCTTTTGAGAGAGAGTGACATTGATGGTGACTCATACTACAGTCTTATCCAGACTGCACAAACAAGACTATAAACATGTTGATTGTGGAACATCAAAACCCAAAAAAATAATAAAAAAAATGTGTGTTTTTACAGAGATTTAAAAAAAAAAAAAAAAGTGACCATTTATTTCGTTTCCAACAGTCTGGGAGTCGTACCAAATGCCCATCCATCGCTCTTCCACTTTCAAAATTCAATGCCACGCTTCCTTCCTTCTGAGTGCCTTCGACTAGGAGCTATATTCAATTTAAATTAATTTGATTTAAATTTATAAATCAGATTAAGTTAAATCCTTAATTTGACAACTTAACCTATTTATTTATTTAATTATATTATTTATGTTATTAATAATATTATTTACTTATTGGATGATAATATTATATATGGACTCAAATTTGACTTAAATATGATATTATAGATTCAATCTGAATATAAATCAATTTTAAATTTAATTTAAATCGAATTCATTTATATTCCTAATTCCAAATTTACGAAGCCTCTTGGAAAACAAATAAGTTAAGAAAATAATGATATAAAAGAAGATCTCCTAACGTTAAGCTTCAAAGATTTTAACAAAATTTAAAAGGTTTGTGTCGTTTCGCCCACCTAAAAAATTATAGAAAAGGACGTGATTGAAAATACTCATATTAATAAATCTATAAACGATGCAGAGAAGGGGGCCAGCCCGGTTCTTGGCCCAATGGACTAACTAGCACTTGATCTGTGGCTCGAAGACTTCGCAGTCGCTGAATATCGAAAACTAAAATTTGTTCATGACAAGAATAAGATTGAATTTTTTAGGCATTTCACAAAGTTCACTCCGAATTTTAATTTTACAAATTAAGTAGAGTTGCCAATTATAAATTGGATCTAAACTTATAAATCGACAAATGGGGAGTCAAAATATTGGAACTGAAACAACGTGGTAGAAATAGAAGCTTCTTGTGATAATCTATTTTCTGAAAAATCTGCGTTATCATGAATCTGGGATAACAGCTATCAAGGGTAGATTCAAACAGTGTGAATAAAAACCAAACTCAAGTTCAGCTACAATTCGGAATGACTATCTCAAGTTTAAACTCGAGTGGTGAACAGTAACATTAAAAAAAAAACAACAAATCATTAGAAAGGGAGGAAGAAAAATCGTTGAATAAGAAATAAAAAAAGAATTGTATGAGAAGCCCCTGACAACCAAGAATTGTTTAAGAAGCAGAATCAACGAAGAAAAAAAAAAAAAAACATTAGTGAAGAACCACGGGCAAGTGATCGAATTTCAGCTGAGCTGGAAATTTAATTCAAGTTAGACTTGTTTAAGCCAAATATAGATTTGAAACCAAGCCAGCTCAGTAAAATTTACCCCTAATAAAGACCATAGTACATCAAAACAAGACACACATGGAAGAGGCTTGTTTCACAATGCTATACAAGTATGTCACAGACATCCTTGAAGAGAGAATAAATGTTCCACAACAATGCTATACAAGTATATCACACAGTACCAGTAACTCTTACATGAAATGGAGGTCCACGACAGACAATCGGCTCGTCAGAAGAATTGGTCTTTGCTCAAGCTCGAATGATGTTATTAGCATTTTCAATTACAGCAGCAGCTAGAAGAGTGTACTCACCTGGGACAAGGAAGTACAAAGAGAAACAATGGCTTGATTCTTGAAGCCAGAGAACCTCCATTGTAATTTCATCTAGGACACCTGAAAGTACCAAAAAATTTAAAGTACCAAAAAATTTCTCAACCATGTACGTAAATTTGCAATTGCATACTGAAAACAGCCATAGAATCATTGCTAAGAAATTCATAATTTTAGGATATTAATAAAAACACTGATGGATGATATGAAAAAGCGAACCTTACCAGACCATAGGACAGTCCCCTTGGAGCCCTTGATGCAATTTTTGCCCGCCATGTCTCTGCATGTAATACTTATAGACTCATCTTGATAACTTCACTTGTGTTACCATAGCAGTCATGTCATGTGCTATCACGGAATCTTTAGGTAAACCAAGTGTTTTAACCTGGTAAGAATCCTTTCTAACAATCTTGATAACTTCACTTGTGTTATTACGAACCATAGCAGTCATGTCAGCTATCACGGAATCTTTAGGTAAACCAAGTGTTTTAACCTGGTAAGAATCCTTTCTAACAACCCTGAAGCCAAATGTCAAAGGATCTGGCAGCAGTACACCCAATACAGAAGCCTGAAGGGCAGCCTGTATAGCATCCTTAATATTCAATTCTCCAGAGCTGTTGCGTCCAGATTGCCATCTGACTTTTATTCTTGAAATGAGGTTCTTAATGGAAGCATTTAGCTCAGCCTCAGGACTCTTCTCTGAGAAGCTGGAATTTCTGCCATCAGTAGACCCATCTGATTTCAAATCCTTCACAAAAAAAGGAACCATCAAGAATAGGCAACTTAAAATGCTCCAGAGGAATCAATACCCTTGCAGAGTAATCTCTATCTATTCTCGTTTTAGGGTAACCATATTTGCTAGCATCTTGACCACTCAAAAGGCCGTCCTTCTTGTTTGAATTTTCCGGCTGGATATAAACACTAATTTCAAACACAACATCAGTTGGATTGGACAACTCAAGTTCAAGGAAACGCAGCCCCCAACTTCCTCTAAAAGGATCAATCTTCATCAATCTGTCCATCTTATTTTCGTAGCCAACAGTTCCCTCAGTAGAAGTAGAATCCACATGAAAAGGTTTAGGAAGGTTTTCACCAACATGCACAGGTATCTCCATTGAAAGCAAACGAGCTTGTACAAAAAATAAACCTTGCAAAACACCGATTTGCAAGGGAACAACCAGGTGTCTACCAGGGGGCACAACAGACTGATCTCCAGAATTCATAAGCGGCCCTGAGAAACAATATGAAAGGCGTGACCACAAGACTTTCATCTGCATCTTGAGAAAAATATATTTAAACTAATGATAATGATCATAGTTTTAGAAGAGAGAGAGAAATCAATAAATGTCATTAATAGAAGATACCTGAGTAATGAATCAACAAAGAGGGGCTGCTTCCATCCTTTAAATGCCTCCCTGGGCTTCCAGCGGCATTCTTGCCAGCAGCAGTTTCATGGTCCACCAACCCAAGCTGCCAGGCTTTTAAGGTCACAGGAACAGTCACTTCAGCTCCAGGCTTCAAAGGAAGAGCAGATTTTAAAGCTTCATCTGCAATTGAGATAACAGAACCTTGGTTTTTTCCAGATAGTGAGATATGTGCTTGCTCAACTGGAACTGTACCAGCATTAGCCAGACTTATCCATACATCACGAATTTCACCTTCATACAAAATGATGGTCCCATCACCACTGACAACATGTGATACTAGCAGTGGCAGAGGCGGTACCACAGATATATTCGGAACAGATACATTTTTCAGCTTGGCAGACCCACAGCATCCGAAAGGGTCAGAAAGAAGCAGATTATCCATGTCTCTAAATAGGCGTTCAGTTATCACACCAAAACAGTGAACCGTACATCCTGTAATTCTCACAGTCCCAACTGAAGTTGGTATTCCAGATAGAGTGATCACTTTAGATGAATTAGGTGGGAGATCACACTAATTGTAAAAGCGTCAAAATTTTCTGAATGCACCATGAGATATACACTGTCAACCCTTAAATCAAATCCACAAGGATTTGCCAATTCCACCAAGACCTGTTCTGGTTCTCCAACAATCCGAATCAACTCCTGCTTACTACTATCATTTGGGTCTCCTTTACTGAATGGTGTATATATAAAAGGCCCTGAAGGAGGAGAGCCTGTCCACCAGTCGTCTCTACCTGGATTGCATTTAATTATGTCCATTTGTGAAGGATGCATGGGAAAATAGTATAACCTGGAACAATAAATAATTCAGTATGTTCTCCGAAAATTTAAGTAACGAGAGTTAGAAAACTGAGACACTCTTTCATATGTTGCCAATGTTAGGTAGATAGAAAACTCATTACCACAGACAACATCAAGGATAAAAGGGAAAACTACTTCTTCACTCTCCCAAGTATATATGATACTGAGAAACCAAGAAATTAGATTTTCCTAAAATCTTAAGAAAAGAAAAGCTGTTTCTGCCAAAATTAACTTTAAAATGTGAGAGAATAATGACCACCACAGCAGAAATTCTCCTCCTACCCCAGCTTCTAAGAAGAGGATTTTAGTATATTGGAATATACCTTACAAAAGGTAAGGATGGATCAGCGCATCGAGTTCCTAAAGGCAACCTTTTTGCTGAATTTAAAAGTGCACTAGCAAGGCCATTTTGTCCAGCAGGTGTGATTAGAGGATAGTACGATCTGAGAAGCCTAGCTGCTGCACTCCATGCAGCAATGGGATCTCCTGCACGAATAGCAGAAGCAGTATCTCTCTTAACACAACCATCTGCAAGGTGCTCCACTGAGACTCAAATAGAGATACTACCGACTGATGATGCATTTTTCCACTATCAGCATCACTTGATCCAGATTTCTTAGCACAAAAAAAAAAAAGATAAACTTTTGATTGTGATTCTTCAACCAAATTCAATATAAAAACTCCACACATGATATTACTCAAATTATACATATGTTCACATAAAATATCAAATAAACAAACTGACAGCTTTTTGTTATGTAATCCACAATTTCTCTTTCTAACAATTATATACTTACACTAGACAGAGAATGTGTTGCGATGGCTGCTTGGCTTTGAACATGATATGCCTTAGTGGTCGTTGCCAGAACTTGCAAAGCACAAATAGCACCCGATCTTTTTTCTTGTTGCAAATACAACTGAGCTACCACCCTTGAGAAAAATGCAGCCTTTCGTTGATAACCCAGAGCTCCAAATAAATGAGCTATTTCAACATATGAGATGAGCCTATCACTCACATCTATCAATGACTTTGCACCATCTGCAACACTCGTTAACAATTCCACTACATCCTTAGCCAGCTCTCTCCTGTAAAAACCAAATAATACAGCAAAGTTGTTTTGGCAACACAACCAAGAAGGGTGGTGGAAAGCAATATAATACCTGCAAAGAAATCTCGCCAATTTCAAAGTAGCCTCGAGTTCAAAGCTTAGAGGTAAGACTCTGCATTCCAAAACAATATAGCTATTTATTGTCTAGAGACTCCAAAGAAGAAAAAAATTGATATAAAAGGGTATCTCACATTAAGATTCATAAAGTAAAATAGAATAAGCTTGAATGGACATCATTTGAGCAAATAATTCATGAGATCAAGGCCTTGTTTACTTCCCTAACCTGACAAGCATATCACATGTCTAGAATAAAACAAGAAGAAAATGGATATATAAGAGCATCTTAAAACAAAACAAAAATAAAGCTTCAATCTATATCATTTGAGTAAAATTATACATGAGATCAAGGCCTTGTTTACATCCCTAATTTGACAAACATTTGAAGCAATTATTCTAGAGAAAAAATTAAAAAAAGAAAACCTGGATACTTTAACATGTCTAGCAAAATATCAAAGAAAGTGTAATTATAGTACAACAGATGCTAAGAAGCAACATGCTCCAAATGGATGGTGGCTTGCATTAGACTACACAAATTCCAATAACATTCTATAAAACAACAGAAGGATGCTCAATTTAAAGCAGAGCCATCAGAAAAATGACAAGTCACTAATTACCTCTGAGCATTGTCTTGAACAAATGATTTCCTATAATGCAAGATAACACTATTGTACCAGTATCTAACCTCTTCCTTCAAAACTGGGTCCTTTTGGTCCGTTCGGTCCATCTAATAAACATGAAAATAAACAAATAAATAGATGCAGGTATGCACAAGACAAAAGGGAGATACAATCAAAGAAATCGGCAAAAAGAAATAAAGTAATGGCCAATTCAATATTCTAAAGTGTGATATTTACAAGAGCAGCAAAAAGATGCAGGATAACATAATGGTAGTGCCACATAGCTAGAAAATGATGGATGTCATATGGGTAAAATTTCTATATCACTGAACATAAACATGCAGCTTTGTCATTCGGCAGGCATGTGAATGAAAATCATAAACTTTGAAACATGATAAACTGATACCTACAACGACTTAATAACACTGCAGGACTTATTAATCCGCTTGTTTATTCACCATCGATCATGCATATGCAGCCATATTCCCTTGTGTACCCCAATGGGTGTTAAATCAAATAAAGGAAAGAAATATTAAGAGTTTTGTTAAAAAGAAAATGCCCAACACATAATACATCCTATACAATCTTAATTGAAAAAGAGCACACACCAGTAAGGCACAGACGCTCCCTTCCAATGCCCCAGCATAACAGAAGAAATCAGAGGTCAATCTAGCTAGTTCCAGTGCAGTTGAATAATGAGCTTTAGCATCAACAGGTGATCCAGCCAACAAAGAGTAATCCCCAATAGTTTTCTGTGCTCGGGCAAGTCTTCGCTTTTTGGCCTTTATGGCCTACATTTTTCATCAGATCAAACAGATTAAGTGGCAAAATTTAGGAACAAAATTAAAATTCATATCGGCTAAATAAAAATAACATACACGGATCAAAATTCTTAGGACACCTAAACATAGCCCTTCTCCGAGCTGAGAATGGCTTGAGAATCTAAAGGCGTCTTCAACATAGTTCCAGCAGATTCCGCCCGAAGAACCCACTTCTCAAATTCCATCAATAACGAAGCCGCAATGTCTTGCATCATCGTCTGCAAGTGAAATTCCTGTATTTGATGTCAGACGAAGGAAACAAAAGCAAATTTTCACCCTTCTTTGAACCAATCTCCAGCTGCCACAATAAGCAAACCAATTACTTAACCCATGAATAAGTGAATAACAAATCAATTAAACAGCATAAATTCTTCTTTCTCTTACTTAAGTTGCCGTTCATTCATTTCCCATTTCTATAATCCTGCAACTAACCAAATAAACCTTAAAAAAAGAATGGCGAAAGTTATTATTAATATTTTTTAAATTAAAGCACTCACGTGAGAGTCACTGGGAGAGAACGCGAAGCAGCGCTTCACAAGAGCGGAGCCATAAGACTTACAAGCGGAATTGAACTGTTCAATAACAGAGTCGAGATCATGCGATGAAGGGCAGTCGCAAATGCCAATAACGGCCAGGATCTTTCGATTTGACTGGAAATCGTCCCGGGGGCTGGGTGGGGCCCTGGCGAGTACAAACTTGAACCGGATTCCCATGGCTGCTGAGCAAACGGAGATTTTTGGTGCTCTGTGTAGAACGCGCTGATGGCGGAGAGCGGGATCCTGTGATGCTGGAGTCGTAGATGTTTTCTGAATTGTAATTGATATATGCCATGCAGCTTGTTTATTCTACTTCATGAATTGCCGTTATATTATCAATGACAAGGCATTTGAAAACTTCGTATGTCTCTTAACCAAATTCATCCTTTTTTCTTAACATATTTTGCATGATGTTCTCAGGTTCTGTCTGCCTTCAACCTTTACAGATTTGTATTGCTAACGGAGTCAAAAGGTATGATTGAACTTCTGGATTTTAAATCCAAGAAAGATTAGGCTTTCTATGCTAATTTTTTCTCCTAGCTTGCTTCCTTGTTGCAGATATTTATTGTTGCCTATATACACATTTTGACATGGTTTAGAAAACGTGTATTAGCTGGGAAATACGAAGTTCCTTCCCTAGTGCTTGGTTTGTCAATTATGGCTCTTAACAAGTAACCCAATGAAATGAACTTTGAACTCTATTATAAATATGCCCTTGTTTCTCTCAATCTATTTCATGAGAATGGAGTCTGAACTAGTAAATGTTTTCTGAATTTAACCCGTACTTGTTGTAATATGCCCTTGAAATGAACTTGAACTCTATTATAAATATGCCCTTATGTCATTTATAGAAACAGATAACCCTAACAGCACATAACTTGTTTGTAATTTCAAAGCTTCAAGAAAGAAAAAGTATGATGCGTCTATTAACCGTCGATATATTTGACATGTAACAAAAGAATAAGACAATGAGGTGCCGTCAAAGAGCAATTTATAGAGGGCTTGCCGGAAATGGCTTCTGCCTCTTCAAACCCTAGTCACAGGGATTATGATGGAGAACAAGAATGATTATGATGAATTTGCGATTGATACGGTATGCACTCTTAACCCTACCGCTGTATTGAACTTGCTGAAGAGAGACTGAAACATTCAATATAAATCACCCTGTTGTATACGGTGGTCAATGTGTAAAAATTCACGTATACTTGATATTGGCAGGTATATACGACCTCGATTTGTGTATGAATTTTGTAGCTTTCTATTGTTTAAATTATCAAGTGTTTATTGCAATCTTCGGTCATTGTAAATTCTGTGTTGAACGGTCTGTTTCATTCCTTTATGCTATTATGGAAGAGGTCAGGAAGATTTATTAGACCACGGCGAAAGTGAAAATTGCAAGTAGCTGTCAATATATTAATAGGAATCTGTGCTCTTCTTCCATGGCTTAGAATGTTCTCTAAATCAATGCATCTACTCAAACTCAAACAAATTGAACTAAAGGTGAAGAAAAGATAAGTTTGTTGAGTTTGGCATCAGAGCCTGGTGATTTTTTCCTCAATTCCAACAAATTTTCTTCTTCTTAAATAAATTCTCTTACTTGCAATATTTTTGTTTATCAACTGGAGCAAGTTGAATTCAAATTGGCTGTTCGGATTCAATCTGAGTTTCAAGTCGAGGTTGAGGGTCTCTTTGTCCATCTATGGCTTCACGTGAAGTTGTCCCTAGATGTACCTATGCTATACGTAGACTTGCAAGCATAAGGAAAAAAAAAAAAAAAAAAATTAAAACCACATGCACATTTACCCAATAAGTAACAATTACCATCTTCTCTAAAGCCCAGAACTTTCCTCCAAGGCCGAAGATCTGCCTCGCTTCTTCACTTTAAAATGTCTTAGTTGGCTAGAGCACTGCTCTGATTTTCAGAAACGTTGCCAATAAATACACTGGCAAAAATGAACGAAATGGTGTTAGAAAATGGTGTTAGATTTTCAATAATCCTGCATGGCCATGAAGATTGCCAAACATATATCACTATTCACTATGAAAGTACAAGCTAGAGCACGAGGAAGAACAAAATTGTCAATCTAGTTTCAAGAAGCTTGAAAAGGGTTTGCCCAGTTGCTGTTTTACCTACAAAAAATGAAAAAGGTTATTTCTACATAATCCCCAAACAAGAAGTAATTAGGGTTTACCTTCACCCCAAAGAATTTCGGAAAAATTAGGAACGTGCAACAACACAAAGAATCTCTTCAGCCTACTCCTGACTACCATCTCTACACTACCCTCACAACCTTCTTCATGACTCACCAATCTCTTTGACCTTGAAAAACTTTGAATCACAGAACAGACGAGTCTCAAATCCGTGACATTTGCCCAGGGCTTTAAATACTTTACACCTGCGCCAAAGAGCTCCTTGGCCATGAATAGACAATTTCTTTCAGCAATTACCTTTCGTTGTGAGCAGAAACACAATGGACAAGTCTTCTTCAACTCAGCCCGTATAAAGTCTCAGAGTCAGAATCATCCTCGGATGGCATCATATTTAGATCAGGTAAAAAGGATATGCCATTACGCTGTGGAATAGCCTTCGGTGGGCCACTGGAACCCGATGATGGCAGATCAACGGAAGGAATTTGATAATGAGTAGAACCAGCTTTATCCGGATTGACTGCCGAGTGTAATCCCAAATCCAGCTGCAAAAAAGGGCAAATTTGTTAAGAACATCCACCAACAAACAACACCAGCAATGCAAAGAAAATCACCTTCATTCTTTTCAAGTTTTCGTTTTTGGCACTTTCCTCTTTAAAAGTAGCTCGTAGCGTTTCTATCTCCTGTGTGCAAGGACATAAAATCAATTTAAACTGTGGAGAACTTGAAGATATGAACAACATGTTGAGATCAAGCAAGCAGCTTCAAAATCAAACCTTATTCAAATGTATCCTTTCTTTCAAGAGCAGACTTTCCTCCTCCTTAAGTTCAGCAAATGTCTGGAACCAACAAGTCAGACATTAATGTTGAGAACTATCTTCTAAGCTAGAAATCTTTGGATATAGTCAGAGATGTATCCAGAAATAAAACTTAGGGTCAAGACTGAATAAAGTAATATATTAGCTGTCAATAAATAAATGATGAAATCGAAAGGGGTCTATGTACCTTTCTTCTCCTTGATCTCTTAGTGAGATTGCTAGTGATTTCATTTGTAGCAGTGCCCTGCAAGCATCCAAAATTCAAAGTGCATTAACAAATATAATGAACAAATGGGCAGGCAATTTCATCTTCCCTTCTCCTACATGCCAAAAGAAAAAGAGCAGAAAAAAAATTTCCCAACCGGATACACAGCCTTTTTTGGGACCCATATGGGAATTCGAACCAGATCCTAGTTATAAGCTCTAAGAATCTATACTTTGAACTGACCTGATTCGAAATATTCGACTCCAGTTCTATTTGTTCCAATGGAACATAAATTTGAATGGGAACCGTTATCTTTGAATCCTCTTTTTAGGAATAACAAAGATACTCGTACAGTGTTTTAATGGTAACCAATTGACAGCTGGCAGATTTCAATTGGTAACTTAGCTGTAGAAATAAAATCACTCCCCTACCCTGTGGAAGCCGTCCTCCGCAATAACGGCACGCCACATCATTGAAGACACGTGTTAGCTTATCGCTGAATGACTAGGTTAAATGACCTCTCTGCCATGAACGGCGGCGCAGAATTATCACACAACAAAGCGCCACACCCGATCATTTCCCCTACACGCAACCTAAATCAAAGAGCATCTGTCACTGAAACGCAGAGCTATCTCATGCCAATCCTCTGTCAACTTGGGCCCCCGAATGGGTCCCATGCCAAAATGTGATGTACTAAAATACCCTCAAATTGCGGGAATGGCAATGCAAATGATATTTTTCATCTGACGAAATTGCCCCCTACCTAAGGCAGGTTCTTTACAGGATCTAAGCGAGAGTGAAGATGGGTAATTTGGTCAATTTCCAGCTTACAAAAATGACCGGAGACGGGAGAGGGGCGAGAAGAAAACATAAGCCAGTTTCACATCAGCTGAACTCACGTGAAGATGATATTTTAAAAGTACGCAGCATAGGCCTACTTTGGTCAAAAAGCAGTTAACCACCGTTGGTCGGAGCGATCAAGGCGATGAAAATATAGAAATCCTACAACATGGACAGATTTGTCCTAGTAAGCAGCTGACGTGCACTTTCGTTAAAGCCAACGAATACTGCCAATTTCCGTGGAAAACAGGGAAACTAAAATGGGTAAAATAGTCATAGAGCTTTAGCAACGGCCCGCAGAAGACAAGAATGTCTCGTCGACGGACATAACAGAAAGAGAACAACAGAGGGTAAATTAACGCAATCTTCAAGGTCATTTACGTCAAATCACAGAAAATACAATACGTCACAGTCGCCAAAAATCACCTGACACGATCTATTAAGAATGCGAAGGAAGAAGAAGAAGAAGAAGAAGAAGAAGAAGAAGAAGAAGAAGAAGAAGATGAGAAAAACCTTGGATCTGGCACCAAAACTTTGGTGGCGGCTTGTTTCTTCGAAGGCGTCAACTGTGGCTGAAGGAGAGGCAGCGCCGCCGGCGCCGCCACCACTCCATGAGAGCGGAGTTGTAGGACTTGCTCTCATAGAGTTCGTCGAATCTCCTTTTACCCTGTTACATCTTAGAGACCTTGACCTCGGCTGTCGTATCCCCCATCTGAAAGCCGCCGCCATCGCGGATTTCGCCTCCGACGTCGTCATAGAAGGCTGTCTCGTCTGCTTCAACCGTAACAACAGCTCCACCACAACACTGTCGTCCCTCATCGCTGCCCTCACCCACTCATCCATCACCGTCATCTGTCAAAAAACAAACCCTTGTCCTCGTCCAAACAGATGTTGACAAACGCAGAGATAATGTCAGTAGGCACAGGGAAGATGAAAAAAAAGAGATGGGTTCGCGAAAAATGAAAGAAAGAAAAGAAAGAAAGTGGGATGTTGAGAGAGTTGTCGAGTAGATTCCAGTTATATGGTTTCGTCCTTGGTTGTTATGGGTGCGGGGACTTGAGCTTTGTGGGTGTGGGGATGTGGGATCCACAGGGACATATGGCAGTCAGTGAGAAATTTCGTTTTTGCGATTTTGGGATTTAGCTTCTAGGGCTTTGTAAACTCCCTACCGAACACCGTTTCAGTGTTGCTTTCGACATATATGGCAAATGAACATGACTCTTTCTTTCTATCTTTCCGTCTTCTTGACCTAATTTCAGTACGGTTCTGTTTCTACATTTCAACAAGATTCGTCCCCCGTGAAATCAAATTATGCCACCTTATCTTGCTAAAAGTTTTTCTCAACACATTTACCTCCAGAACTTTGATCAAATCAACTTTTTATCCACAACTTCGAAAATTTTATTTTCTATATCCCTTCGTTAAAAATCAAATTATTTAATTATTAAAAAGTATATATTTCATTTTGTACAACAGTTTTTTGATGTCTTCTAATGGTTTTCTAACATTATCCTCTTGATTCTATTGTTGTTCTCCCGCAGCTTCTAATATTGTTATAGTGATTTTCTAGTATTATTTTCCTGATTTTAATAAACATTTTTGTGAAACCTTCAAATAGCTTTTCGATATTATCCTGTAATTTCTAACATTATTTTATTGGCTTGTTCTCTTTATTTTTTCAATGGCATTTTCAACTGTTCTTAACTTGTGACTATTTTAGGAGTTTAACATAATAAACTCGATGATTTAAACTTAAAGAGATTCAAATCATTTCAACGTGTGATATAAGTGAATGAAAGAATTTATAATAAGAAAATGATATATGTAAAAAATTTGATAATGATCATTGCAATTGAAAAATTTTATTATTATTTTACTAAAAACGGATCCTAAAATGTATGGTAAATTAAGAAATATAGTTGTCAAATATATTTCAAAAACCATCATTTTAATCATGAAAAAAGGTTTAAATCTTCCTTAATAGTGAGTGGTTCATTCACCTCTTGTGGAAGATTGACAAAATTACTACAAAAACTATAAACTCATGTTATCATAATATTGAAAAAAGAGCCTATGACCTCAAGGGATCAGTCCATGACAAGCAAAGTGTTGACTTCTTCATTGTAAAAATTCAGGGTCAAGTTTCATCGTCATTATATCAACATTAATTCTTAATTCAAGCGATTGATGATTATGAATTAGATTATTATCCGATATATTTTGTGTTTTGTGTTATAAATGACTCAATATTAAAAAAATAATACATCTCTCAAGTTCATCAAAAGAGGAGAAAAGATCGATTAGTATTGGAAAAGTGTACGAATCCAAAATCAAATGATTGTTTGGATGAAAACTCGGATTAGATTCCTCGTTTGAAAAAAAAAAAAAGAAAAAGGGCCATGGCCTTCTTTCATTTTTTTTTTGTTTTTGTAAGTGGACATGGCCTTCCTCGGAGAAGGGAACGGACAGTTTTGGCGTGGAAAAGCTAACCCAAAAACACCTTTTACATCATTTAAAAAAAATATATATATATATTGGTTAAATATGAGGAAGAAAATGATACAAAAATTAGAGATATACATCTAAAAAGTAGCTCATAAGATAGAGTCCACCTCCCACGTAAATCTCATACTTGTAGTGTGAGACTAGCGTTGGATAACAACTAAAATTTTATAACGCATTAAAACTATTTTTTGGAACTCAAACCAATCTAATCGAGAACTGATTACAAATTTAGTCAGAGTTATAGTTAAAACTCATTTGAATCATCAAATGAAATCGATCTGAGATTGAACAAAACGAATGTCTTGGAGTTGTAATTAAACCACTGGGTCAAAATGATAGACTACAATGCCAACATCAACCAGAGTAAAACATCATTTCATTTATTTATATTGTCTGGATATCACCAATTGGTGTGATCAGTTGAATTCCATTGGGTAAAAGAAAATCTAAAAACATTGACCGGATGTCACAATAACGAGAATCAGCATCTAGGGAAATTGAAACATTCATTAAAATGATTGAAGTAGCAGCCAGAGCTTTTGGTATCAATAAAGTTTTGTTGCGACAATCAAATCTTTCATTCAAATTGAGATCGATGATATACATCGTTTTCTTTTCACCTCATCTGTATTGTATGATATGCGATACCACAGCACATAATACTAATTACATGGGCTAACCTTGGGCCAAATGTGCAAGGATCGAGTATTAAATTGGAACAGAAAATTTCTACATGTCGAGTAGTCTTCTGATATTTTCCGTAGAATGGCCTTTATCTGACCCAAGAAGAAAACAGGCACACACAAGTTCAACAAATTAGAGATGGATAGTCTACCAATGGCAACGGAATCGACCATAGTTTTCGAATTCAAATTAAGAGAACATGGGAACCAAGACGAAGCATCTCCTAGGCAGATTGTTTACATGAAAGTTAATATGATTCAAACAAAAATTGTTCCACACAGACATGTCTTCAACAACATCTCAATGGTTCATAACACCTCCATTAAAATCCACTTATAGCATCACAAATCTCTCGAGCATCACCACGATCAATAAAATTCTACCCTAAAAAGCATTGGAAAGGGTCCAATAATACCACATCTGAATCACAAAAATCAATCGCTCCCAAGCCAAAATAATCACGAGACAACCAAAGAACATCATCACAAAACATAATATAACTAAACTTCGTCATTACAGAAACGAAAGCAACTACATAATGGGATACAGATTCCATAACCACAAGCAGATACATAGAATCTGTAACTTCACAAATAAACCTTAACATATTCTACTCGAACCAAAAGGAAACGACGACAAACCCACAACCCCAAATCTTACATGAGCCCTTTAAACTACAGCTAGATTTTAAACTATACATTAAACTCTTGATGAACCCGCTAACGTTCCTAACAAACCTTCAAGAAAAAAACTACTTAATTTACCATTACCGATACTAATTGATAGACTGACTTAACCAAATCGGTCTTCATCCCCTTGAAAAAATAAGGGACCAGATCGATAATTAGAGAACCCAAAACCCAAACAAATTTCAAATTTAATTCACAGTACATCTAGCTTCAAAATCCTTCTTAAATCACTCGTTGGGTCGTTCTGACTGACTGTCACTGTCTTCTTCGTGAAAAAAGCAGGTAAAGGAAGCGAACTAGGAGGAGGGGAAGCAATGAAGGCTGACCCGGCGTAGAAAGGTACGACCCGGCCCTTGGACTCAATTAGAAGAGGGACCGACTCGGGATCAGGTCCCAACCTCTCAGTGGATCCCAGATCTGGAACTTCAAGCTTCTCGACGATCTTTTTCACAGGCTCTGTTGACGGAACCGTCGTCGTTTTCGTGAGTTCCTCTCCGCGTTTTAGGATCTTGACTTGCCCAATCACGAGATTGTTTTTAACGGGGAGTTTAGGGGCCTCCGCAGCCGCCGCCGCCCCCACGCCGCGTGAAGGAAGCGACGTGTTTTGATTCCGAGGCGGACTCCGCTTCCTCCGGGTAGATTGCATCCGGTTCGACCGTTTCAAATTAGGGCAAGGATTTTTTTGGTATTTCACCTCAGAAGGAGAAGAAGAAGAAATCAAAGGTCGTTGAGAGATTCGATTCTCTTTCAGAATGTCTTCAGGATTTAGAACTGCTAAAGTCATCCTCAATATAAATATAAAAAAATCAAAAATTTAAAACCTAATAATCAGAAAATCGACAAAGAAGAAAGTTAAAATCAATTTCAGACTAATCGATTTCGATTTCAAAATGAAAAGGTAAGGCGGAAGACTCAAGGGTCTAAAGAAAGAAAAGATTTTCAAGAGAGAAGTTAGGGTTTCTCAACATACAAGGAAGACGAAGAACGCGAGTTGGATGAGTCCCCGTTGGCGAGGAATGGCGTAATTTTATAGGGAAAACCAGAGAGCGGCTGAAGGGCAATCAGGAAATTCGGAACCACTCTCATTATGCATCCGTGTAGTACACGTTCTTATTCGAGGTCGGTTTTGGATTAGAAATTATGTAAAAAACAGAAACAGTGGCTAAATGTTCGATTAGAATACTTGGAAAAATATTTATAAATTATTATTAGGTTTGAAAATTAATATAAAATTAAATTTAAGAAAATAGTAATCAAAACTAAAATTAAAATTTTGATATAATATTTGATTACTTTGAGCCAAATGTCTTATATAGATTCATGTATATTTTAATTATTTTTGAAGTCAATTTAGATGTTACAAATAATTTTTAAATCAATATATTTATTTTTTTTAAACGTTATAATAATACTCTTATTTAATTTATTTTCTGATTTTTACTAATCAATGTTTTTAAATAGGATTAGATTTATTGATTCCATTAGTTCAATTAAAATTGAATAGCTTGTTATTCATTTTAGCTATTGATTAAAATGGATTTGCTGTCTAATTTGACCAATCATATTAATTTATGATTTGATCATCGACTAAATTTGATAAAACAAATTTATTAATGTATTATATCAAAATTTTGTTTAATTATATAATATTTTAATATTTTGATTATAATTATTTAAATAATACCATTAATACGATCCATCAAAATGTGATCTAAAATATTCTTTTAAACGGGTCAATCTCAAAATATTGAATAATACGGAGATCCTTTTTTTTTTAATTAAAATAGCCATAGAGACGGTTCTTTGTTATCCTTGGTTTTCTTTTAGGCGACTGTGGTTGTCACAGCCTAAGAGGCGAGTGGAATGAAGGTTGGTTGGGATTAGACCCCTCAAAACCTCGGGACCACCAGTGAGATAATTATCCACGACCTTATCTCTCACCTAGTTCTTTGCTTTTATTGCAAGCATGCCATCGTATTCAATTACAAAAGTACCCTTGTAGTTCACTTAACTATTGTGGCTCAACATGTAAATCAATAATTCAGCAAAGATAGTTTAATAATAATTTTAATTATAGCACTGTAACGCATTATTGTGCACGTATAAATTAATATTAATGATGACTTCACATAACATCACCCTTTTTTTAACTCCTACTTACTTAGTGGTTGAGCTAACATCGACTATGTTAATTTATGTTATTAGATAAAATAAGTTTAAATTAATTTAAATAATTAAGTTTAAACTATTTTACATGTAATTTAATTTAAAATTTTTTTATATTGAGTTTAAATCTTAATTTATTAAATATAAATTGATCTCAAAATAATATGTTTAAAATTTAAATTAATTTTTAATCAAAAAATTTTTGAATTTGATTCATTTTAAAATCTATTCTTGAATATAAAAAAAGTGGTAAAGAGTTTTAATAATTAATTAAGAATTGAAAGCTAAATTAAAGTTAACGCACGAAACTGAAAAGGACATCCAAGGGTTCACATTGTTTGAAAAAGTTGACTCCTGCCGTCGATGACCAAACACGTATATAAAGTTGTTCGGTCAAAGAGACGATTAATTTGTTAAAGCCCGAAGTACACGCGGGTCGGTAGGTGTTTTTCTTATAATTATGTAGACAAAGCAGGGTCATTTGGAAGAAGGAAAGCACCTAGGTAACTGATAGAAGACAGCTGTAAGGGAATACACGTGTTTAAATCTGAACGGGTAACGAAGACGTGGGAGGAATCGATCAACCGACTTCTTGGGGACTACGAAAAAAAAAAAAAGGATTTTTTCAAGGCGGTTTTTAAGTTTGAACTTTGAAGTGACAAGACCATTTTCCTTTTTAAAAATGGAGTAATTTTTTTACAATAATTTGGTATTTTAATAAATATAAAGAAACTTTAAATTGATTAATTTTATAATATTAAAATGTTAGATAAAATATAAATACGGGTAATTTCAGTTAACAAAAGCTAATACAAATAAATATTATCATATTTGAAAATTTTAATTTTATTATTTTTTGAAAGTATATTAATTATAAATTAATATTAGATAAAATTTCAATTGCTTAAAAAAATTTTTATCCAGGAGTTAAATTTTGTATCAAATATATAATAAAAAATCGAATTATATAAATACACTGTTAAAAAAATATCTTTCTTACTGTATTAAAATTTATTAAATACACTACTTTTATATTATCATTTTTTTCATTTTAATATGTATCAATTAGTATTAATAACATATATTATAATATAAGATACGATGATTTTCAATATATTTTATGATTCAAATCATTTTTTATTTGTATCAAATTATATTATATAATATATGTATATAAATCACTAATAATGGTGGTTTGTACTAGTTATTATTTGTATTTTTGCTCAATTACTTATCAGCCAAGATTTAGTGAAACCAAACTGTCATCTATTTAAGTTTTTAAAATACAAAATTTCCATCCAAATTTAACTTTGTTAAAAAGGATTAACAGTCAAAAGCACAATTAATGATTTTTCCTGGTAAAACTCTTATATATTTTTTTTATCAAAACTAAAATAAGTGAATTACACAGAGAAAGATATAATTTAACGAGAATCATATCTAAAATAAAATAAATGAGACCTTATCAAAGCACATCTCTCAAGTGTGATAATGTCAATTATAGTTATACTTTTTGACAATGGGATTGCCCCTTTTTGGGTTTAATTTGGCTAGAACCAAAAAGATCATAATACGATCCAAGTAAACCGACCTTCTCAATACAATTCTTCTTGTTGAATACAACCATATTATTGATAATCGTGATCGAAGGTAATTATAATTCTATTAAAACTAAATAGCTATGTGTAATATGAACTTCTAATAAACATACATTAGCCAAAGACAATTTAGTCAAAGAACGAACTCGTACAGTGACCGATTCGACGTAAACATGTAAAGGTGGATCTACACACATCCTCTTTCTAGGTGGTTCAGTATAATTATTCGTACACAAATTACTATAGCAACAAGCATTCATTTATAATCGAATGACAGTTCAAAATTAAGTATCCTAGTAATTTCAATTACACAATTGAAGGATGCCTGAGAGCTAAAAACAAACTGACAATGATTCAATCAGTCCTATCACTAAAATACAAAGAATTAATAATCCATCATCATCTATAGAGTTGAGGGGCAAGAAAACCTTTATCACAAACATGAATTCCAAAAAAGCCCAAACCAAATATGGGGAATACAATGAATGAAGAATGAAACTATATGAATCAATCAATCAATCAATCAAATCAATCAATCAATCATAACAGAAATTTCCACAGGCATTAATACTTCATTCAATTGTCTGTGCATGGCATATTATAATTAAGTACAAGGAACAAGTAACATGAATATAAATTGAAGGAACAAATTCTGAATCCTAATTTCAAAATCAATCCAAGTGTGGCCCGAAAGCATCAAGGACTCATGTGAGTTCCTTATACAAAGGTGTTCTCTCTCAACTTAAAATAAAACATAAAGCTTGAAAATGAGCTAAAACAGAAAAAAAAAAAAAAAAAAAAAGTCATCCAAATAAACACCTCAGAATCCGAGCTTGGTGCGACGCCAGTGCCTGCGCTTTGCGTTGTACCTGAAAAAGCCCACAAAAGCAACAACAGTGAGATGTCTCACCTGGGTTCTTATACAGTTTCAAAATACAAATAAATAAGAGATTGAAAACAGACCTTATAGTGTTATCGGTACGCATGCGGATCCAGTGAGGGATAGGCCTGTTTTGCCTCATTTTCTTGGCCAGTTTCTTCTTGATCATAAAAGTCTTGTGTGACGGCTGTTCATACAATCATGTCATATATCAATTATAGATCGAAAATCCAAACACCCATTTACTTAAATTAACAGAGAAGATGAAGAAGAAAATTATACCATTTTCGCTTCTTTCGATAGGCTGCAGAGTGGGAGACAAGGAGCCAGCCGCGAAAACCCTAATCCTAAAGACCTGAACTTGAAAGAAAGGCGCGTTTTATATTATAGGGCTCTCGCTAAACTGGATGAATGTGGACTGATTTGGCCTGTTGGCCTTCTTGGGCTCACTTATGGAAAGTGATCTTTTCAAACGCTCTTTATTTTAGTTTGGACTAGATTGAATAAACCAAGCTTGAGCTACAAATTATGTATGTTTTCATAAATAAGCCAATTTTGAATTGACTCAAATCAAATTTAAAGTTAAATTTTATTTGAATTTTAACTCGTTAATCTCAAATCAATCTCTAATTAATCTTAAACTCTTTTTTAGATTTGAATTAATCATAAATTGAATATTATTTGAGCTTCGTTTAGATTCAATTTAATCCTATTTTTAGTTTTTTATCTTTTTTTTTATCGTAAATAGGGTACAAAAAAATGAAAGAATAAAATAATACCAAGCTCTGAAGTAATTTAGATTGAATTCACGCTTTATTGGTTTAAATTGCAAACCATGAATCAAAATTTTGACTTTTTTTTAACCAAATTAAATTATTTGAAATCCTAAGCCAAACTCTACTAGAATTTTCAAATATTTGGATCCAAATTTTCAATTCGAACCTAACGATGATCCTTCCTATTCAAATTCTAATAATTTCTTCTTGTTTGACAAGATGGAAGACATAGTGAGGGGATAATCTTTTTCTTCCTGTGAACACACTATTGAACAATTGTTACAGGGGTTTGTAAGGCAGCTCAAATGGTCAGAATTCCTATACGCCACTCACAATGTTTTTAGACCCGAATTGACTCAAAAAGAAAGTCAGTTTAAAAGTTGATCGACCAAATGGACAATATCAACATAATATCATTAAAAATTTAAAATAAATTTTACTCATTTAATATTATCACGATATCATTATAATAATCAAATCTATATGATTTAATAATTGATTTACAGTTCAACATTATATCAATTCATTTAAATCAAATTTATCATTAATTTTTAATTAGATCAGTTGATCTATTATAAAATTTTAAAGCAATGGTCACCACTAGCCAAACGGTGGTTCTTCAATCCCATGAAAAGAAGTATATCAATATAGCTAAATTCAATCCAAACCAAGCAAAATTAACCCTAATTTGAAATTGAATTAAATCTAAAAGAATCAGTCCCATAATGACAAACTAAGTCTCAAATTTGGACCGAGCAAAATTTTACTTTAAATTTGATTTAAATCAATTTAAATTTAAATATTTGAATAAAATTGAACCCAATTTGTGTTATAAAAATAAGCCCAATCTTTTTATTTAAGCTTCGAGTCATTCATTCTGAATTCAAACAGTAGGGATTGCATCCAGCGAAGGACCAATTTGAGTTCTTCTTAGCGTACGAATGGAGCGAGGAAGTGTTCAGCATAGAGTAACTGCAAGTGAAGAAATCTGTCAGAGCGTGTGTACATTATTAGAGCAATTTAATCTGTTGAAAACTATCACTAGCCTTCCAAATGAACTTGTAAAACGAAGTTATTGATGCTTTACTGGACAGATCAGTAAATCGAGCTCAAAGCCAGAGAGCCGATGCCAGTGTGCAGTGACCCAGTATCTGCATTCGAAACGCATTCCTTAGCAAACATAACCCAATTTCGGGTGAAAACGAATAAATGGCATGTGTTGTTTCTCTCCGATTTTTACACGAATTTACTATAATTTCTCACTGTGACAAACTTGCTTGGAGGAAATATGAAGAGGCTCCCACCATTACAGCAGCTCCATAAGCCATCAACAGCATCTGAGCACAAATCCAAAACACCTTGTGACAAGATCAAGCAACTGATTAATATTTCAAAGTCAGGGCTTCTGTTTCCATTCGGTTGGAAAAGAAAGAAAGAAAGAAAATCTGATACATAATCGCTTATATTAATAATACAAGTTTACCCACTCTTTCTTGACCTAGGCTAACGCTAGGGATTGGATGCCAAAATCTCTGTCGCCATCTAGTCAGGAATATCCTGTTACAGGTCCAAAACAAGTTAGTATGTAAACATGATATAAAATAAAGTACTAAGAGATTATTTTCTGAATTACCTTAAATAGCGCTATGACGGTAGAGAAGAAGCAACCGAAAACGGTAGCAAATAACAATGAATGTGTGATCTTTACAGGTCTACCCAGTACATATTTCTGCATGTATGAAATGAAACAACTTTATCAGTTACGAATAAATTAATGTAAATACAGTAAAAGGGAGAGATGTTAGAAATAATCTGTATCTACCTGAGTGTGTATGAAGAAAGCAAGTTGAATTACTAGAGCCCTCACAAAGAGTATGCAGCTTGCAGCCAGAAATGGTTGTCTCTTCCATCTGAGAAAGGGAAGCTACAAGATGAAGAAAAAGGAGGACAAAGGTGAACTTAATTTTTTTTCAGATGAAGTGATTTAGATGAAAGAAATTGATTAGAAAGCACATTTGGCTTCCTGAATCACTTACCTCAACGGAATAAACAGTTCCAAGCAGACCACCTATGGCCAGGGCCAAAAACAATGGTGGAGATTTTGAAATAATCCCCATACCCGCACTCTGAAAAAATCGATTAAACAGTTACTGATAAATGGTTTTACAGTTACGCAGATAAATAGCCACCCTCGAACTTGGCAAAACAGTGGCTTGTTTAAACACATTGGAATTTGAAGATTGCTTGCCATCAATAAAGAAGTGGAAACAATTGCAGTTGCAGTTCCCATCGAGAATTCACCAGAAGCGAGAGGAAGATAGGGCTTATTGACCTGTCAACATTAATAATTAACTGAGATTATTAATCATAAAGTGTTGCAGATCGAGAGAATATTACTTACCTTGTGTATATCAACATCGAACAACTGGTTCAAGCCTACAATGTAAATATTCATCAATATGGACGGAACCAAAGCCTGAAACACCAACAAGAATCGATCAATGTTATTATTCAAATTTGAGCAGCTTTTTTTCTTTCTCCCTTAAACTTGGCATCTTACCTTCAACAGTCCCATGAAAAATGTAGGACTCAAGTCACCAAATATCCACCACCGGAAGAAGAGAAATCTTTATTATCCCTATAATCTGACTAAAAAAAATGAATAAATCTTATCCCAGCAATCTTTAAACAAGATAATTCTCAAAAAGGGCAACATTGTTAAGAAACTCGCAGTGCCAATAACGGTATGAGGACGACTAAAACGATAAAATGCATCAAGTTTCTTAGAAAAAACGTCCAGAAAGCTCGTTGGGTAGCCGTCATCATCGTCTTCTTCTTCCGATTTTGCGTCACGACCATCTTGTAACGTGCCAGGATGAATACAGTATCTCTTGAGTGATTTTAACTCAGTGCTGTATTATTTTCTTTCTGTTTCTATTGGTTTTACCGGCTTCTATGAACGAAACTCTGTATGAGCTTTTGATGGCCTTCCAGCAGCTCAGCTGAGCGCAAGGTGTGTGTTTCAGTGCAGCCGATTCAAGTACTAGAACGCAACCTGGAAAGATTGAATTTGAATGGAAAAATTTAAAGGACGAACAAAATGATAAAGCTAATACGATAAATAAATAGGGTCAGATGACTCGTGGTCAATTAACTATACATTTATTGTATTTGTGGTTATTATTTTTTAAAATATAAAAAAAATATTATTGAATTTTGAATTTTATTTATCTTTAAGTTATTTTACTATTTAACGGTTTAAATATTTAATAGAAGCTGATATGGATGCTTACGTAGGTGTTGATATCAATATTTTTGCTGACGTGAACTACATCATCATCGACATAGTAGACTGACGTGATATCCTGTCAACGTTTACGTCATCTTCTATGTTAGTTTCTGTTGGAATGACCTATAGCAAATACAATTAAAATTTAGTGATTACGGTTGTAATTAGTAAAAAATTTAATGACCTTGAGTGCATTAACGTCTCTTACAACTTTCTTTTTTTTCTTTCTCTTCTGGTTTGCTAAAGTGCTAGAATGTCAATTCTCACACTCTATTTTTATCTATTTTTCTTTTTTTATCTAAACACATTTTAATTAATTAATCTATGAATTGAAAAACCAAATAATGACAACCACAAAAACATACTAATTTTTTTTAATAAAACAAACAGTAAATATTTTTCACTTTCTCTTTTTATTTTCTTCATGATTGATGAGTGATAATAATTATGAATTGATTATGAGATAGTTTTTTTGTTTAAATATTTAAAACTTCGTTTCTCTCATATTTATCTATGAGATTATGTCTTCATTTGAAACTTTATTTTACAGTTTTGTCTTGTAGTTGCTTTCAAAAATTATTAATTTATTTATAAAAATATTTTTTTTTTATTGTTCTCATTTGTTTATTATTTTAAAAATTTCTAGTTTGCATTTTTTTAAAATTCTATTTAGTGGATGAAAAGAAAAATAAGGTATTTTTTTGTAGAGAAATACACTCATGGTCACTTAATTATGCATTTATTGCATTTGCGAACATTAATTTTTAAATGAGATATTTAGTTTAGATTATGTATAAGAAAGCAAACGAAAAAATAAGATGTATTCTATATGAGAAAATGAGTTAAATACATTTATGGTCATACAAAAGACAATTTATTTTTTCTTTCATCCACTTTCTTAGCCATTAAATATAATTTAAAAAATTATAAATTAAAAATTTTTATAATAATAAACAAATAAAAACACTAAAAATAAGTATTTCCATAAATAAATGCATAATTATTATTACTTATTAGTTATGAAGAAAGTAGAGAGAGAAAGTGAAAATATTCACTTTTTATTTGATTAGAAAAAAATTAGTATATTTTTGTAATTATTATTATTTGGTTTCTCAATCTACAGATTAATCAATATAAATGTATTTAGATAAAAAAAGAAAAAAAGAAGGAAGTAGAGTGCGATAATTAACAATCTAGCACTTTAGCAAACCGAAAAAAAAAAAGAAAAAATGAAAGTTATAAGAGAGGTTAAATGCATTCAAGGTCATTAAATTTTTCACTAATTACAACCATGATCACTAAATTTTGAGTTTATTTACTTTCAGGTTATTGTAACAGAAACTAATATAGAAGCTGACATGGATGCTGACGTGGACACTGACAGGATACCACGTCAACTTCTATTATGTACATGATGATGTGGTTATTGATGTAAACATTGACTGGATGTCACGTCAACATTCACGTTAGCGTTCACATCAATTTCTATTAAATATTTAAATGATTAAATAGGAAAGCGACTTAATGACAAATAAAAAATAAAGTTCAATAATTTCTTTTAATATTTTAAAAAATAATGACTACATATGTAATAGGTGCATAGTTCAGTAACCATGAGTGTATTTGACTCCAAATAAAATATGAAACGTATGCAACTTATAATAACATGTGGAGCTTCCAATCACAAAAACATATTAAATTTAACTATTATACTACATTTTATTATTATATGAAAAATTATTCGATGATGACAAGCAAACAACAAAAATTTTCATGAATGAGTTTGTTTCAATTTAATTTGAATCATTAGAGAAAAAAAAATCAATGTGAAAAATATGTTTAAATCAAATCAAATTTAAATTTAAATTCGAACAATTCATCAAACATCCATCACTAATTATAAAAAAGAGAAGAGGTGAAAATTTTCAACCAAGATTCCATGTATAACTCATATGCTTTTATGGGATTTTAAAGTCATTGTCTGGAATGCTTATATTATTGTAATTTTTTTTTCTTCAAACTTGATAAGATAAATATATTGTGATAAAAAGTTTGAGAACGATGGGGGAAGGAGAAACGTACCCTGCCCTGAAATATGATACTTTGGAGAGAGACTTGAAAATGAGCAAGATTGAAGAAGCATGGCTGCTCTCTCTTCAGTTCTATGAGCAACAATTAACTATGAAAAATGCTATTCAACCACCTCAAAAAAGGGTGACCGCAAAAGGAGCTCTCGTACGTTAAGGATGAATTGAGTGTGACCTACTCAAGATCTGTCTAAACAAAGAATAAAACTATAAAATATTTTATTTACCTCTATTTGTGATAACCCCTTTAGAGGGTCGTATAGGGCTGCTCAATAATTATATACTAAATTTAAGACTCAAATCTAACTGATACTTATTTTTATTTTAAGGAAATAATTGCCTGGATTTACCTGCCATTATAAGTAATAGTAAATCACTATTTCCCACCCGAAGTTTGGGGAAGGCATGTTCTCACACCTTGAATTTTCGAATTATATATTTCCATTTAAAATTGAACCCCATTAAAAAACAAAAAATGGATTATAAAATTATTATATTGCTGATAAGGACTCCATTCGTAGGATGTTTACGGGCTTTAAGTCTTCTATAGGGGAAGGCCCAAAGCCCAAAATATTGGTCCCAAAGTCAAAATTTGAAGGGATAATAAATGTAATAATATTACCTACTGTGGAACGTGGGAAGGAAGACACGTTTACAGCAAATAACGCGGAATTGAAAGTGAGATTGCCCAACCCAAGCACATGGCCTGAAAATGACATCGTGGTTTTATTATGATCCTACTTAATGTCAAGGCCACAACACTATTCATCTCAAGTGTTTAAGCCATTCAGCCACATGCATTCTCCCCTTAATTGCCCATTAAATTAGCACATCTAACTTGACCAATTCCTTGGTGACTTAAACAAGCTAATCACATGCTAAAGATTTACCTTTAATCGATATTAATTCGTTTATCTATTTAATAATATTATTTATTTTATCAAAAATATTATTTATTCTTCTAATAATAACTATCTTATTGATAATTTTTGATGATATTTTGTATCCATTCGAATAAATTTAGTTAGTTTGTTGAAGAAGCAAAGTGGGAGGGGGAAAAAAACTGAATAATGAAAATGCACATGGAATTTGGAGGCATCCTTTTCATGCAAACTTAATGATAATATGATATGGGAGGTTCATAAAATTTTCAAAGGCACAGGCTGGGCAAATCCCATAGAGTGCGCGAGGCTGCTTGAAACGACACAGCATTTCTTTTACATCCCTTCAATATTTCATAATCACAAGAGAAACCGCGTTTTCTCAGCTGTCCTTTAATCTCTTTCTTGACTCTTATTCGCCGGAAGACCAGCCAAAATCCCCTCAATCCTCTCCATATTTGAACTATTTAATTATACTTTTAATAATATAAATCTGTTATTCACTTCTTAATCAAATATTTAACCAATAATCTTGTTTTTTAGAGCAATTTTTTGAATTCGTATTTGCTTGTAACAAGTAACCGCTGACTTGTAAGATCGGTTTAGGGTGCTATTTCTTTAGGGGTAGGTCGTGAGAAAATTTCCTCATGAATTCCTTAATCTGGACATCGATGGTTTGCTTTTGATCGGCTCTCTCCATGTGAAAGTTGACTGAAAATACTCTTATTACTAAAGATGAATTTAGTCTAATTGAACTCAAACAAAACGGGAAAGGAGAAAAATTACCGTAGAACAAGAAAAACCACTTGTGAGGTGAGTTTTGACACTGGTGTCAATTTGAGCCAAGATTGGGCTCAAAGAATTGAAATTGCTTCAATGTGAGTTCAACTAACATAAAAAAAAAAAAAAAAAGAATCACCAAAAAAGAAAAAAATAATTGATAACGTGAGCTCTCACATTGGTGTCAATCGTAAACCGAATTTGAAGCTAAAATTGTTTCAATTTGAATTTAGCTTATTTGGATCAAATCTATTTCTATCTATTATATTAAAAAAAAAAAAAGTCATTACAGACAAAATACAATACGTAAATAAATAAAATTTCAATTAGATGACCCAAACGTTGTTTGTTTTTGATGGAAATATTCCATGTTCTTGCCCCAACATAATTTATTTTAGTTTCTCAGACTTTGTTATTTGTTCAAAGGAAGCTGTATGTGTGCATGTGATCAGACGATGACCATCTCCTCATCCATCAACGTTAAAATCTTTTTGGGTCCCATTTAACGCGTTTGTTTGCGAGCTAGAACTTCCAATCTTACAAATCGTCGTGTATACAGGTCTTTGTTGTTTTCCTTTATTGTCTTCCTCCCTGCATGCCAAGAAAAAGAAAGAAAATCAATAATATATATAATATTTCTTCATCACCTTCCTGTTTACATGTGACCCACGAAAATTTATCATATAACACAAAGCGTTGCCGTTTTGATAATTATTTTAAAGCCTTTGATATGCAGCAGTTCAAGAAAGGATTCATTTTCACGGTCCATTAATGGCTGAAAACAAAGAACAAAGGCATGCAAGATTCACACTGGACTGAAGCAACGCGTTAAACTGGTAGTTTCCATTTTCCAACTTGAGACAAGACAAGAAGGCCAACTGACAAACTGTGGCAGCTGGTAATAAGGCTGATAGAGGGACCAAATCTTTGTCAGATGAATGAAGAAATAATATGTATGATTATTGACACGCTTCTGATCTTTCCCATGTGGAGGGTTTCTAATAGAAGGCCAAAAAAAAAAGTCAGAAATGGCTGCTTGTGGCTGAGGGGATAAGGAAATGCAAATTTATGTTGCCATTGATGCATGTGGGTGTTCACGCATGGAATGTTTCTAAACAGAGTATGGAGGGAGCAGTGTTAGCACGTGCGTGAACAATGAACACACATGGCCATACCAAAAACTACAATACAAAAAAACAATACTTCACAACATGGCCATACTCATTTGATGGGATTGGGAGTCGTAGATTTGATCTTAACTGAGTCTGAAATTGATTTGAGTTCGTATCGAAGATATAATGTTTGGTTCAAACTCAAACTTATTCAAATTGATAAATAACGTTATTGAAAAATCATTAGACATAAAGACTTCATTGAAACGATAAATAATATTATTAAATAGATAAATATTGTCATCAGATAAACAAATGAGTCGATCTTGAGTTAAAACTTCAACTTCAAATTGACTCATTCATAAGCATGGATACGAAGCAAACCAAGTTTGGATACCCTTTAACTCGAGTTTAGTTTAAAAAAATGGTATTGGTTGAGTTGGTGAATTTAAAATTAAGAGTAGCCTGAATTCAATTTGGATAAAAAAATATTCAACTAGGTTTGACTCGAATTCATGGTTCGAATTCACAGCTCAACTTTATCACTCGAATCAATGACCCAGATTTGTAACTCATTAACAGTTTGACTTAGATTACGGATTTGAATTATAAACTTGAAACATAAATTTAAACCATAGATCTTATACACAAATTCAAACTATTAACTCGATCCAAACTTAAGTCACGAATCTAAATTATAAATTCAAATCAAACTTAAATTAAGTTAAACTAAACTCTCTTTTATTGGCTTGACTACTACTAAATTTTAAAAATGAGTTGATCATTCTGATTTAAATTTAGATTAAATTCAAACTAAACAAATTTAAAACTAATCAAATTGAGTCGAATTGGTTCAGTCTAAATCCATTTCAACTCATTTGACTGAAGTTAATTTGATCTAAGTGAGCTTTAATCGAATCCACCTTTGCAAATCACATGAGAATACATTTATAAAGAAATGGTGCCGCTTGTATAGTAGCACAATTTATTAATATAAATTATGTTGTGCCGTCAAATATATGTGTAAATATATATATTTTTTATCTTGATCTATTAAAATAGTAGTTAGTCATATTAAAAGCCTTCTAAATTATAAATCAAGATGTTGTTATGCGATTTGATCATATGATACAAATTGTTATATGCAATTATTATGGTCCAAGATTCTTCAATCAATATGACCAAAAAAGGATTGCCTCAATCATATTAACTCCAAGCGAGGACCCTAACACTAAATATATTCACAATTTAAAGTGTTATAGTTTCGCAAGTAAAAAATAAATTTTGACACAAACCTTTGAATTTCTATCTATTGTATTAATTTTATATCCCATTTTATCAATCAAATTATTCTAGGGATCATTTTATTAGAATTTTTAGTTATAAAAATGGTATTAAAATAATTAAATAATAAAATATAAAAGTTATTCTTGTTTGCCTCTTATATATTAGATTTCTGCAACGGTTGTTTTTTATAGACGAAATAGTCATTAATTCCAATAAATACGAGTTAGGTTGAACAAGATTTGATTATAAACCAGATTTCAAATATTCTTTGAAGGATTTTTCGTTCATTTTTTTACTTGGCAAGTCTCCTATTTTATGTACAAAGGAGAGACAGCTTCGATGGTGTCATTATCCGGAGTTAAATTGGGCTCACATGAAGAATCTATGGAATATGACTTCCTTAGATTTTATTGAAGACGGAAGAAGCCGGGTGATCCTTATGATTTGAACGAAAATTATAATTGTTGCCATGTGAACTGAACTTGGTCAGCTTGAAATTTCGTTTAGAACTATTTATCCAACATCCATCACTTCTAAATTAATAAAAAAAAAGGAAAAAAGACCCAAAAATTGAATGGGACCATGGCTGGCTCAAATTGGATGCCAGAAAGCTCCAATCTCTTTCAAGAAACACAACTACATAAACCCACCTCTCTTCTCCATTCTCGAGCACAATTCTTCCTACTCACGCTCTTTTTCTCAAGAAAAGTTTGGCTTTCCCTAGCATGGCCAGGCCTCAACAGCGATACAGAGGTGTTAGACAAAGGCATTGGGGTTCCTGGGTATCTGAAATTCGTCACCCGCAATTGTAAGTTTCAATGGCGTTTCACTACCTTTGCACTTTCTTTTTTTTAATTGAATTCTGTTTACTGATGGAATTGTTTGGTGTCTTCAGGAAGACTAGAATTTGGCTAGGCACTTTCGAAACAGCTGAAGACGCTGCAAGAGCGTACGATGAAGCAGCAAGGCTGATGTGTGGACCAAGGGCTAGAACCAACTTCCCTTATAACCCAAATAATGCTTCTCAATCTTCATCATCTAAACTTCTCTCAGCCACTTTGACTGCTAAGCTTCATAGATGCTACATGGCCTCTCTTCAGATGACCAAATCAGCACCACCAAATGAGCCTCGAAAGCCACCCCACGTTATAAAATCTAATGACATTACTGGCGAAATGGGTTCATCACGGTTGCAAGAGAGAGGTGAGTCTAGTGACCCAAACTGGTTTGTGAAGAAGACAGTTCAAGTTGAAAGTAGCCAACAATTCAAGCCTCTTGAAGATGATCACATTGAGCAAATGATTGAGGAACTTCTTGACTATGGATCTATAGAATTATGTTCAGTTGTGCCTCCCCAGTCTCTTTAATCTAAGCCAACAAAACTCAGTTGCCCTCTCATGGTTCATTTCTGCTAATTTAACCCTATTTTTCTTAGCCTTTTTAGAGTATCCATTGAGTGCAACAGGCTGCTATGACCTCCACCATCTACGGTCGCCAGAATTGTCTCCTAAGTGACCCCTTGAAGAAGCTGATGTACAGTGCATTTATGTTATAATATATGCTATTATTATCTATCTGCTTCGCATTTTCTGTCTTCTTCTTACTGGAAACGTCAATTCTGTTGAAAATGCAACGCCTTACTGTCATGCAATAGTACAAACTTCTAAACAACGCTTTTTTCAACTAAAATAGAAGAGTCCTTTACAATTTGAGATTGTTGTGCATGTCCTTTCAATCAAAATATTATAATTTTAATTCCTTCCAAAGAAATTTTCAGTCAAAATTTGAAATGGAAATTCACCAGCAACATGTTTTCAGTTTCTCTTGTTTTGTTTTCATGATATACAAAATACAGAGAAACAGGCACTGTAGCAACTCATAATTGTGTTCTGGTTGAGATATCATATTGGATCACTGGAAACTAAAATTTTTAATTTCAGGATGTTAAAAATCCCACATTAAACAGAAGTCCAGGATTTTGGATCTGTAAAAACTCATCGTTCCTCTCTCTCATGAAGAACAAAACCGTAAAACCATAGAAGTCTCTATTCAGATCCAAATAATATCCAAGAGATAAAATGTCTCAGTCAAAGCGGTTAATTGTAGAATACAGTAGGCTTATTCAAAGAGCTTTATTGTAAAGCATGATGTACAGAAAGTAATTATATTTTATATAGCAGAAAAACAATGTGATGATCAAATTTTAGTTGGGGTGGATGGTGTGAAGCATGAACCTCTTAATTTCTACAACTGTTTGGTTTGACAGAGCTGCTGGTTCTCTGCAGCTGGGCAAGACTTTTGGTTAGGAAATAGGAATTTGTACAGCAAAAGATAAAGATTAAAAGGGAAGTAAAAAAGACACTGATTGGCATTTGGGTGGGCGTTCTAATGATTTTAAATGGCCCATTTCTCTTCTTTTTTATCTCTACGTCTCTGATAATTTTCAGTAACAGGATGCATGCCTTGCCTCATTTATCCATTAGTAGACCTCGCAAAGTTTTCCCACAAATTAAAATTTACCGTCAGACAAGGTTAAGTTAATTCTAAAATTGCAAGAATTTGAAGCCAATTCTGTATTGGGCATTCTTCGTTTCGCAATTAAACTCTTTTTTAGTCACACCCAAAAACATATAAGAAACAATTAGTTATATAAACTATATTAAAGACAAAACTTATTACTTATAAACAACTAAACTCAAAGTGTAGGTATTATGCTAACAAAGAAGATGATGAATCTTAGTTTTTTATAATATACTCAATCATATTTTATTTTTATCTTTAATCAATACAAAATAACAATTATTACATTATTATCTCTCATTTTGTTGAGATAATTTAATTTTTTCAGTCATATATAAACAACATCTAAAAGTCAATTAATTGGGTAAGCAACATCTATTATTAGACCTGTTACTTATAAAGATTTTAACTAATAATATAGATATTATCTTAATAACAAGAATTTTAATATTTATTAATATATTTAATCAAATTTTATCTTTATCTTAAACAGATACAAAATAGTAATCACAACATTATTATCTCTTGTTTCTATAGAATAATATAATTGGCAACATTTTTTTATATAAGTAAATTTGATAAATTAAGATTTAGAACATACCTTTTATATAATTTACTTAATTAACTCAACCTCTTGGTGTCATATCCATGGTTGGAGAGCTTTCACATTACTTAAACACGAAAAAGTGAGCTCATTATGAACTAAGGGAAAAGTAAAGTACGTTTTGATCATCTTGGTGATCACCAAACCATTTGATTAGTCACTTTTGACATTAAAATTGCCTGTTTCCTTCCCTAAATTAGGCCATTAAGTGATTGACTAATTTTAGATTTTTATTCCTAAAAAAAATTCTTTAAACAATTCTTCATGAATTAAACTTAAATTGTTTAGTTCGGAGGCATTTCTCTTGTCACTCACTCGCTTACCGTGGGGTGAGGCCTTACCCATTGATCGAGCAACGGAATCCCGTATGCATCGATGTTGCGTCTTATAGATTTTCATTTTGTAATTTTCGTTCTAAAACACTGTGGCCTACCTAATCGGCTGCTGCGGAGTTGAACAACAAAAAATTCTTTAAACGTGGCCAAATTTTAAAATAAAATGGTTCTTATGCATGCGTTTTGCAGGGGACCTTGCGAACATGCATATGGAAACGATTTGCGTAAGTAGACAGTTCAACTGTTTACATTTTGTGCCTTAGTCTTATGGCTTTTGCACCCTTTTCTGCATACACGAGTAATAAATATATTCACTGGATTACCATATTCTTCAACTTTTTCCCAGGCCGTCTTCAATGGTCTTTGCATGACAGTGTTACTCTTTATAAATACGATACTCAACTTTAGCTTTGTTAGAACTGATGACTACTTCGTTTATAAAAACCAACTCAAACATGTCTCGTTTTGGACTTTAACTCATGAAGGGGTGTTTTTCGATCTTTATTTACAGTAAACCTTAATAGGGTTTTCATGGGGATAAGAATTCTTAAATATTAAAGTGTTATTCTTTTATATAAGTGATACAGTAATTTTCTCTGGTTCGTAATAAAAGTTAATTTACCTACTTGTACGGAAACGAGATAATTCCATTAACTTTTTCTTCTCTCTTGCTAGAGCTTGAATTGTTCATGATGTGTGCTGAAATTGAGTATATTTATAATAGTTACAACCTAAAGAATTTACAATTCAATCTCTTTCCTTATTTTTACTTTTTAATTTTGTATTTGGGTTTTTGGTTACAGTTGGACTCAATCTGAGTTAACTCAATTTCAACTCAATATTCATTTTGAATAAATTAAACTCAAATAATATCATTTTCACTTCAAGTTTAAATCGAATCAATTTAAATTCTATGATATACAAGCAGATTCATCTTTTTCGACAATGTTTTATCATATACAGTGATTTTTTTCATCTCTAACAACTTTTCTCCTTTTTAAAGCTTTCAAAAAGCTTCATTGATGGTCTCATCACCAACTTAAGTAAGCTAGAGTTTAAACTCAAATCGAACTTTTTATATTTGAATCAAACTTGAACCGGCCCCTATTTTAGACTTGATTCGAATCTACCCTATTTTCCCTATTTTTGGTGTCTAGTCTTTTTCAATAAAACCTCATGATGGTTCACCCGGATGGAGATTGATTTTGTTCCCCACAAACAACCATAAAAAACTAAAGTTTGCTCAGGCTCATTATTTTGTCTTACTTTTGATGCAGCAAAGGTGACTAAATCATGTCATGTTAGTGAGTTAATCATCAGTAAAATTGTCTGAACTTAACCAAATTTGTAGGGAAATCTGAAAATTTTCACCTGAGCAACCACTTTCCTTGTCTCAAGAAACACATATAGAAGTAAATTTTCTTTTCTTGGATTTACCATTACTAGTGAATCAAACTAACCTATTAATAAAACATGAACATTTTTATCTTGAAATCTTTATCTTTTGTATTGATTTTACAGTGTTAATGTTATCTCAATATACACATTTTAGGTCACTTAAAATCGTGGGGCATTAGTCGTTTTAATCTTTATTAGTCTAACGATTTACCCTTTAAAAGGTTTCTCAAAACGAGAAAGTTAATGAGTTTATATTAATCCAAAATCGTTTTTTTTTTTTTTTTTTGTCTTAACACAATTCTTAATCCTAAGATTTTGAACAAAAATTTAATTATTTTCATAAACAGTTTCACTTTTAATATTATCTTGATCTATATCTAAACATTTAAAATCCTAAGGTATTGTTAATTTCGATTACGTTGATCTAATGATTTTGTTTTAAAAATATCTTTTGAGAGAGAAAAACAATAGATTTATATTGATTAGAAATTCTCCATTTCCAGGTAAGAATATTTTTTGACATGAATAGCAACTTTTTGAGTGTTTAATCAGAATCTTAAACAACCTAGAATAACAATTTGTACAATTCTCATAATTTTTCTGGACAAGCTTTCCATTGCTCCCTTGAATTTCACATGGGGTGAAAAAGAGAATGAATCAACTCTGAAGAGTGAAAAGTAAGTTCCTCTCCCAGAACAAAAGTGGTCAAAACCAATCATTCTGCATCAAATCATGCTTATAGTATATAGAATCTGATGTGGAAATGTTGGGTGAGAGACAAGGATTAGGCCTTCAAATCTTTTCATTGACCCAAAAATTAGATATATTTGGATTAGATTGGTCTTTGTAATGGGGTTTTATCATGTGTTTAAGATGCCTTACATGTCAACTCACTCATGCAAAAATCCAAAAGGAAAATGGCTTTTATAAAAGGAAAAAGAAAAGAGTCGGTGGCCTACATTCCGAAAAGCTTGTATACTTTTTACTGTTTCAGAGCACAAAAACTTCATTTCAGTAGTTCATTGGAACTGATATTTTTTATGCATTAGCATTTGGTTTCTTTTGTATGAATGACATGGACAGAGAGTCAAGCTCGAATATCACCCACCACATCGAGCTGACCTTGAGTAAGCCCAAACTCAGGTTTGACCCAGCTCAAGTTCACGCCCATTTGTGACCATCTCTCTTTCTAGGATGTTGTAACAGTGAGCACAACGAAGAGAATTGTACATGGGCAGCCTTTCCCTGAATACGGGGTATGCTATTGAACTGAATATCACCCATCATATTGAGCTGAGCTTGAGCAAACCCAAACTCGGGTTTGACTCAGTCAACTTCACGCCCATAGTAGTGAACACAGTAAAGAGAATTTCACATGGGCGGCCTTCCCCTGAATACGGGTTCTAGTGAATCGCAACTTGAACAAAATTTGTTAGAGCTTCAATAATATCGCTCATAAGTATAAGATTAATGGGCCTGGCCCAAACTTTTGAAGAGCTAGCTGGGATTCTCCAACTATTGTCTAAACTTGTCTTGGGCTTGAGCCTTCAAGTGCTATATTTCAGCTTTTGCCCCAAAAATTAATTATTGCTACTGCCTTGCTTTTCAATATGATTAAATTTAAATCGAATATATTTAAACTCATTATGTAATTTGGTTTAAACAAATCTGAAATGAATTACTCAATCTCAAACACAAACACAAATCTGAATTATGGTTTTAAAAATTTGTAAATACAAATTTGAACACAAACTATACGTATTGAACACAAATACAAACCCTAACTTAAATTGAAAATTTTTAATTATATTTTATTAATTATAATTTTTAATAAAATATAAATACAAACTATATAAATTAAATCTGAACATGAACACAAATACAAACAAAACATGAACTCAATCTTGAATTTGAACCCAAATTTGAATTTTAATATAAAAAAATTTGACGAATATGAATTTGAACATGAATCGAATCTCATAACAAAGAAATTGAATGTCAACATATATATATATATATATATATATATATATATATATATATATATATATATATATATGTTCACATTCGATTTAATTCGAATCAAACTTTATTTCTCAAAACCACAAGACACCCAAGGTTGAACAAGTCCAATCCAATTTAATAGATTTAGTAGATAAGTTTAAGTGCATGTCATTCAATTCTTAGAATACATTAACGACTAGCCACTTTTAATAAGAAAATGCAAAAACCAAGGAAAAGTCGATCTCGAATTGATTTTTTTAGACTCTAATTGATTTTGAGTTTGATCTTATTCCCAACTTGACTCTAATGAAATCTATTTCTAGGTAGATCTTCTTTTTCTTGGGGCATAGTTGCACATGGTGGGTTCTTCTGTGATTTCCAATTAAGTTGCAGCTTAATGAGTAATGATGATTAATGGTGATTGGACATGGGAGGAGTAGTTGTAGACTTGTAGGAGTTCACTTGGGCCAAAAGTCAAAGTCTTCGACTCAAAGAATCAAGTGAAGTAAATTTCTACCAACTTCTAGTTTGATTTAATTAGATTCAACCGAATTATACTTTGAAAAAATAAAAAACAGTCAAAAGTTAAATATATAATTTAACTATTAGAATCACAACTAAAATGTGATCTGATGGTCAAACTTCTTATATTAATATAATTGAGTTAAATTCTATTCGTAATAAGAACTTTTGATTCATGCATAAACTCGGAATTTAATGAAACATTGCCACTTGAATACCCTCTTTTTACCACCTTGAATGGTAAATATAATTTATCCCAGTTGGAAAAGTCTTTACATTAGGACTAGTCCAATTTCCAAGTCATAATATTTGTCTAGACTTCACAAACCAGGAGCTTTCAGAATTCTGGGACAATCAGCTCAGAAAAATTGGTCTCAAGTTGAATTAAAATCCAGGAATGTGCACTACCAGCTGGCAAATTTAATGTAAGGCCCTCTATCAAGCGGACAAAATATTACACTTTGATGACTAAAAATAAAGCAACTGGACAATGGTGCCGGTTAGTTTGAGAACCAAGATGGCCCCTGGTACTGATCGACGGTTGCCTGTCATTCTCTTTCGCCAGATTGGGGGGTAAAAGTGCAATGCATGCAAATCAAGTGGTTGGGATTTTTCTGATAACAGAAATCTCTTTTTCCAACTTGTAATACAAGTTTATTAATCTCACATGTTATGTTTCAACTGAACCGGGAAGACCAAGTCGAGTTCAGCTGGTCCCGTTCAGCTAATAATGTAAAGTGTTATTTTGAAGGGTCCCGTTGGTACTTTTAGGTACAATGTAAGTGATATAGTTCAAATTGGATTAGTGTTATATTGAATGACTTGAGTCCAAGTAAGGATAGCCTCGATTTGAGATCAAATTGAATCAACTTAATCCAATTACATTGGATTATCTCATATCAATTAACAAATATGTTAGATATTAATATCACTTTTTTAAGCTTGGTTTTGGGGTTTAGGAAAGCCCTTTAGCACTTAAAAATGTCATCAGAATCAAGTTGCAATAATTTTATTCAAGAGTTTGTGAGAGTGATCTTATTGCTCTTCCAGACCGATTATCTCATATGTGAGAGAGAAATTGTTAAGTTGTCTCACATTTTTTAGAAAATAAGCTAGATATTAGATTATAAATTTAAAACAAAATCTCATATATATATATATTTTTTATTTTTTATTTTTTACCGATAGGTAAACCATCCAAAACCTTGTATCTAAGACATATCGTTTACAAGATCAAATTAAACTAAAAATGATTTTATTCTGATTTATCAAGTTTTTAGTCTTGACTTGGAGTTAAACTTTTGAATTAATAATTTTCTCTAATCTCTTGCTTATGGTCTTATGACTTGAATCAACTTTTAAGATAAAGCCAAAGGATTTATTCCCACCTATAGTTTGATGCTTGACTCAAAATCTTACCAATTGACTAAATATAATATTAAGTTTAACTGTAAACAGTAATAATGAAAGGGTATTTTTGATATTTTAAGATTACACGTTTATAATATAATAAAATAAATTTTATATAAACAAATTTTTACAAATTTAAAAAATTTTAAAATTAAAAAATGAACGCAGTCACTATTGTCATGTTGATAATGTAGCATCCCAGGTTAGAAAAGCCCTTAGGGGAAGAGTTTTGGGGTTAGAAATGAGATTCAGAGAGAGATTGGGAGTCTAGTAAAGTTTTGGGGTGAGTTAGTAAGTTTTCGGAGCCGTGTGGCTTTCGTTTGAATCCTTTCGGAAGGATTCGATCAGGCGAGTGAGCGGAAAATAAGTAATGTTTATTTTCCCTTGTGCACGCCCGTGCGTGGCCTAGTATATAAGTGGAGTCGAGAGTTATGTTGTTCTTTTCTCACCCATTTGCATTTCAGCCAAGTTTCTCGCTTCCATTTCAGCTCCTCCCATCCTTAGAGAGGAAATTCAGCCAGCGGTTGCTCTCGATCAAGTTAGAGAGCATAGAGATTAGTTCAGAAGATAGTTTTCAGAAGCATGACGCGAGGTAAGTGTTCTTTCACTTTTTCTTGCAATTTCCCAGCATGTTTGATGAGTTGTGATGCTTGGATGAACCTTATGCATGTTAAATGATGATGATTTGTTGTGCGAATTGATGATTTTGGCCATCTTTGATCCATGCATGTTGTTGATCATGTTTAGTGAGAGAAAGTTGGCATGCTTGCATGGTGGATTGATGTATACTTGATGCATGTTGCGTTTGAGGCTTGAATTGTGTTGTTTGGGATGCTGGGAATGCATGTTTGAAGTGATTTGGTGAATAGATGAGAATGGTTGGCAATTTTGTGTATTTTCCAGGCGGTGCTCTTGTTGAAGAACAAGACGCACGACCGTGTGCCTTTGTTTTTCCAGATGCACGCCTGTGTACACGGCCAGAAAATGCACATGGGCGCCCGTGTGTCCGCAGACGCACGCCCGTGTGTCCGCAGACGCACGCCCGTGCGTACGCTTTCAGAGAAAAGTTTCCAAAAATTCCAGTAGCTTGCACGGTCAGGCGCACGACCCCGTGCGTCCTGGCTCACGCCCGTGCACATTTCCCGCACGCTCGTGCACCTGCAGATTTTCAGAAAAAGAAATTAAAATGAGAAATTAAGCATGCGAATTCAGAATAAAGGTTAAATGGCTTCAGATAAGCATGTATTCAGATAATAAGCTGCATATGCATATCATGACATTACATGTAGCTTCAGAAAGGATCACGGGATCCGAATTCAACAGTATTCAGTATTCAGAACCCGATGTACGGGTAAGAGTATAAGTGAAACACGAGGGGGCATCTGTGGGATTCAGCCTTCTGACACCAGTCATAACGCTCAGCAGCATTTCAGCTTTTACCATCTGACACCAGGCAGATTGGGCAACAACATTCAGATTCAGCTTTCTAACCAGTAGCTAGATTGTTCAGCCCACATGGCCAGGATGCCGAATCCCTGTGTTCACCAGTCTGATCAGCACAGCAGGTACCTTCGGGTACATAGAGATATTCATATGCATGCATCCAGTATTATCAGTTAACATGACATGACATACACATCATGACATGAATAAATATGATATCAGTAAATGAATGTGAATCAGATATTCAGATAATAGTTTTCAGATTCCAGCAAGCGCATAGATGTATGAATAGGGCTGAGGCCCAGGTATGTTTGATTATTGTGATTGTTTGTGCTTGCTTGGGTTTGAGGGAAGTAAGGAGCGCTTACTGGGTGATCTTTATCACTCATCCCCCTCCTTCTTCCATCCTTTTCAGGTGTTCGTGCTGGTTTGGAGGAGCGGGTGGTTCGAGGCTGATAGGAGAGGGCCTACACCGCGATCTCAGTTTGTATAGTTTCAGTTTTGGACCTGTGTGGTCATATGTATCTTTTGTATGTTTTTCGATGCATCCAGATGTACAGAAAAGTATATGTATGTATGAAAAAGGCCAATGGGCCCATTGTACAGAACAGATATGTATATTTCGAATGTATGTATTCCAGTTTCAGCTTCTGCATGTGTAACTTAGAATGTATAGCCAGTTTCAGGAATTTTATTTATTTTCGTAAGATTCCCGTCGCGGGTAACCGAATTTTCAGATTATTAATAAAAGGCCCTCTCAGAATTCAGCAGCAGGAGTACTCGTGGCGACGGGTCCTACAGATAACGAAACCAGTGTAATGACCCAAGGGGTAGAATTGTCATTTTAGAGAGTTTGGGGGGGTAGAAGAGTCATTTAGAAGTCCTTTGGGGCTTAGTTAGTGTTCTGCGCAAAGGGCGGGTGGAAATGGCTATTTTCCACCGGACACACGACCGTGTGCCTAGGACACACGACCGTGTGTCTTGCCTCAGCCAGATAAATAAGTTTTATTCTTCAGTTGTGCAGTTCCCAGCTTATTTTCCAGTTTCCAGCTTATTTCTCTTCTTCTTCCTCAGCTCCAGTGAACCCTAGAGTTCCAGAGAGAGATCCCCCAGTAGCTCAGCTTTAGATTAGAGATCCAAAAGCTTCCAAAGATAGAGGTCAAGCTTCCATGGCTCAAGGTAAGTGTTTTCCTTATCTCTCTCGCTGTTTTCAGAGCATGAATGGTTGTTTCCAGCTTATGTGAACTTTATGTGTGCTTGTTTGAGATAGTTCCAGCATGCTTGAGCTTGCTATGATGCATGATTGGATGATGGAGTGGTTATGTTCATGTTTGCATGTGTATATGTTTGTATACATGAGATATATGCTTCATATATGATTTCTAGCGTGTTTGAGTTGATAATATGGTGAATATAGGCGTGCTAGCAGCAGTATGAATTGTGTATGTTTGATGATTTGGAGTGTGGAAGTGTTGGTGTAGGAATTTCTGGATTTTCAGATGCTTTCTACAGAATTTGGGTTGAGCACACGACTGTGCGTCCTTGATGCACGCCCGTGTGGCCTCAATTCTGCATGGGACACGGCCGTGCAGGCTGGCCGTGTGCGTATGAAAACCCAGACACACGCCCGTGTGCTCGAGTACACACGCCCGTGTGCTCGAGTACACACGCCCGTGTGCTTTCCCCCAATTCCACACGCCCGTGTATGCGAGACACGGGAAGAAGAAGAAGGCAACCACACGCCCGTGCAGTGCCATACACGCCCGTGTGCCCCTTGTTGCACGCCCGTGTGTCTAGCCAATTTTCATGATTTCATTCCAGAACCTTGCACGCCCAGCAGCACGATGAGCACACGATCCCGTGTGCCTTGACACACGCCCGTGCACCTAGTGAAAAGCAGAAAATGAATTGAAAAGAGAAATTAAGCCACTCTAACCCAATTCTAAGCACACAGAACTCAGTAATCGGCTAATAAATCAACATTTCATGCATGATTATCAACATTTAGCATGACATGCCATATTAGATGATTTCAGACTGGATCCAAGGATCCAACAGCATGATTTTCAGATTTACATATATGAGTTTTCATATATCAGATAGGGGTGGATACGAGGGGGCACCTGTGAGTTCGCACACCCGCTCGAGAGGGAAACCAGCGTCCGCTAGAGAGGACATGGTCACTGACCAAGCTCGTTAGAGAGAGCGCTGGTTGTGCATCAGTAGATTCTATAGGCTTTTGAACTCACACGGCCAGGGTGGCGAATCCCTGTATTCATCAGTCTGGCCAGCATAACATATATTTTCAGATATTTTCAATACTTTCTGATACAGATTTCAGTATATATTATACGTATACATCCAGGATCTTCGGATCACAGTTTTATTATCAGAAAAAGTTTTCAGGAAATACAGTTTTCAGAAAAACAAGCCTGAGGGCTAGTTTTATAGTCTTCGACATACACATGACATCAGCATATACATTTCATGTCATGTACAGTATCAAATCAGTAACAGAACAGAAAATTAACAGAATTCAATAAGATAAATTCAGAAAATGGATATACTCCGGTATATCATAAGAATCAGAATAAGAACATTGTCCAGCAGAATTTTCCTACGTGACGAGTCACATAGTCAGTGAATGTTTGACTTGCGAGTGTTTGGTTTGGAAACGCTTGCTGAGTGACTTTGTTACTCACTCCCTTCCCTGTTTCATTTTTGCAGGTCAGTGATTCGAGGGCTGAGCTGGAGCGAGACCGCTGTGAGATTTTGGGGATATGGCTCGGCGCAGCAGATAGCATGTTGGCTCGCAAGCTTTTATTTCTCATGTATATATGTGTGTATTACATATTAGTATACACTGTATGACAGTTTATTTTCATACACGAGTAGCCTGAGAAGTTTTATATGCACGCTTCAGTATATTTTGATTTACTTGATAGTAAATTATATTTACAGTTTCTTTTTATAAGAAATTTTTAATTCAGCAGCAGCGGTTCTTTTTACTGTAGGGATTCCCGTCTCAGGTATATTTTATTATTATATAAACAGTATTTTTCGCAGTGCACAGTGACCTGGAGCGGGGGTCGCTACAACCAGATTATCGTTTTTGATCACCTACTTTCAGGAAAGGCCAGATCTAGCCTCTTCGTTCGGTGGAAGAAGCTAGATTTGACCCTTTTTTGTTTTGGTAGAGACGGTCAAATCTGGCCACTTCCGTAAAAAAAATAAAATCGAAAATGATCTAAAAGAGTTGATCTTGGTCCCACCGATTGTTTTCGATCACTGTTTCTAGTGGAGGTGGCTAGATTTAGTCGTTTCCATCTAACAGAAAGGCTAGATCTGGCCTCCAGTTATCGACGATCACAATAGCTAGTATCAGCTGCAGTGACTTTTTTTTTTATAATTTTTAATATATTTTATAATTTTTTAAATTTAAAAATTATTTTATAATTTTATTATAAATTGTTATTTTTTAAAAAGATATTTTAATTATTTTATCAAAAAAATTTAAAAAGTTGATTAAAATTAAATTAAAAAAAAAAAGAGATTTTGAGTTTATCCAACTTGAAAAGTGGGACTTTGGGCACGCAATAGGTGGGAATAAGTTCTTTCGCCTTAAGATACAAAAAAAATTATGTTTAGCTATTGTTGAATTCAAATCGAATAAATTTAAATTTGTTTTTAAGTGTAACTCGAATGAATTTGAAATGAATTATACGAATATAAATATAAATATGAATCCAAACAATAATTTTAAAAATCAACGAATATGAGTTCGAATTCGAACTATACAAACAGAATGAGAACACGAACCCAAACTTAAATTAAAAATTTTTTAATTATATTTTATTAATTATTTATATTAATTATAATTTTTAAGAAATATAAATACTAATTATACGAATCGAATACGAATACAAATCAAATACGAACTGAATTATACGAATCAAATACGAATACGAATTTTGCTATAAAAATATTTGACGAATATGAATACAAATCCGAATCTAAACAGTATGAACGAGCCCGAAAACAAACATATACCTGTTCATATTTAGTTCGGCTTGAATCCAGCCCCATGTTTAGCTTTTCTAACCATTTTTTTTTTTTTTCAACGTTTTTCAACAGCTTCTTCAATATACTCCTAGCCAAACAGCTTCTTCAATATACTCCCAGCCAATCAGAGCAAACCGTTTACCTTTTATCTTGTTATCTTCCAAGTCAAACTTGGTGTGAAAAGCAATCTGATTTAAAAACCCAGCACCGCATGGACAAAGTTCTCGGCAAGTTAGCGGATTTTACCACGTAATCTGACGAATATATTATTCAAAACCCTTTTTTCCTCTCGAAACACGGACAAAGAACAAAGAGATGTCCCCCCAACACCGCCACAGGAACTCTTCTTCCGTCACAACTTGTTTCTTCCCTACCACCAACGCCGCCGAGGACAAGCCATCCAAGCCATCGCCTCCTCCGCTACCTCCGCCACCACCAATCTCCGGTAAGTTAAACCTCACAACTTGCTTTTATAATACAAACCTTGGTCTTTTCTCCCTCACCTGGTCAAAAACATTCCTTGGCCAATCTCTTCATCTCAATCTTCACCCCTTTGACTTGACGACTTCTCCTCTTTCTCTCTCTCACAGCTCTCTTTCTGATCTCTCATCTCTGTCTTTTCACCTCCATATTGAGCCCTTTTTCTTTTGGAAGAAACATGGTTCAAAAAATCTCATGAATAACGCCTCTACAACGTCTGTAATCCAAGTCTTTTGGGACCTCTCTCGCGCTAAATTCGGATCCGGGCCCGAACCCCAATCCCGGTTCTACATCGCTGTTGTTGTCGATGGAGAAATCGCCCTGCTTGTTGGTGATTCTGCAAAGGAAGCTTATGCGAAAACCAGAGCTCGGAAGCCTAAGAAAGCATCCCAAGTTCTTGTTTTGAGAAGAGAGCATGTTTTTGGCAACAAACAGTACAGCACAAAAGTTAAATTCGGAGGGAAAACCAGAGAGATTTCGATAGATTGCAATGTCAACAGTGACGCCAAGCTGAGTTTCGGTGTTGATAACGAAAGGGTGTTGCAGATAAAAAGATTAAAGTGGAAATTCAGAGGAAATGAGAGGATTGAAGTCGATAAAGTTCCTATACAAGTATCATGGGACGTTTATAATTGGCTTTTTGAAGACATGAACAACGGGCATGCAGTTTTTATGTTCAGGTTCGAAAATCCTGACGTCCAAGAAAAAGACGAAGAGGTAGTAAACAGTGGCCATTATTTGCAACAAGGTTCTGGTTCTTGCAGCTTCGGCATGAATGGAATTGAATGGAGAAAAATAAGGAAAAGTTTGCTGAGAACAGCAAGAAGCTCATCATCATCGTCCATTTCAATAATGTCATCAGCTTCTTCTTCTGGGTGCTGTTCTTCTGTAATGGAATGGGCTGCTAGTACAGAAGAAAGTGAATTGAATCCGAGACCTAATGGTTTCTCACTGCTGATTTACGTTTGGAAAAAATGAATTGCAGCTTCTTATTATCGCTAATCTTCCATTGTTATTACTAACCCATTTGTTCTTGAACATATAAATTACACAGAAAAAATCTTTGAATCAAAATATATAAAAGAGAGATTGATGTATACAATATTTTCAAATTTCAGTTATTTGGGAAATTATTGAATTATATGTAAGATTTAATTAAGCTAACCAAATAAATTATATTCAACACTAATCTATCAAATCTATTTATATTACAAAATATTGAATAAAAGTATTAATTTAAAGTTATATTAAATTTTCTGTAATGAAATAGTAGTCTTTTGCCTTTAAAATCTTTCTATGTGATAATGTGTAAAACTATATTAAATTCGATTTTAGGGATGAATCTATCCTATGTAATAGTTGAATGGATTCTCCATAAAAAAAAAATTTCAATAAACATAAAGATTGATATTAATATTATTTACTCAAATCATATTTTATTAGTGTACTGAATCACTTAAATCTATCTAAAAATTGGCATAAAATTATTCAATTAATCGGTTTTAATAAATCAAATTTATAATTAATGTCAACTCACAGCAAAAGATTTTCTAACATAATAATATAACTCAAAACAGAAGCCATTGTTGTTATTCTGTTGGTTTGCTTAGTTGGATTGTGGAGGATAATTTATTTGTAACTATGTATCCTTGCTCTGTATGAAAATATGATAATACGGATAAGGTATACACTCAAATTTATTTATAATAATGTAGCGTTGAGCTTCGATCTTTAGCTTTACATTTGAGATTCCCCATCTTATCTATCTGTTCTATTCATTCCAGGTAAAGTAAATATTATCACTCAAACTAATAAATCTATCTTCTTCTATATACGTGATTTGATTTTAAATTTGCTTTTGGCTTGGTTGGTTTCTTAACATGGTTTGCCTGTACACTTATGTTCATAATGTTCAGAGTCAAGTTTTCTTGTAATGTCTTGGTTCAGAATCTCTTTAAAATCCCTTCTGGGTCTAGTATGAGCTGTATGAATATGATTGAGACGGTAATTGTTATAATAATGCTAAAATTTCCGAATTCCCAGCTCAGAGAACAGGACAATAGGCATGTGCGATGGGACTATTTCTTTTTGGTGTTTTATTGGCTACTGTTCTAATGGCATTGGTTGATGCGTTGTCGTTTGTTACTGGCCGCACACTTTTCAAATCAAAATTTCTTCCCAACCAATCTAAACCGTTAAAGTTGTTGACCAATGTCTTGTTTCTCCGAGAAGTAAACTCGTTGGATCATCCCAGGATCCAAAGGGCTCCGAGAGCGCTGGCTAGAAATTGGTTTAGATTAGGGCTGGACCCATTTGAGTTCAGCTCCAGAAAGCTCCGCTCGAGTTTATACATGTCAAGCTAGAGTTGAGTATTAAAGCGAGGCAAGCAAACGAGTTATAATAAGGAATTGAGCTTCAAACTTTGAATTTCCGAGCTTAATTAGATTTGACTGATTTTAATCACATGTTTCTGGCATTTTTTGGCTTTTGTTTGCGGGCGGAGGCCAGCCAGCCAGTCAGTCAGTCTTGTCTCCTGGGCTGAATCTGAAGAAACGGAAAAGTGGACCCTTTGATTTTTTAGATCATTTTCACACTTGGCTTCTTCCTTCATGGACAAGTTTGTGGGAGGTAGTTGGTGCTCTCCTTTGTATAAAACAAAAACATTTTTGTGACCAATAACCCAATCGAATTTAAGTTTATATAAATATTTAAACTTAAATAAATTTTTAATTAAATTTAAAATTAAATTATTTTTAAATTAAAGTTAAATTTTAATTGATTGATTTTGATTTTAATCTAAATTTTGTTCGAACTCAATTTAAATTAAATCTAACCCTACACACAAATACATTAACGGGAAGTATTAGATTAAAAAAATTCATCTACATTTTCAAATTAATCATAATGTCAATTCATTTTAAGCACACCTACAAATTTTAAATTCAATATCATTAATTAAAAATCACTTAATCATATAGTGTCATTTTGTTATTGATATATAAATTAATATTTATTTTAAATGTATACTATTTTATTGATAATGTGTGTACATACAAAATAATTTCTAATAGTTATTTTTTAAAGAGGAAAGGTTCATAATATTCAAAGCCAAATTCTACATGTCTTTAGTTGTTCAAGTCAAAGTTTTCAAACTTGAATTTGACCCAAATCTTAATTGATTTGATCATCAATTAGATCAATATTACATTAAATAATCATGATAATAATATTTCATTCAACAAAATAATTATGGTATATAATACATAATTTTTATTAAATAGGTTTAGTTCTAGTCTCAATAAATAAAAAAATTTTCACTCTCTAACTTATTGCCATCCGTATGACCAACGTTTTTGGTTTGGGCTTAAAACTTCTCGACGTCAGAATAATGATATGATGGTTGAATCTCTAATTTATTAGCATCAATAGAACGGTTGATCAAATTTTTTATTTATAGTTTAAAACTTGTATATATAAATATTTTTAGTACGAATTTTAAAACTTGTTGATATCAACATGATGATATGATAATTAGATTTTAAATTTGTCTATATCAATATAATAGTTAATCAAATCTTTTATTCGAATTTTAAAACTTATTGTTACGATGTTTGATCAGATTTTTAATACGTATTTTAAAATTTATTAATATTAATATAATGATTCAATCTGAATTTTCAAACTTATTGGTGTTAAATAATTTGATCAGATTTTAGTTACGAATTTTAGAACTTGTAAATATTTACACGATGATTTGATCGATTTTTGATTTGGATTGGGTGGTTGAAACGTAAGTACAGGCAATCTTCTTAGAATGGATTTTTAATGTTTGATGGGTTTAATTTCATATCATAGTTATCTGTCATGCCCTAATCACAGCCGACATCCATGACTTTAAAACTTGTTATGGCCGGGGCAAAAAATCTGCATAGACGTTTGAGTTAAACATTTATCACAAGGACAAATCGTGACAAGCCTAGGCGAGCTTATGTGATAAGAATAATAAAAAATTGATGTGACATTCTTCCTGCTTGGCTTAACATTTACAAGTTATAAATAAGGCCAAAGGACATTTTCCCACCCATAGTTTGAGGCTGGGACAAATTCCCACCCGCTTAAGTTTAAAAGCCCGAACTCCCACCCATCACTAATTTTTTTATTATTATTATATTAAAATTACTCAATTACCATTTTAAAAATTAAAAATTTATAATAAAAATATAAAATAATTTTTAAATAATATAAAATATTAAAATAATTTTTAAAAAATTAAAAAAATTTTAAAAAAATTTAGAAATTCAAAAAACTCAGCAGCCACCGCCGCCGACACCGGTGGAGGTGGCGGCCCATAATAGAACCAGGTGGCCATTTCCGACCACCTGGTTTCAGGGGAGGCCAGCGGCGGTGACTGCTGGGTTTTTGAATTTTTAAATTTTGTTAATATTTTATATTATTTTATATTTTTATTATAAATTTTTAATTTTTAAAAGGGTAATTAGTAATTTTAATGAAATAATAATAAAAAAATTGGTGATGGATGGGAGTTCGGGCTTTTAAACTTAAGCGGGTGGGAATTTGTCTCAGCCTCAAACTATGGGTGGGAAAATGTCCTTTGGCCTATAAATAAATAAATAAATTATGCTGGGTTACTTTTCAGCAACGACCAACTACCGTGCCAGGATATAAAATGGCCAAAGCACTTATTCCCACCCAAGGTTTCACTGAAATACAAAGTCCCACCCTCTAGCATTTAAATACCCAAACACCCACCCTTTGTTTATTTTTCATCCAATACTATTAACATATTTTATGAAATGATTAAAATACTTTTATTAAAAATAAAAATTTATAACAACATTATACACATTTAAATATAAATATAGAAAAAGTTTTAAAGTTTTGAAAAATATTTAAATTTTAAAAAAATAAAAACCAATCATCGTCGTTATACTGATGGTGGTGGCAGTCGCTAATAAAACCAAGTAGTCAGAAATGATCACCTGATTGGTCTTCTAGTTCGGTAGAGGCGATCAAATCTGACTGTTTTCTGTTTTGATAGAGGCAATCAGAAACCATTGTCGGAAATGATTGTTGGGGTCAACGACTATTTTTGACTGTTTTTGATTGCTTTTTTTAGTAGATGTGGTCAAATATAACTGCTTTCATTAAAACAGGAGACGACCAGATTTGACCTTCCTCCGTCGAACGGGGAGGCCAACTAAGTGGCTGTTTTTGGCCACTTGGTTCCATTAGTTACAACCACCGTTGTTGAATTTTTTTTTAATTTAAATATTTTTTCAAATTTTTATAAAATTTTTAAATTCTTAAATTTTTTTATTATTTAATAATTTTTAATTGTAAAATAATAAAAATACTCTTTGACTGTTAAAATTTTTACTATTGATAATTAGATTTAACTGTTGACTTTAGTTTTATAAACTTTGGGAGGTGGGCATTGGAATCAGATCAAACTATGCGTGGGACTAAGTCCTTCGGCCTATAAAAATATATCCGGTGCCCAATGTGCAATGAATCCGGTAATAAAATTTTTGATTTTACCTAAGTCAACCTTAGGTTCAAGAATTGAAATTATTTCATAAAATAAATTAAATTTGACTTAATTCACATGTTTAAGTTAGAATTAATTTGAATTGAATTTAAAAACAATTCATTGATTTCGAATTGTTTTTTAAAATTCAAACTAATTTCAAATTAAATTTGACTCAAATTGAATTCACTTATAACTTTACTTTTTCAAGCAACTCAAACTCTAATTTTGATCTTGATCAAATAAGATAAGTTAAAACTAAAGATTAAACTCATTTTCAAAAAATAAATCAGTTCAAATCAATTTAAATTAAATTCAAAATAAAATTAATTTTAATCTAATTTTAATTCATTAAACTAATTATTTTATGTTTAAACCAATCAGGATTTATATGCTTTGTAGAGCGCCAGCCTAGATTGAAACAAACCCTAACCTTATCCATTTTGGGAGTTGGGTTGGGTAGAGTTGAACAGTGAATAATTAAAAAAAAGTGTCAGAAGGTTGGGTTGGGAGTTGGGTTAGGTTGGTTGGAAGGTCAAATTACTTGGACGGCAAATCAGAACTCACTGGTAGCCACACGAATCTTTTACTTTACGTTGGGTTCTCAGAAAGTACCATGTACTTTATACGGTAATACTTTTATTTTATTTTGTTTATACGGTAAGACTCAGATCTAAGAGGGCTAACTTATTTGATGAATTGGGATTTTTTAAGCTTAAGCTTAAGCTTAAGCTTGGCTCAATCTGTAAAATCGAGGTTCAGATTTGGCTTGAGTTCTGCTGTCGTGTTGTATTATAAAACGCCAAAAGGAGATATTGGACCAAGAAAAGAAGGCATTGGATCTTGAAGAAGGGCTAAACGCAAAACTCAATAAAAGGCTAGAGGAACCAAATACCGTCCAGGCCAGCTTAAGTTTAATAGAACCCAGGGCGGATTCAATCAGTGTGCAGCTCGAACCGAAGCTCGACTCATCAGTGGACAGTGATTCTTCTTCTCTAGCGATTCTTTCGTATTAAAACAATTTTTTTCTCTCATGATTTGAACAAGTTGAACCCAATTTCAAAATAACTGTTTTGGATTTAAACCGAACTCAAATTGGTCCTATCATTTGTTTGGATTTGGCTCAGCTACAATCCACCCCCTATTGAGATTGTTAAGCTGCAGTTTCCACCTTGGTGCAAATACTAAAATGCTGAGAAGAAACACATTTAAATCCATAAACATTGATTGACCTCTCTATTTCTCAGACTCTTAACCATCCATCTTCTGTAATTTCTTCGAGGAATCCCTGCACAGGTGAATCCTCACTCTGCACACCGACAAGAGAACATTTTAAGCAATAAAATGGGGCCTAATAAGATAAATATCATCTTATATTAAGGACAATCAAGGTAAACGGGGTCCAATTCAAAATAACAGAGTAAAAAGAGTCCCTAGCCAGGCCTACCAGCACAAGGCATGTCTGCAACTACGATCATCCTCATTTGAACTTGAGTATTCTTCTTCTCCGGGTTGCTCCATAATGATATTCAATCCATGACCATCCAACCGATTTTTCTAATTTTGCAGCTCAATTCAGAAACCAGAAACTTCAAAAACATAATTATGCTGTTCAGTAGGAGACATATTTTATCCTTTTTTAACTGGATTCCAAATGCCGCTCAAAATTTCCAGCAGCTGCTTTGAAAAAGATCGGTATGACTGAATAACAACAACGGGATGAAATTAACATTCTTGATTCTTCCCCATCTGTCACTGACTTGTAAAATTGTAAAACCCTACAGGAGTGTAAAACCAAAAGAGCCACTAAAGCTTCAAGCTCAAGGTAGAAGTTGAGGAGCTCTGAACCAAAGTTGAAGATGAAGGAATACAACGTCTTTGTCTACCATTACTTCTGATCCCAGAACCAGAAGGACAAGATGACAATTGTGGAGCAGAAAGAGGATCTGAAGAAGCTATGTATCTACTCGAAAGGCTTCTCAATTTCTTCTTTTCCCCCTCAATAACGCTATCGTTTGATCTAACTTGCCGCACCTTTGTTTCATTCAACCCGGCAGGAAGAACACAGTTGCAGAAGAAACCTGACAGTTTTGAAACAATAACAAATTAGCATAAATTTACGCCGAGACACATTTTCTTGCCAAAGAAAGTAATGGCACGATTAACCAGTTAAAAGAACCCAGATCCAAAAACATTATTCAATGAATTTGAAGCAATATCCAACTAATTCATCAAATACAATCTGAGACAGTTAGTTAATCACCATCTATGCTAGATTAAATACAACAGAAAATGCCCTATAAATTTGATAAGCAAACTTCAAAAAATAGATAGAGGATATTAATCATAACTTGGTCACAAAATCATGTACAGCTATATCCTCAAACATAGATCAATTTTTATACCTATTCATCCCTATTCTATCAACACAACCATATCTGGAATCATTTTATTTGAAAGTTCTACTAAATCTTAACACGGAAACTATACATACACACATATATGAGTAAAACATGTACAACCTGTAGGCATTAAGGGATATAAAATAGAAGGACCTGTTATCTTGTAATTAAGCTTTTAATTGTTTATTTAACTCTATCACGTGATGAAACTCCCTGTTAACACCGACCCAACGTTTCTACACGAAGTATAATTGCCCATATAATGTTAAATAAATAATCTAAGTTCATAAATGAAGGCTTTAGGTGAAACTTTCTTACCCAGACGAGCAAGACGATTAACCCAGCGAGGAATTGGCTTCTTGGTTAACTTGAGACAAACATCGTTGCAAAAGTGATTGCAGTTCTTAGTAATGAGGTGATACGTGTTTCCAGAATAATCCTCAGCCAGTTTCTCCATAAACGTACGGATTTCTTTGGGACCAAGATCTGTTCTTCCGATCAAAATTGACTTCCTGAACGTGAAACCCGGACACAGCTTTGGCTCCACCTCAAAAATTCCCGTTGTTGAATGTTCATGAGCTCCAAACCCGTATTCAACTCCATGAACTAAACCCATAATTCCTCATTCTTTACAAATAAAAACTAAAAAACCAAAAAAAAAAAAAACAAAAAAAGCTATAAAATAAATATGTACCTTGAACTCCAGAATGGTAGATCCCGAGTCCCAGCCAGTAAGCGTAGCCGTTAATCGGAGTCAAATCGTAAACGTTCAAATAAACCGGAACCGACCCGCTCTTCTTTTTCCGGGGCGCCATCACCGTTTTGCACAACATAATGAGAATCCCGTCGTGCTTTGGTTGGATGGGCGAAAGAACAGAGGAAAATTGAAGATCGAGTGACTCAGTGAGTGAATTGTTTGTCGGGAATTAAGGGAATTTTCTGAGGGTATTTTCGGGAATGGAGCTTTTTTCGTAACCTCTTTTTCTTATAGTCAAAGATTCTCCTAACCGGCTACCGCCGAAAGCGAAACCACCATCAACCTATTCTGACTGATGATTTGTCTTCTTATTTATTGGTCCTTTTTTTTTTTTTAAATAATTCTTTTCCATTAAAACAATTTTTATTGCAATAATTTCAAAATTAAACTAAAATTAATATTTATTCGAGTTTAACTCAATTTAATTCCATCTCTTCCAGCTTAAATTTTATAATATTAGATAATTGATTATTTTAGAGTTGAGTTAATGTCGATCAGGTCTTTTTTTAAGATCAACTCAGTTCAAATACATGCTGGGTCATGGACTCCAATGCTATTGTTGTTGTTACTTGTAGTCATAAATCTATGCCCACAATTCTGATCTGTACACATGTTATATTAGAATGGCAGAGACTACAGTAGTATTCTGTTGCCGAGATCACCCGCCTAAGCTAACATTCTCGGAATCCTCCGCAACAAGTTTGACTACCAGTCCCACTATGTCACTCCTCATCAAATAATTACATTTTCTCTTATTTCGTTTAGTTTGTTTCCCGAGAAATGAGATTTTATTTATTTATTTATTTTTAATTTGGGAAATTTTACTGTCGAAGACCGAGCAGGAGAGCAATGGATGATAATAATAGAAAATCTGGAGACAATGAAGGTATTATAATTGAATTTGCGATGTGACGGCTTGTTCTCTTGCTAAAGTGGGAGACAATAGCACCGGTTATGTTGCGTGTCTTCACATTAGTGTAGGCTGATGGCTCTGGGGCACTGGAGTTTGTGTGTTCCGCGTGGCTAGACTGTACAAATTCATGCGTTCGTCCCTAATATTGGAGACTTGCTGGCTTGATTGTCGGTTCAATTTGTTTGAGTTCGAAGTATCGAATGATCATGGATGAAGCTTGACTCATGGGTATGTGACACTATCGATTCGAGCTCCGATGTTCAGCTGGATAGGTTCATGAGCGGCTTATGCATGCAGGTAAAACAAGTTGTTTTGTGCTATTGGTAACATTATCAAGCGAGCTAGGCTGACATGGACTTGAGCTAGTATCTACAGTACTGTGTTCATGCCCCAACCGCACTCAAGTGTTGTCTGCCATAAGCTCAAGCATCATCTGCCATATGGAGCTCGACCTGGTGTTCTCCAAAACTCGTTGAACTCAAGCTTGAACTCAAACTTGATTCTCCTTATACAGGATCGAGCTCGAGCTGTCTAAGCTCGAGATTGACTCGACTCGAGGACATTCCTACTTAGAATAGATAACAAGCTTGCTTGACCTTACACAGGACTTCATTTCAGGAGGGAATAACAGGCTTCTTTACCACCCTGGTAGTTGAACTTTGAATTGAGTTCTTATAATTGTAAATCTGCATCACACTGGGTCTTCTTATTGTTTTTGTTACAGTGCTCAATCTAATTGGGTGCCATCTTTATGACCTCTTATCTGGGTTGATCTCTTTTGACTAACAACTAGGTTACCTATATACGTTCCATAGGTTTTGGTTATGGCACAGGATCTAATTACTTGTTGCTCTTGATGGACTGGTTCCCGGTGGAATTGGGAATCAAGGGGCAGAGTCCACCTATGTTGATTCATCGAATGAAACACATACATGTCATAGCTACACTCATTATGGTTGTCTTCAGTTGGTTCTGATGCATGTGTTTTCCACTCATAGAATATGATTGTTTTGGTTATGTGAAAGTCTGCAACTGAGATTCAAGTAATCTAATCAGATTATATGGTTTTATTTCTTGTTGATACTCCTTTATGTTTTACATGTGTGCTCGTTAATCGTAAAAGTATCATATGTATGCATATTGACTCGGAGTATGTATGCTAATCCTATTTGATAATTTTTTAAGATTGTAATAAGGTCCCACTTGGTATTTTGAGTCAAGAGGCACTGCTGTTTTTTTGTCTGTATTTGGGTGAAGCTCATAGTGGTAGATTATTCTAGACCTTATGCATCGACAGACTTCCTTTGCACTATGATTGGGCCACCTTTTTCTGCTCTTGAATTTTAGATGATGATAATGCTTTTGTGTTCATGTACTAAAGAGCAAAGAAACCATGGATTTTCAAATGTTTTCCCTGTTACCATATTGTGGCAAAAGTGAATCACATCTAAATGGGATTGAGACACAATAACTGTTTTGTGATGATTATGCAGTGGACTGTATATGTTATCCTCTGTTTATAAGCCTATAGTCCAGCTCTAATCTTTTCGGTGGTATGACAAGGGCAGTGGTTTGTTCAAAGGGTTAACTTATCCATTCCAATAAAATCCAATTCCCCCAATTGAATCATTCCTTATGTGAACAAATGAAACTATGAATTTTTGCAGTTTCCTCTCTATTATATCCACTGTTTGTACATGCCAGCTCTTAATATTTTTTAGTGAATCTGTTATGAGTCCATTTGATAAAAGTGAATATTTCATTCAGTTATTTAATTTGTTGTCATGCTAGTTCGTGCTTCTGTAATATCATTCTTTCTTATGTAATTACTTCTGTTAGCATTTCATGTCAAATTTTATATATCAAGTTATAAATGTGCATACAATATCATGTATTAGATAAGACGAAAAAAATTATGCTTTCTGTAAGTTGCCATTATTATTCCCATCATTGCAACAATATGTTGGTTTTCTTGGTATTCTTTAGCACATATTAAACTCAATTGATCTTTATTAGAGTGAGGTCTGCTGCTTTCCTGCTTCCTTTGTAGATCTTGGGATTCTTTTGCACACATTAAACTCAATTAATTTTTATTAGCGTGAGTCTGTTGTTTTCATACTTAGTTTGTAAATCATAATTAGATTGTATTGAGTTTGTATCTGGAGCATAATAGTCTGTAATACCTGATTGTTGAGATCATTCAAGCTTTGATTAGTTGAGCTTATATATTGTTCAACTGAAGTAGTTTGAAATGGAGGTGAGAAAGGCTGAAAACTGGACTTGAGTCCCCTTTATATAACTTGAGCATATATCTCTTCAATAGGATGTCAACAGAGAGATGAATTATGGATTTCCCATACCACTTCCTGTGTCAGAGTCGTTACTTTTCTCTTCTGGTCATGGCTCCTGGTATATCGATATAGATTTTTGTGATAATCAAGAGTCTTATGAAACATTTTTAACTTTGTATTTTTTCTTTTGTTGAAAGCCTTTTCAGGTTGACAAAGTATTGTTGCTTCATAATTGGCTTCCAGGTCAAACCCTCTGGCCTGGGATTGCTGGTGTTTGACATAATCTTGCCTAGGGTTGTCCTCTGAGGTGGTAATACAACTGCAGGTATTTATTTAGAAGATAAGTTTTTTATTCAAGTTTGATCTCAAACTTGTTTGGACTGAAAAAAAAAAAAAAAACAAGTATTAAATGAAGATAAAACCGTGCTGAAAATTGGACTCACCTTTACAGACATCAGTTACCCCAGTTATTATCTTTCGTTTTCAATGGTTAAATTTTCTCTTGGCCGTGTATGGTGATTATTTGGTTTAGAATTTGGATTGAAAAACAGGCGTCAATTGAAAGAACTAGAAGTTGATCTTAAACTCTCCTCATTTGCTTTTACTTTTTACTAGTAGGAAGCTATTAAAAGAATTATGAAGTCTAGACAGAACATCAAAGTATGGCAGTACTATAGTGGTGGCCTGGAAACATTGTCAGGCTGGAAGTACATATGTTCGACCGGCTGAAGTAGGTGGTGCCATTTTCTTGTTCAATATTTGATTGTACAAATTCCCAGTATTAGATCTTCCTGATGACGAAGAGATTTCCAAATGTTTATGTGATGGAGACGTTTGGTTGATGTTGAGTTGGACCCTGACCTTAATCATTCTTTAGTTAATATTAGTTAAGGGCGGATGCACTTTCGGTTTGTAATGTTGATGTTTGTACTTTGCGATAGATAGGGTTGGATTTAATTCAGATTAAATTTAAAAAAATCAGTTCAAGATTGATCATCTAAGGTTTAACATCAATTCGAAAACAAAATTTTGGATTCAATTTAAATTGATTCAAATTTAAATGTTCAAATTGATTCAAATCTGACTTATATTGTGAAAACAACCCAAGCTTTGATGAAATCGGCTCGTTTAACCCCCATGATGTAACGAACAACAAATCTTGCTAAGCTCAATATATTGCTTTTTCAGCCGTTTCTATTATAGCCCGGAGACAGAGTTAGCTTAGTAAATTGATTTTAGCTATTATAATCGTTGTCTTCTTCTCTGATATCATTGTTAATCATCGTATTTGGTCTTATCTTTCTTTACCCTCTACTTAAGCTAAATTCTCTGATGGTCCCAAAGGACTTGCGTCTCTGTCAAAAGAAAATAATGATAATAATAGGACAGAGCAAGAGAAAGAGAGATTTAGACTCATCACTTTGGTGGTGCCTGTTGTTGTGTGGATGCATGGCTTATGTCCTTTTAAGTTATTGACACATCCCATGTTCTTAAAATAGTCTTTAGGAAGTGGTGAATTTGAGTTAAGTCAGTTGAACTGAATTTAAGTTGGAGTTCCAATTTTGAACTTTAATTTAAGTTTGATTTATTTATTTTTTTGATAGTAAGGTTTATTTAATTGATAATATTATTTGTTTTTTTGACTATACAATTTATTTTGTTGAAAATACTATTTGTTATGTCTATCCTGATTAGCAATACCATATGCCAACTCAAATAAATTTGAGTGTGAAACATTATGGATTATGGATTTGAGATGAGCCTGTGCCAACCTTCGGCTCAAATCCATCTCTTCTTTTATGTCTTAATCGTGTACTAGAAAAGTCTTCTAAGTCTTGGTCTAACAGAGAAAACAAAAAAGAATTGGCCTATCAATTACCGCATCATGGCCTCCAATATTTGACACGTCTCATTCATTTTTGAAAAACAAAAATCTGGGTCGTCATTCAAAATTCTTAGTTATCCTTTGGCTGTTGCCTGCTTGTATTGTTATTCCTCCTATAGATTCACACTTCCTGATTTCTTTCTTATTTTTAGGTGGCCTTAAAGCGGCATACAGAAGACAAAGAGGACGCGAAGTGAATTTGAACTGAGTTAAATTTAAACAAAGTTTAACTTAAGTTTGGTTCAAATTTAAAAAGACGAATTTGAGTTTAAACTTGAGTCTGTTTGAATAATGAATAAAAATTGTTAGCAAAAGAAAAATTACTGGGGAAGAAGAGTTCTAATGCACCCTCAAACTTTAATCAAGTTTTTGAGTTGAAGCTTTATTTAAGTATGATTCATTTGAGTTGATCATAGATCTGAGATTAAACAGATTTAATTTCAATCTAATCCTAATGAAACCAAACCAAAATATGGCGGAAGATAATGAACCAAAATGTCTTTGCAGCAAAAAGGGTTGGCAATAACTTTACAATTTACATCCCAGAGAAAACGATACGCAATTCACTATGAAATATCATAGTAATATAATATTCCATCAAATCTTTTCTAGATTTAAAGAGAAATTTATGAAAACGACACAGTACAAGCTCTTTTCATACAGGACAAATATACACTCCTTCAGGGATCGAAAAGAAAAAAATTAGTGCGGTTTGGATTCAAAGATTGAATATTATATCATAAAGGTGTCCAACCTATCCATTGGGTGGACAGCTCTTGACTTATCTCATGTTGCTTGCTCCTAACCCATTGGCCATTTTAATGCTTTATCCATTAATATAAGAGGCAAGTAAGCTGGTTCTGAATAACTTTCAGATCTCTTTCACTGTGAAGATGTCATTATTGGAAAGATTTTGTTGATGGTGAATCTACAGGATCTTCATATGCTGCAACAATCAATTAGAACAACTAGTACAATCAATTTAAGTTTGAATTTGACTTGTTTAAATCATTAAGAAAAAAAATTTATTTGAATATAGAAAAATCATCAAAGAAAAAGAGAAAAAAATCATTGATAAGACAAATTCTAAACTGAACCGATCTGAATTTAAGTTGAAATTTCTTAATCTAGATTCATTCAAACTGAATAGCGATTTGAGCCCTGGATTACCCTACTTAAATGTACCAGGTTGCATGTGTGTAATAGTCTGGCCCTGCAAGTTTGGGTTAGACAATCTCATTCCGTCTAAATACTCAGATGAGCCCCAGAATACCCTGCTTGAATGAGTTAAGTTATTCATCATTATATATGTGTGTGTGTGTGTGTGTATATATATATATAGAGAGAGAGAGAGAGAGAGAGAGAGTCCAGCCGTGCAAGTTTTAATAGACAAAGACCAAATAAAGTATTATAAAAGTGAGGGCTACGATTTCAAAACTCTGGCTGTTGGGTAGCTAAAGATGAGGAAATAGCCAAAATCTTTAACAGATCTCTGCGACTTTTTTACAATATTCCATGTCTTTGTGTCATGCTTAGGATGCTGCTACACACAAACCAAAATGAACTCTCACAGTTTTCAATTGAATAATAACTAAGTTAAATCATATAGAATCTATGGCTAGCTACCTGCCTCTAACAACAATTGAAAAGGAAAACCTTTCTTTCTATCATCTCAATCAGGAAAATTCGAAATTGACTTAATTAATCAGAGATTCAGAGACAAATCAAGCTTCTGCTGCTTCATATTTTCCTGATTAGAAGTCTTCAAACCACCACCACCACCTCCACCACCACCTTTCCACCAATTACGATTGCCTGTAGCTTGATGATCTTCCACCTGAGGAGAACCCATCATAGTTCTGAAAGAGTTGAACCTTCCAACACTAGCTCGAGATGATGGTCCTGTTGTACTTGCATGAAAATTCTCCATTAATGATAATCTTCCCACTGCTGGCTGTTGTTCAATAGGAGGCCTAGTCCAGTTGTTGTGTCCGTACATGTTGATTCCATGAGTTGGCTTGTGGATCATTGAGTGCACTTGAATTCCAAGAGATCTATTTTGTCCACCATGAAGAGGAAGAGAAGATAGGCTAGAATAATAGTGATTGTGATGCAAATTATATGGTTGTTGCCCACCAAAAGCAATGGCTGAGGCTGGTGTGTATATTGTTGTGCCTATTCTTTGTCCTCTTTTTGCTAGAGTTCTCTCTCTTTTATGAGCATTTTGGTGCCCTCCAAGCGCTTGTGAACTGTAGAATTTTCTTTGGCAGTAGTTGCATGAGAAGACTCTTCGCTCAGCAGCTTCATCATGATCGGTAGATAGATGCCTACTTTTTGCACAAGTTTGAGAAGAATCCATGTTGTTTAGGCAGTCAATGAGATTGAGCTCTTGTTTTGGCTCTTCTTCTTCTTCCTCTAAAACTATTACTTGCTTCTTCTGATCCTTTGAGTTCTGACATGGAGGAGCTTCAGTTGTAGAGATGATGCTTGAAGCCTCTGAAGCACATGGATCTTTGTTCAGAGATTCCATATGACAGAACAACTTTATCTTTTGATATAATGTATAAATGACTTATGCTATATATGAAGGATAAATTATTCCCTTCACTGTAATTTTTTTAAATTAAAAAAAAAAAAAAAAAAACTAGGTCTGGTTGGGTTTACTTTTTGTCAAAACACTAGCACAAATTTAGAACTCCAACATATAGCTGCTTCTATCCATTATAGGGCTGACACATCTCTCGTTATAAGTTTCTGACGTTTTCACTGCATCTTAATCCTCAGTTTGACTGCATGCTCAAGCTCATGCCTCCTGTTATGAAACCAAAGAAAACAAAGAGCCAAATAGCCCCTGATGGCTACCTTCTGTAGCAAAGATATGGGCACAGAGACAAGAAAGAATGAGCTCAAAATTCATTAAAAGAATATCAAAATTAAAATTTTGATTTATAAGTTCAAAATTAAATTAATTTTTTTTTTATTTGATGTGGTTGGTTTAAATTAAATTAAATAAAATATATAATTTTCAATTAAATATAAAAAAGAATAATTTCATTCAAGTAAAGATTCTTTATTATCTAAAAAACATAAATAGAATAATTCAATTCAAATAAGAGTTTCTTATTATCCAAAAATAATAGTAAAGAAAATTTTATCACGAAAAAAACAAAGTTTACAAGATAAAAAAGAAAAATTCTTCGTTCTTTCTATCTAAGTTCTTATGCTTAAATCACTAACTTTACACCAATATTCTCTTTTTTTTTTGTTGATAAATATTTGACATATGTATTGATAACCTGGGAGTTTCTAAGATTCTGAAGTATATGCTTATAGACTGTGTTGTTCCCACTTCTTTATTTTTTCCATTTTTCCTTTGCAAATCATGCAGTTCATAACCTGTTGGCTGTTGGAGAGTGTTATGATATAATGTCTGAAGCGCATAAAATATCATGGGGGGCCAAAAGTAGACCACACAACACTCCTCGTGTGTACTTGATCTCCATCAATCAGGGTCACCATGTCTCTTGTTCATGTGCCTTTTTTTGGTTTCTTCCTCTTCACCTTTTTTCGGGCTTTGGCAGCTTCCTTGGCTTGGAGTTCTCAGATTTCTCCCTTCTAATCAATGCATTCAAAAATGAACTTGTTTCTTTGGGTATTCCACTCATATCATTCAGTCATATTTAACCAGCTACTTGGAGTTCTATGACTTAGACAACAAAACTCTCATTACTTTTTCACAAGGTGTCTCCTAACAAAATAAAAAATGTAAGGCTCATGCAGAACTCGGTTCAAATAAGTAGAGTTCAAATTAAAAGATTATGTAATATTTTCGCCTTGTAATCTAGTTTATTTTGTTAAGAGATTGTCCGAATTTGATGCATAATCTATTATGCTTTTACTTTTAAATATAACAACATAAAATATGTCAAATTTTTTTTTATCATTCACAAACAATATGAAATTTTCATAAATAATCAATATTTTTCTTGTATTTTATCAATATGAGATTTACCTATAAGTGTTTCATTCACTCTTTTATAAGATTTAATATTTTGACTAAGGTTTAATCTAACATTATTTGAAGAAGATATATTGACTAACACTGATAATTTTGTAACGTTTAAGTTAAATAGGTCAATCATTGTAAAGATATTATCCATTTTAAATATATAATCTGTCATAGTTGTCTTCAAAATTTAAGAATTCGTAAACTATTTAATCAATGTTCTTTTGTTATTTTCAAGTGATTTGAAAAGCCTATACATACCTAACATCTTTTTTATATTTTGTTAGTATGAGATTTGATTAAGGGTATTACAAATTAACTCATTTTTATAAAATAACTAGAGTTTAAGTCAATTCTAATATTCAAATTTGATTGGTTTAGATCAGATTCAAAATAAAACTGTTTTCAATCTTAGTTTGAATTTCAATCTTAAATCAAATCCAACTCTAAACTCAAGTTCAATTAAGATTTGAAATAATGGGAAACCCAATTATCATCACAATCAGTGAACACAAAATTTAGTGAAACATTTGAATATAAACTTAGCAAGTCACAAGAATATTTAAATGGATTCATTTATAAGTAGGTAACAAGTCAGAAGATATTATTTATCGTAATCAAATTATATTTACAAATATCACAGTATAATTATTTATTATTTTATTTAATCGCATCAAGTATATCTATCTTTACCAATAAATTAGTTAAAAATATTTATATATGTATGGAGTGATACTTTATCTTATCGGAAAGACTTTGTTAAAGTGAAATCTAAGGATATTAAATAAAAATGGAAAAGGGCAGTAAAGCAAGAAGTTTGAGGGTTCGATGCGATGATGTTAAGCAGTTTGTCGTATGCGCCGTGAATGGTGGGGACGATAAGAAATGGCCGACAAAGAAATGTCTATGTGGAGTCCCCTTGGCTTGCCTCATGGTGCATGCTATCTAATTTTTATTTATAAATAGATGGATATGATTACTTTTATGCGAGCAAATCCCCACAATTACCTCTTTAAATCTTAACCATCATCCTCACTTTTGCCCATCACTATCCACAACTTATTTATAGCCAATTCTTTTCCATGCAATCAAAACCAAAGGTTGAATCTGATTCAGATTAACTTCAAACAAGACTCAAATTGTGATAGATTTAAATTTATAAGAATCAATTCAAATTAAAATAGATTTAATTTGAATTAAATTTAAATCAGTTTGAAATTATATCGAATTTATAATCTCAATTTAAATTCGTTTGAAGTAATACATAATATTATTAGAGAATTATTAATGGAGTGAACAATGTTATTAAAAAAATGAATATTGTCACTTATTGGATAAACACATAAGTCATCTAACGTGATAGAGCTTCAATTTAAGGATGACTTGTTCAAATTGAGCCATATATTTGAGTCAAGTCAGCTTGGTTGAATCCACTCCTTAACTTGAAATCGATAAATTAAGACTTAAACTCAATTTTAAAACAAATTTACTTTGAATTTTATGAGTTTACCCAAATTTAAATGTTATCGATTTGAAAAACTTATTCCTTAACTCAAATTTAGTTTGATAAATCCAAACTTAAATTTAAGTTCGAATAACTAAAATCGAATCTAACTTTAATCAAAACCCCACTTAGAAAAGTTTTAAAAAATAAAACAAAAAATAAACATAAGTGCTCAAATTCAAGTGTTCAATCAGTTCAAACTCATTTGTTTTATACAAATAAATTCAATTTTTAATTTAAACTTATTTATTTAATTCAAACTTAAATCTAAATTCAAAACATTAAACTTTAAATAACTTAAATCAAATTTAATCCTATTTAAAATCTCACGGAAAAAGCTCGAAACAAACAAATAAATAAGCGTCAGTGGGATTTCGACGTTTTAGGTTGTGTTGGTTTATACAGTGCAAAACACCGCATATGATTCTACAGACAATTAATTTGTCTAATCATGTTCAACCAAATCTCTTTATAAGATCTCTCTGTCTCTCTTAAGGGTTGTATCCTTGACAACCCCCCGAGGTTTGAGTTTTAACAACACCTCACTAGTTTAAAATACTACAAGCAAGTCCCCTCACATTTCAAAAGTGTCTTATGCTGCATGTAATATTATTTTATGCCTTCAATATTAAGTGCTCTCTTCCTTTTATTTTCCATATTGGGAAAAAAAAAATTATGTAGTAATAATAGATAACAATAACAATATTGAAAGATATTGATCTGTCATTTGTACCAGATGAAGACTCTAAACTAATCCAGGGTTTGAAATAATTTAAGAAACGTGAAGGGAATTGTGGGATGCTATAATACCTTTGGGGATCTTAAATGTAAAACTCAAACCTCAAGGGGGGTAAGAGAAAGTGACCCCTCACTCACTGGTGCCACCAAGTTCCCCATCACTCACTTCCATCACTCACACCCACGTGATCAATTTATACAAGTACGTCTCGCTCTTTTCAGATTTGGTTTTTGTTTCCTTGTGTTTGGAGGTTCACTTTCCTAACAAATTAGGATTATATTTGAGTTGAGTTAGTTAAAATAAAAATTATATTTAATTTAAATAAATTAAAATTAAATTAAAATTTTAATTTGATTTAAATTCAATTTATTTAATAATATTATTCATTCTATCAATTATATTATATATTTAATAATAATTTTTCATATCATTGTTTAATGATATTGTGTATATTTTGTTTTTTAATAAATGAATTGAATGAAATATAAATTAAAAATCAAAATCAATTACATAGAACAAAATAAATTTACATGATATAATACGTATGCCTACGACACAATATATTTCTTATTAATTTCAAGGTTACAAGATGCAAAAAAAATTACCAAACATATATATAGAAATTTAAAATGATTGAATTATGATTAAATCTCTCGTTAATTAAATTTACATGGTTTGATTAATAATTCATATTTGCATGCCCCACAATGATCTCCTAGCAACCACACAAAGAAATCGTTTGATATGATTAAACTTCGCACTCTAACATTGTTCACAGGTTAGCTAAGGGTGAATATGAGCCAAACTTAATTGGTAACAACTCTAGTTTGAGTTGTCGTAAAATAATCGATAAATTCACATTCTTTGATGACTTTTTTTTTGTCTTTTCATCTTCAATTTCGACAATTCTTTTTTTTTTTTTAACATCTAATTGGCAAAGTCATTATTAATTCGAGCTCTAGCTAGCAATTTTAGATCTTATTCCAGTTTGAACTATTCAAGTTTACTTGGTTTGAATCCGCCACCATGCTTATCATCAATCAGATCAACTAGAGACTTGACCTTTGCCAGCCTCAGCGTCTCTAGCCTCTTCCGCTTGACTCAAATTCATTGTTGGGTCCGATAAGTTAAAAACAATGGCTTGCAACAGTATTTTCTTAATCTTATCAAATGTGAAGCAGGCCAAATTCAGATCGAAGGAGTGTAGAAGTGTAGACAAAAAATGAAGCCGACGAATCATTTTTTATGATCAGTCAATGACGTAACCCATAGAATCAAACGAGTTGCGTCCACATATTCCCATTAACACAATTTTCTTTATATATTTCACACACTGAACTATTCATTCACTGGCTAACTCCTAGTTTGTGGCCCTTGCATTATGTAAAGTGTTTCCCATTCAAATATTTGAAATCATGGAAGCCATCATTGAAACTAAAAGAATTGAAATTACAAGCGCCTATACTGTAACGTCAACCTTCATGCCTTTCATTTTCGGTAAAGACATTTGCATATGGACACTGGGAAGGCATTTTCGTTTATTTTATGTGCATTTCCGTTGAAATTTAAGGTGGTCTAATGTCCAACTTCGTTCCTGACACAGCAGAGACCTCTCTTTTGGCTTCTCTATGTAAATGTAAATTAGCCTGCATAATTAAGTCCAAACTATAGCTTCTCGATTTTATCTAGTTTGTCACGTTTGTGTGTCCTCTATATATATATGCACTGTGTGCTTCTTTATAATCAGCTCAAAATCTCAACAATGGCCTCCTTAAAATTCATGTCACTTGTTTTTGTATTGATGTTCACTGTTCCTAAGAACTTTGATTCTTTCTCCTTGGCAATGCCTCCAATTTACCTTGTTCCTGGTCCTGTGCTTGCCAATGAACCCATTGCTGCTACACCTTCCTATCTTCTGGACTCAGGTCAAGTACCCACTTCTCCACCTGAGCCCATGTGGGCACCATATCCATCTCCTCCTAAACATCGTTCCAAAGGAATCAAAGCAGCTTATTGGCCCGCGTTTAATAATTTTCCAGCCTCCTCCATTGATACCTCTTATTTCACTCACATTTATTATGCATTCCTATTACCTGAACCAGCCACTTTCAAGCTTAATGTTACGCAATTGGACCAGAAAAAAATGTCAGAGCTAATCAACGTATTACGGGTACAAGACTTACCCATCAAGATCTTACTGTCCATAGGAGGAGGTGGTAATGATCCTGATGTTTTTTCCAAAATGGTCAGTTGCAAAGAAACACGTGCAACTTTCATCAATTCAACCATAGAAACAGCTAGAAAATATGGGTTTGATGGTGTTGATTTGGACTGGGAATTCCCAGCCAATGATCAAGACATGTCAAACCTTGGATTATTATTCAGACAATGGCGAGAAGCTTTGAATCATGAGGCTAGAACCAGTGGAAATTCACGTTTGTTGTTGACTTCTGCGGTTTACTATGCCTCTAAATTCACCACAAATGGCGAGCCTCGATCGTATCCAGCAGATGCAATTAAAAATTACGTTGATTGGGTGAGTCCAATGTGCTTTGACTATCATGGTTCATGGGAAAATTTTACTGGGATCCATGCAGCTCTTTACGACCCTGATAGTAATTTAAGTACTAGCTTCGGAATTGGGTCCTGGATTCAAGCCGGGGTACCGCCAGAGAAGCTGGTCATGGGCCTGCCATTATATGGACGGACATGGAAGCTCAAGGATCCGAATGTTCATGGAATTGGAGCTGCGGCATTAGGCGTCGGGCCTGGACATGGCACCCTTACTTACAGTCAAATTGTCGACTATAACACAGCCAACAGTTCGACTGTGAAGTTCGATGATGAAACGATGGGGTATTATTCCTATGCTATGGATTCTTGGATCGGGTACGATGATATCAAGTCGGTTAAAAGGAAGGTCCAATTTGCGAAGTCACAGGGCTTGGCTGGGTACTTCTTTTGGGCTCTTGGCCAAGATAGGAACTGGACAATTTCAAGACAAGGTATAATAATAATAATTAGAAATATCAAAACCTTTCGACCACTTTTTTTTTAATTGAAAGTAGAGATGGATATGAATCGAATTAAGTCTGAATATCCCTTGACTTGAGTTAAGATTAAATAAAAATAGGATGACTCAAATTCATTGAGTTAAAATTAAAAGTAACTTGAATTAGGTTCGATTCTTAAGTTCGAAGTTAAAAATTCAATTTCAATTTATAGTTTAAATTTATGAGTCAAATTTATAGCTCATTAATAAAACTACATTACTTGATAATTACTTAAACTCATTCGATTCAAATCATGAGTCAAGCTCGAGTCAAATTGAGTTATTATCGACTCATGAGCCAAATTAAGTCAAACTCCTTCTATTTTGAGTCTAACTCGATTTTAGAAACGAACTGACCCTTTCCACTCAAGTTTGATCTAAAAAAATTCAATTCAAGTTTACCTAACCATTAGGTTTTCATAGTGAATGAACTAAACTCTCATAATTTTCTATAAAATATATTAAACTTTCAATATTTTCTATTAAAGATATTGAACAAATACAATTGAAATCGATTACTTTGTTTTATTTAAAAAACGAGAGGATTAATTTGAAACTTTTAATAAAAAATAGTAAAAATTTAATACATTCCATACAAAATTATGAAAATTTAGTCTCTTATCATGTATGATAATTTGATATCTCCCTAATTATTATCCCTAATAATTATCTAATTATTATTATTATTATTATAAAAGAATATGTTCATCACAAACTGTATAGCTAATTGACACTGATCTATGCTTTGTTCCTATTGTGATTGTGATTGGCAGCTTCAAATTCATGGAGAAGTTGATAGCTTCCAATAAACTCTAAAGCTATTGAATGTCATCCATTTGTAAGCAATGTTTTAAAACCTAGATTGCTCTTTCCGGTTGAAGTAATCTGATTGGAACCAATGCTCAATTCGATTTGAACTTGTTTTAACTTTTGGATCAGAATGACTTATAATTGTATTGATGACACAAAAAATATATTTTAAATATTTAATATATATTTTTTAATTATAAGAAGTTGACATCATTAGTTTAATTCGATTAATAGATTAGATCATTTAACCTATGAATTGACGCTTTAATAAGAAAAAAATCCAATTCGAATAAAAAACATGGCTCACAAGATGCTTGATGGCACATGTGTTAGGTTAATTTCCCAACTACTACAAAAGCCAAAACAAATTTACTAACATGAGCGAATTAGTTGACCAACTTCTATTTACCATTTTATTGTACTCAAACTTCATCCATAGCTCATGATGAACTCAAGTTAGCATTTCGATTTAATTTGACTTCAAGAGTTTGTCAACAATTTAACTCTCATATATTATTATTTATCTATTTGATGTAATTATTCATTAGTTTTAAATAAACTTGGATGAACTCTTTTTTGAGCTCAATCGAACCTAAATCCTACCCTTAAACCTAACCTTCAATTACTAGGTTTTTTGTGTTCCAAAGTATGTGTATATTCAAACCCTTTTCTTTTTTACAGGTTTATTCTTGGCTGATAGGGTACAGCTAGCTAGCAATCTATCTGTCAGAACTTCGCATATTATTTGAAGCTTTTTCAGATACCAAAAACAATTCTTCTCTTCCTACGAAATATTTGTATGCAGACAAAGCGAATCTAATGTTCCTAAATTCCAAGAAAAATATAACAAAAATCAATCTTACTTGGATCGCTTCTACGAGAAAAAAGACAACTTGTGCAAAATTCTGTAACATCACCAATATTATACCAGATATGAATTATAATTTCATGAATAGAGTTTCCCAGATAACTGCTAAATTCATTGCATGCTCCAAAGGCTAGTTTTTGGTTGAGATTCTCCCTTATAGTTTATACGCTAACAGTTGGTCTCTTTGCCAATCAACACGGAACAATCGAACAACCTTATCGTTGCGCATCTATATATGTATGTATTATGTATATATGTATGTATGGCCTGCAGCCAAATATACATGCCATATTCTTGAAGGAAAATGGCACAAGATTTCATGAAATACATTTGGAAGAAAATTTGAAGGCAGTGAAGATGTTTTGATATTGTGGGTATATATCCTTTGTGGGAGACAATATTAGGTAAACATGAGCAGATTTATGAAGCAAGCTAAGCTGTGTTCCTCCCCCCTAAACTCATCTTGTGTTTAAAAAGCAAGGAATCTGAAGATTTTGGCGACCAGCAAGGAATCTTGTTCATGCAAAAGTATAATATATTGCTTGTAGACACTGCGGTTATCTTGCAAACTTGAATATATATATATTTATTTACATGAGGACGGTCAAATGATGGTGGCCTTGAAAGTCATAAATAATTTGATTGTGATCTTGTTTGTAGCCAGATGTGTGGCTCAGGATCTTCCACATTGTCATTCAGCGTCATCTCCATGTCTTTCGAATGGGATCTTCGTTACCACATCACTCTTTCTTTATCTTATAATTAAAAAGAGTTCTTAATTGGACAACTTTGTATATTAGCATGCTGCAAGATTGATTAAGATATACAAATATGGTAATAATTTAATAATATTAACATTGGATTAGAAGAAGATAAGCATGGCTTTGATCAAGTTGTTGATAATGCCTAGTGATGTTGATAATAATTTTTTAATGTAGAAAAGAAATATCACATCTATCCATAGTCAGTCCATCCCATCTTTTCTTCTTCTTATCTGGAACCCATAAACAACGTAGTAGTTGTTGGTGTGTAAAATCACACTGTAATATACAATTTAGTACAAATAATTGATCACCGTTAATTCATAATGAATTCATGGATCCTTGTTTATTTTTATATTATAAAAAATTATATTAAAATATTTAATTAATTTTTACAAGAATTAATATACGATAAAAAGAATAAAAAAGTTTTAATTTTATAAAACTGATTAAACATATGATTATATGTGTTTTGATAGCACGATCGTATGTGTCCTATATAAAGAAAATACATGAGTAAGTTAGTCATACAGACATCCACGCAATAAGATGTAATGACGCATAACTATACAACTTTCAAGCATATAATCATATGTCATAAAATGAAGACGTACTATCAAAGTTTCTATACAAGTCTAGTCATGCAAATGTCAAACAATCATCACTAGACACACGTCTGTGCTGAAAAGTTCACATGACCATACAAATGAAAACTCTTGATCGTGTGCTGATCGTGAGGGGTATTATGAGCAAGATTGTGTGGTCTTCTAAAAATTTGAAGCATTGAAGATATAAAAGCATACAATCATGTATATGGAGCACACACCCGTGCTGGATGACATGATATATAAAAGTTGACTATTAGACTGTATTCATTATCGAGAGCATGACCATGTATCAAAAGCATACAACCGTGCATCTATCCTGATTTATTTCAACGGCTCTCAAATTAGTTATAACAGCTCTTTTTGCTCCAACCTTATACAAGTCAATTGATTTAAAGATAAAAGAATTAGAGAACCAAGTCTTAAGCCAATACCTATTGTTTTCTCTGTTCTTCTCCACTTTATCTCACTAAAGCTTGTGTCATATACTCTTTGAGAGAAACCGTAGAGCTAATTTTTGTGTCAGTCTTTGATAGACAATTTGTATCTTTCTTTGTAATCCAAAAACTCAAGGACGCAATCCTGTAAAACTAATACTTGGACAAAATTCTGTGAAACTAATTTAAAGAGCATAATCTTTTGTATTAAAACTAATGTGAAAGACGAAATCTTTTAGATCAAAACTATTATATCTTCTAGCTTTGAAGATAATGTAAAAAAAGCTTTAAGTGAGGTTACTTAGAAGAGTGACTAAGCATATCTTTCTATCATTTTCTTTTTGCTTGTTTTAATTGTTCTATATTTCCTTTATATGCTTTATATTTGATTGGGTTGCCATTGTTTGATTTGTTTGATATTTGAATGTTAATTTTGATCGTGGGTGAAAAATTTTTAGGTTTGCATGAGTCTTTAAAAATTTTATTCACTCTCCTCTAAAATTAGTCATTTATTATTTTTGGGATTCAACATAAATCAAATATAATTTTTAAAATGATTTAAATTGCTGACAAAGTAAAGATAGTGATTATAATATTATATTTTAAGACAAAGACGAAAACAATAATATAATTTTATTATTAAATATAATTAAACTCTAGCACAATGAATAAAGGAGTTATCCAATTTTATTTTTATAAAAAGTGGTGTAAAAAAGATATTTTTTTATCACTATCCGATTATGATTATATATAAATTTGGAATGAAATCTCCTGATCGTATAAGTTTAACACATTGAAGAGATCAGCTCTATTGTTTATAGAAAGGTTTTTAATTGTATTTTAATTTTTAGTTGACTTACATGTAAATGACATAGTTAACTATTACACATGTAATTCAAATAACTAAATACTATATAATAACTAGTCGTTTTTTTAATATTATTTTTTTATTAATTTCGAAAATATTTATATTTACATTTTAAATTGATATGTACGTAAATAATATAATTAACTGTTACATATAATTCATATAACTAATTGTTATATAATGACTATCAATCTTTTCGATATTAACTTTGTGAATTTAACTAAAACAAAGTTTTACCGTATATCTATGGAGCCCACCACCCAACCATGGTGCACATTCAATCAAATTGCATAAAGTCCATGATTTCCCAGTCTCAAATTTTCTTTCATGTAGGCGCAATTTCACTTTCTCCACCAACCTTACCTTTGGTCCCTTTTAAGAAAGGTTGAGTTGTTGGTGGCACTTGTTGGCTGTCATCTCGTATTTTGTCTTGTCTTCGTGCATCCGTAAGTGCCTTGCTGACACTTTTTTATTCAGAAGAACAATTCCATAGCTATCATGAATCTAGGGATTAGTTCGATCTGAATCTATTGATTTGAATGGATAATATTTAATTCAAACTGATATATAATATCGTTAAAATATTATTAATGAGATGAATAATATTATTAGTTAACAATAATAACGAAAATATAAAGAATATTATTACTGAATTTTTAATTTGAATTTGATTCATTTAAATTAAAAAATAAATTTAATTCAAATTGACTAAAGGTGAATCCATTTGTATATAAAGCTTGTTTATTTCTTCTTGTACGCATAGCAATTTAGCTATATGCATTGCAGAAAAATTTCTTATTTTCTGAACCTTGGTTCTTGGAAGTACTGGTTTTGCACTTATGCTAATTGGGTCAATAATGTAATTATATCACAATCATAATTCTGCTTTACTTTCCATGAAAAAAACCTGCACAAAATTGGATCCAACTTGCGTACTTCTACGTCATTTTCATGTGCTTAACAGTCGATGCAATTTTGATAGTCGGAATCTGCCTAGATTGTCGACAACATAGTGAGGATAATATTGTAATTTTATAAAAGTAAAATAAAAAAATAATATAATAATTTTTCTTTGTTATGTTTGGTTAAAATCCTTTTTTTAATTAACGAACTCAGATTTTAGGTGAAAATTTGTTGAGATTGAAACTTGTGCTTTTGTTCGGCCTGAATGGAAAATGTTAATTTATTTTTTTTCTAATTAATTACCCCTTTAATTTAATTTCAAATTATTTTTCTAAAATTAATTAATTATTTTTATTATGGTGTTCATATAGATGTTAATCCTTGTCCTCATATGATTTAGTTTGAAATTTAATAATAAATGAATTTAAGTTGATTTGAATCAATTAAATTTGGTTTGAAAAAAAAATCTAATAAAGATTAAGTTCGATTAATACATTATATCATAAAAAAAAATCATTAAAAAAGGAAAAAAAATTCACTAATAACACCAGTAATCAAGAGAATTTGAATCGAATCAATTATCAAATTGAATTTGGGTAATCCAATTCGAATCCATCCTGTGACTCAAGTCTTAAAATGTTAAAAGGGGCTAAGCGCATAAAAAAAGATTGCAGAGGAATCTTTATAAAGGCAAAACTGGAAAGTAATTATGCTAATAAAAAATTAATTAATTACTAATAATCATAGATTAAGCAAATAAAGTTTTAGAGATCAGCCAAAGTGCCAAACTGCGCTTGCACGCATCAGGCGCGAAGCACGCTCACGCGTGTCTCGCACTCTCTGCCATTTGTACAGGCCTTTTTAAGTGGTTCCCACCACGTGCTCAAATTCTATTGGCTCTTTGACTGAGCCGAAACAGCTCCTTTTAAGGTCCTCTATGACTGCGAGCCGAGCCGCTCGCATTCCCATTTTGCGCCTGAAGTTTTTCTGTGGACTGAAATTCTAAAAGGGGATGCTCACCCCCCCCCCCCCCCTAGGGATGGTTCCTTTGGATGGAATTTACTGCTCATTTAAAAACAGTTGATTTTGAATTAAAATTTTAATTATATGGATTGATTTGTTTATTTATTAGATAATATTATTTAATTAATTAATTATATTATTTTTAATTAAAATTTTTTAATAAGATTATATTAATTTAACTAAATTAAAACTTAAATTTAAAATTTGAATTGAATAATATAATTTTAATTTGAATATAAATTGATCTTAAATTCAATTTGATCGAGGTTGAATCTTCGGGTGTCCGGGCATTATCAATTTTTTTTAAAGGAAAGTACCCATATACGTGAAGGACACGCGCAGCGAATTCAGTTAAAGCAAAATCTCTATATATGGGGATTCTTAAAATGGTAAAAAATAGATTTTCCATTAAAAGTCCTGAGTATTCATTCTTCTTCCAGCTTTCACAGTCCAAAGATAGTTCATAGATTCCATATTCTTTCTTCTTTCACAGTTGAAACAACTGCTGCAATAACAGGGGAAGAATTTTTTTTTTTGGACTTTTAAATTCTTTTACTGTGCTGTTGAATTTATTATTTTTATTTCTTTTTCCATTATTAATATGTAATTATAAAAGTTAATCTCTTTATAGTCTATCTGTTACCGATAGACTATCTGGGTTCTGCTCAAAATCATAAAAGCATAGTTGATAATCTTAAAGTTAATACCTCTTCTGAGAATTAGCCATAGCCATAGCCGAAGCCACAGAGGAAAGAAATAATGACTGTAGAGAAAACAAATGGCGACCGGTTCCCAACTGGCATGAGAGTTTTGGCCGTTGATGATGATCCAACTTGTTTGTTGGTTTTGGAGACTTTGCTTCGTCGTTGCCAATACCATGGTTTGCTCTTTTATTTTCCTTATTTTCTTCCTTTTTGAGTTTTTGTATATGGGTTTTTGATTTTGAGTTTGTTTCTGCATTTATATGGTTTTTAAGCTATGCTACTATATAATTTGACTTAACGCAGCAGCATCTTTGCAAATTACGTTACTTGATTGCAAGTATTGTTTTAAAAATACAAAGATTTTATTCTTCATTTGATTCTTCATTTGTACTTGTTCATGAATGTATATAAAATCTTTCAACTTAATTAACAAGGTTTGGTGGAGTGCAGATTTTAGTGTTCTTCTGTTTTGGATCTTTGTGTCTATTTGATTCGGAGATGAGTATTGGATTTGACGAGATTTGAGTTATCTATTCTGGTAGTGTTTTTGAAATCTAACTGGGATGGCTTTTTTGAGTCGTGAATACTGGTTTTTGCAGTTACTACAACAAGTCAGGCCTTCACGGCACTGAAGATGTTAAGAGACAACAAGAACAAGTTTGACTTGGTTATCAGTGATGTGCATATGCCGGACATGGATGGTTTCAAGTTACTTGAACTTGTGGGGCTTGAGATGGATCTACCTGTTATAAGTAAGTCAAAGACATCACACCTTCTTTTGCCTTCTTGCAATTTGGCATTGGACATCCAAATTCAGATATTAATAACTGGAACGAAAATTTAAGTTAGATTCAGCAAATGGATAAGTTGGGACCTTTTCAGTTTTGTACCATTTTAAGGTTTTTGATGATTTGATATCTTTCCTGCATTATTCTGATGTATTACAACAGAAACAGAACAAAACTTCTGGAAATTTTTTTATTCTTTTTGTTAGTTTGACTTTTATTAGAATTGATTTTGAAGAGTACCAACTGGAGTTTGTTAAATGTATTCAGTGTTGTCGGGAAACGACGACCCAAAGCTTGTGATGAAGGGAATTACTCATGGAGCTTGCGATTATTTGCTGAAACCTGTTCGGATTGAGGAGCTGAAGAACATATGGCAACATGTAGTCAGGAGGAAGAAAATTGATTCAAAGGACCGTAATAATTCTAACAATCAAGACAAGCCCCATCATGGCGGTAGTGAAGCTGCAGCAACTGTGAACTCTGATCAGAACGGGAAGCTCAATAAAAGAAGGAAGGACCAAAATGAAGATGAGGATGAAGAGCGTGCTGAGAATGAAAGTGAAAATGAGGACCAATCAACCCAAAAGAAGCCTCGGGTTGTTTGGTCAGTTGATCTGCATCGCAAATTTGTTGCAGCTGTTAATCATTTGGGCATTGACAGTATGTTCAAACTCTTTATGCTTAGTAACTGTATTTGAAAATTCTTGCTAAAACAATTCAAGTTTTTTTAAAGACACATGCTAGCCTTTTTTTGTTGTGTGTCCTTTCCCAATTACATAAATTATGCATGACATACCTTGTACTGAGTCATAAGGTCGTACTTGGAACTGTTTGGAGGATTTTGGGGTTTATAAAGTGAAACGCTTTTGAGGCTCTGCCAAGGCTCTTGTCTGGAAGGTGTATGGTTGAGTCAGTAGACTTTGGGAGTCTCACATTGAATCATTGTGGGGGGAGAGGAGAGTTAGGTGCCCCTTGCAATTTATAACAAGAATGAACCTCCTAATAAAATTCACCTTCCATCACAATGTTTGATACCATTTCTGAATTGTGAAATTCTTGAGTTACCGACAAAGTCATGACTGATGTTCTCCTTTCAATTCATAATATCAAAGTACGTGCTGGCAAAAAATTAATTCTCTGTCTTTGTTCTGTCATCTATTATTCAAATTATGTATATTCATCTATTTATTTTTCATTAAATTTCATCGTAATTTTTTCAACCTTTTCTTGTTTTTGATTTCAGAGGCTGTACCAAAAAAGATACTAGATTTGATGAATGTTGAACGGCTGACCAGAGAAAATGTCGCAAGCCATCTCCAGGCATAAATTCTCACTCATTCTACCTTTGTTCTATGTGTTGAAAACTATTGTTTCATGAAAGCTAACCAAGCTATATATGGTTGCAGAAGTATAGGCTTTACCTCAAAAGGATCAGCTGTGTGGCTAACCAGCAAGCTAATATGGTAGCAGCCTTGGGCAGTACAGATCCTTCATATTTGCGAATGGGCTCTGTTAATGGACTAGGGAATTTTCATTCCTTAGCTGGACCTGGGCAGTTTCAGAACAGTACTTTTAGATCTTTTCCGCCTGGTGGGATGCTTGGTAGATTGAACACTCCTGCTGGACTGAGTATGTGTGGCCTCCCTTCAGGAATGATCAATGATCAGCCAAAATTCCATCCAAGCATACTTCCTGGAAGCCACAGTGGTAATATACTTCAAGGGATGCCAACATCCCTTGAACTTGACCAGTTACAACCAAACAAAAGTACCACTGGTAATGATGATACAGCAGTTTTCCCTGTTAACAGTGGGTTTCCAGATGCAAGATTAACCTTTGGTCAATCAAATAGTCCTCATCTTGGTGTTACAAACAACCCCTTGATGTTAGAAGGACAGCCTCAGGAGGTTCAAGGTATCAGAGCATTTGGAAATCAATCTATGCCCTTAAATTCAGTATCTTCTTCCCATATGCCAGATCATGGTAGATGCAATGACAATTGGTCAACTGCAGATCAGTCATCTGGGATCCAGACAAATTCTTTTTCATTAGGTGACCGTTTTAAACAGTCCACTCTGCATACGTGTAACATGAGAGACAATCTTTCTACAATGGCCTTGCAAATTGGAAATAATCCATGCAATGTTTCTTCTATTTCTCCACTGCACAACCAATTACAGGATTCAAAAGCAGATTCAGCATTCGAAGGAGTACCTATTAGCAAAAATGCAGGGCAAATGATTAGCAATGTCCCTCAAGAATGGGAAAACCGTAAGCATGATGCTTCATTCTGCTTAAATATTGGATGCAACTTGTTGAATTCTTCAATCCCCGTTAATGATGGTACAGGGACTTTTGGCCAAAGCTTGGACCCAAGTAACACTCTTCTCCACAGAAGCACCGAATTTGATTCAATTGGACTATCAAATTTTGTTGATACCTTCCCAATGAAGATTAACGAGGTTCAAAGGTCTTGTATGCAGACATCATTAAATCCAAAGGAAGAGTATCTCATGGTCCAACAGAAGACACAAAGCGGTTACATTTCTAATAATGTTGACTCATTGGAAGATATAGTGAGTTCAATGGTGAAACAGGTAAGACCATAAAATCTTGCTTTAATTTTTGTAATGTCTTTTTTAATCGTAGCTTATATATATCGTGTCTGTAAATTGATCTTTGTGTAACATTTCTGAGCTTCAACAATTAAATTGAAGAAGCTGCTCAAGCTTCTCAATGCTGATTGCTTCTAATTATTGGGATACTAGTATTGCTGACAAACTCGTTGGTTAAGCTAGCAGTAGAATGGGATAATCATTCTGCAAACTGTGCAAGCTCTTTTCATAAGAATTTTTCTTACTTTGTTTGGTTACACTGCTGTGAGGTATAATATGACTTGGAAAGGAATGTTACCCTTTCATGAAGTATTTGATGAGTATTGCTATCTTATTACATTTAGCTCCTTGTCATAGTTATAGATGGCGGCCAGCTTTGGTTTAGTGAAGAAAACTTACTATGAAAGAAAGGTACATTATTCTTGGATTTCTTGTTCCCTAAGAGATTTTTGTGATTTTTTTCTTTTGTCTATAGTGCTGGAGTATCTATCTTTTATGTCAGAAGAATCTTAGTGCAATATGATCAAATCAATCAAACCTGAAGCGAACAATTTTAAGGTTGGAGGGAAGTCTTGCACTATTGTCTAACAGAAATTGCATGACCACAAACATTGAAGACTTGGAGTAGGATAGTTCGATATTTTTTGAATTAGCATACAAGCAGAAATTTGCAAGACCTGGAAACTTTGTCCCGTATATTACTTTGATTTGGTTTTCTGTTTGGATTTTAACCTGATCATCCTATTACATCTTAATAGTTGAATTATGGGCTAACATGTGTCCACTTGATATAATCGAAAGCAAATATAGATATACATGGAACGAAATGCTTGTGTTGTTTGATAGTACCGTCCAAGAAACAGCCCACCTGTTAACTTACATGGCTTTGAGCTGATTCGCCGATGTGTTACATAAGCATTCAGGGAATGGGAACTCTCTCTGTGCTATTGAATAATAAAGAGCAGTACATGTTCATAGGAATTTTAGAATAGGACGTCGGTGTTTGTGCTACTAGATGACAAAGAATTAGAGTATCACTAAATGAAGATACAGAATGTTATTGAGAGTCACCAGTAGGAAAACTATTTTAATACAAGTGAACTCATCTTGATTTATTGAAGAGGTTCACAATCAAGGATGTTCTCACCTGTCAAATAAATGTCTTTTTGTGATTAATTGTAAAAAAACTTTGAGCAGCTTTTGGAAGGACTTTATCATGATTATGGATCTTGCTTGCAATGGATATCATACTGAAAATTATAATATGTGGTTTCAAGTTTAAATTCAAGAATGAACTAATTTTTTTTAGTGATAGTTGTCTTTGTTGTGTTAATAGCTCTTTGATTGAATTCAAACTGCAATTTTTAATTCTATTTTTGAATTCATAGATTTTTTTTATTGATAGTTTGTGATATTATGTAGCAATTCTATATTTAGTTTCTGATTTATAATCTTTCACTTCTATTTAACTGGGGAGAAACGAACCCCAGAGCCACTCTTTAGCACTTCTATTTAGGCCGGCAAGTTCATGGTGTCACCATTTAGGCAGATGTTTTATCAATTTAGATCCCTGTACTCAAACTTCTGAAGGAATTGAGATTTCTTTCCTGAACTTCATGTGATTCTCCTTGCTTTTAGAGTAAGAATTTGTTTAGGATAAATTTCATGAGAACATCGTCCCACTCAACCGCTGTCATTAATTGTTAAGTCTTTCTTCAATCATATAAGACCCCTCCTTTTATCTGAAAAGCATGTCAATAGCTGCCTGTTCATCATGGTTATCCATTTAACTGAAGAGACACAGCACAAATTTCCAAGTTCACGTGCTTTTGTTCGAGTTCAAGGGAGTGTGCACTGTCTGCTATGGAAGGTCTTAAACTTGAAAGATCCCTTTCACTAAATTTAAAGCACAGCCTTTGGCAATTAAATATGATGTGTGAATATTGGTTTACAGTTCTAATGTGATTGTCATAAATTCCGCCTCCGGCATCTGATGACAGTGTTGGTAATGCAGGAACAAGATAATGTCACATTACCAGAAGGCAATTTTGGCTGCAATAATGCGTATTCCCTTCGGACGTGCATATGAAAGTAGACTACAGCTCTTAACACAGAAGGGTTTGCCTGCAAAGAACATTTTGTTTTTAAATTTTGCCTTGTGTAATCCGTGCTGCACTTTAATATGTATGCCCTTGTTGCCATTTCAAGATTCCTGTTGCTACTTGTTGATAAATCTTCTGCCCTTCTTCTTAGTACAGTTAATGAAGCAGAAGCAATGGCAAGTTAATAGTAGCCTGTTTCTTTTGTAATAAGAAATTGTGCCCCTTTTTCTTGGCCCAACTGTGCATTCTGGATTTAATCTTATGATATTCTCTCTTATAAAGTTCCATTTCATTATGTTAGTCGACTGTAGCATGATTAAGATTTGATAATATTGCCGGCATCTCTATAAAATAATTTTCGCATATATTTACATCTTTTGTTCATAATTTCTTAATATTTATTATTGACCCCCGAAGACTAGAAAAATTTTAGATATGTTTGAAAAACAAAATAAGAAGATATTCTTCATATGAAAACTGAAAAAAAAAAAAAAAGATGTTTATGTTCCTTTACCTGTTAAGTTCAAGCTCAACAAGCTTACCTTGAATATGACTTATTCAAATTGAATAATAATCTGAACTCGAATAACTCAGTTTGAATCCATCTCTAACAGCATTTTTCAACTGCACAATTGTCATCCAAAATGACAGCAAATTTATGCAGTTTCTTCAAATTTCCTTTCTTATACATAGAATTTATTTAACAAAAATGTAAAAGGCTAGCCTGTCAACATCCATTAAGACTGCTTAAAAGATGATCAGGAACGGCCCGATAAATTACAGTTTTAACTGGTTTACTTCTCTAGTAACTAGTCCAGTTATTGTTAACAAGAAAAAAGTCCTGCAGCAAAATTCATAACTACGAAATGTTGTTAACCTTAATCATCCAAAATGATGACGCCTGGCTCTGGTTGCTCTCTGTTCCCATAATCAGTTTTGGTGTCAACCTTATTCCTGGCTTCATCCATTTTGATGTCAGTCCCTGTTGAATTTGTAGCATCTGTCTGAGTTGAATCTACATCAACAGGAGTAAGATTGTTACATGATTTATTATTTTCTACTGCTGGGTCTGTGCCAGATTCTGTTGCACTCTTCATCTGAATTTCCACCACAGCATCGGGCTCCTTGTCTTTTTGCATGGTTAGGAAACTCGGATCTGCAAAAGAGATCTGAGTTTCAGTCTGACTGTTCATCTGAGTTTGGCATTTGCTGGTCCAAAGGAGGCTTGCAGAGAAGCCGATCAGCATCTTCACAAATGGCTTCAAGCGGTTCAAGGCCTGTCTTAAAATGAAGACTTGCTAGCTTGTTTGTAGCGGGATCAACATTGTCCTCTATTACCTTGTGCACCTGCTCATTAAAATGATAAAGGCGATGCCTCATCTATTAGTTTGAGAAAAAGGAAAAACAGACAGGTTAGCACATTTCCCTTCCCATAAAGAAACAAGCAGCACTAGCCGCCATCAAATTATGCCTTTTTTCTCCACTTTATTAATTGTGAACCAAGATTTACGGGTTTAAATCGAACTGGATTTAGGTCAGCTAATATTGAATTGAGTTTGATCTTAAAATTGGTCAATTCGATGAGCTTGTAAACCCATCTTGGTTCAAGTAAAAAATATAAATAACTTTAAAAAATTTTAATTTTTTACTTACACCTCTAAAATTTTATTCTCTTACTTTGAGTCTAAAAGATAATTGATAAATCTATATATTAAAATGTTTAAATGTAATAATTTAAAAAATAAAGGTTTAAATATAGATTTAAAATTAGCAGAGCCAATCTTTGTCTTACACTTGAGTTGAAATCTCACCGACTCAGCAAGCTTAAACTCTGCCTTGAGATAACAGTGACAAACTTGAATCAAATACTACTCAGCTAGACTTTACTTTGGTTACACCCCTACCAAGATCCACCTATATGCACTAATCCTGCCGTTAGGCAAGGAAACAATTTTATCAATTAAGCAATGTTTTCAATGTTGTTAAAAAAAAAAAAATGTTTTACCTCGTTATATAGCCTAGCCAATTCCAATCGATCCGAGTCTCCATCACAGACAGTCGCCGATATTTCTTCGGGTGCTGCACACAGTGAATACAAGTCAGTGAAGAGTTCATTAACCCAAGTAAATAATGAACTCCGCACGGTCATAACTTACAACAAATAGTTGGTTAAAAGTACAAGAAAATTTTATAGAGATGTAAAGACTGAAATATTGATACCATTATTTATAATGAAAAAGGTTTATATATAACAAAACTTACCAATTGCCTCTAGACGAAGTAACTGGTCAGTGACCTGGGCATCAATCTCAACAGAGCTTATACTTGGTTTCTCCGTAGTCTTTTGCCCGCTCTTGGGCTCTTCACTCAGGATCTCATTCGGTTTTATGTCACCCTGTGAAGACAAACACTGGTGGGGGAAACTAGATGTAATTGATAGCTATATTATAACCATATGGCAATGGATGCCAGATATTACATATTAGAAACATAGAATATAAGTTCAGATTACAAGAAATATTTAAGATTGGCCTTTGCAGAGTTAAAAGCCAATGAACTGGAAAACAGGATGAGTTTAGGTATATAAAATTGCTTATTGGTATTTAGGACATTGATCGATCAAATTTGGTCTTTTAACACAAAATAAAATGTACTGAGTTTGTGAAAATAGACACATGGATTGTCAGTAGTGAGGAGATGATAATACTATCTTGAAAGGTAAACACTGAGAAGCAGCCATAATGTCCCACCAAACAAGCCATAATCAATTTCTTAAGTGAATGTGAAACTACTTATTATGAAACCACAAATTTAAACTTCTCCAATTAACTTTTTCTACCGCGACGGTTATGTTGCATTCTATAAAACTAAAAGTTTATATATTATTTGGAACAAATGAATTCAAAATATAAAATTCATTTATAAATGAATTCCTTGTAGAATTTATTTACAAATGAATTTTCATGTTTGGTATGCTATAACTTAAAATATATTATTCAATTGAATTCCATATAATTATGTTTGAAATAAATCTAAAATTGAAAATTTATTTATCTTTATTTTCTAATATACCCTCAACATAATAATCTTATGAAAACAACTAATACACACATGTTATAATTATTTTACAACATATATATGACTATATACACACTTTCATCATGTATTTGACTATTTTTTATAAAAGAGTAATTTGTTCAAATAAATGTCAACAATTAAAAAGTTAAAAAATAAATTGGTACATATGATGTTACTAATTAAACAGTTATTCATTGTTAGAACTACACCACTATTAATTTTTAAAGATTTAATTGTATATATTAAAAAAAAAAAGATTATGAGTCTTATATAAATAGAAAGTTTTATGTGTCAGTTTTAGAAACAAAAATTGGTATAATTTAGGGGTAAAAAATAAAACTAACCTTAATAAATTTTATTAACTATTAATTTGAAAGTAGTTCATGAGGTTCATACAAAAATCTTATCGCAAATAAAAGAGTAGATGAAAGAAGAGTGTTGATGAAGGAGAGAAACAACCCACCTATTTTTGTCAAGAAAAATTTGTTTGTAAGAAGATAAAAAGTTAATAAGCTAAAGGGCATTTTTGTTAAGAAAAATTTGTTTGCTTAATTTTGTGGAATTTATTCCACCTATTTTGATGGCATTTAGTTTAGTTATGTTCAATTCCACATAATTAAAATCACAGAATTGAAATGACACTTTTTTTTTTTTCATCCAAACACATATTTAGAATTACAAATGACTTCCACAAAATTTTGTGGAATTCATTTGTTCCAAACAAACTGTTAATAGTAACTTAAGTTAGATGTCAAAGATGGACTCACAAAGTATTCTTCCTGGTACTCTGCAATGAGGCCTTTCTCCAAAAGCATCACCCTTTTCTTGACAAACTCAACCTGTCTTCTCTGTATATCTCTAAACTGATATAGGACGGAAGAATCTTGATGACCATCATCACTAACAGTGCCATTTCCCAGAGCTTGGTTACCATGCGTTTCGGCATTGACCGGATTAGCACTATTTTGCGAATGAGAATTCAATTGTCCAGAGAGGGGTAAATTTATGAGTGGGAGATTCAACTCTTGACAGATGACCTCCTGCACCTTCAGGTCCTTGTCATCCACAATAGCTTGCCATCTTCCATACCCATGCCTTGAAATTCATTAACGTCAGTAACAAGTACAAAAACAAAGATATTTAAGAGATATATGCTACTCAAAAAGCTAATGATCCAATACAATCTGTCCACGTTCACAATTTATATACATATTGTCTTAGATACAAAAAGAATTTATTTCAGACATCTACTGGTATATGACATGATACACTTTCAGTAACTATAACATTAAAAGGATTCACATTTTACAAAAACAAAATGCTAATTTTGAGTATTGTATGGATGGAGACAGCAGCAAAAACTAATATAGTTTAATGATATCAAGTTGGATTGCTAACTGATATAGTTTATAATACCATAAACAGAATTTATTTCCAACAAAAGCACTTCTAACAATATGCTGAGTAACTGCAATTATGATTCAGATGGACATTCCAAAAATTATACAATGAAGAAGACATACTTCAACACGGCACGTAGTAATAACAAATCATGTTCCTCTTTCCAAAATTTTCCACCCTTCAATCCTGGGTAGCGCAACACAATATCATCTGCAAAAAGAGAGCCTGGCTTTTCCGACGAAAGTTTAACCTACCATTATCATATGCAAAATAAAAATAGTGAGAGAAAAAGACAACATAATGTCTTGAGTGAATCAACCTTGAACTGTATAAATAGCGATGCTAAGTGTCAGCACATAAATTTTTTTTTAAAAAGTCCAAAAATTGAGGTAATTTATATACGAAACAAGGAAAATATATTAATAATGATTAAAGAGGATACAATTATGGACAGTATACCACAGATAAGATGAAATCCTAAGGTGCAGTATCCACCTAACATCAAAAGAGTCCAAAACATACTTTGCCTGGGACTCGGAATATATTAGATCACCTCTTTTATCAAAATGAAAAGATAACAAAAATTACCCCGAAAAGCTCCCCAATTAAAATGCCACTCAAAAATACAGTACCTATTGCATATGTATTTGACATGATTGTTAAATGTCCATTCAAAAACTTACCTTATCCCTAATTAAAAGCAAGAGTGCTATCCTGACAAGTACATCTTGAATTCTAAGTCCTTCTTTTGGAACACCATCTAAAGAAAAGAACATTAATATCAATAAATTGTTAGTTGCATGCAAACTGAGGAAATCAAACACAAAAATAAAAAGGGCCATAAAGAAAAAAAATACCTGAGAAGGTTGGAGAGTCAGTTATATCTTCAGTAATATGGGCCAAGAAAAGAACCCCATAGCTGAATCAACCAAAAATAAAAAAATAATTTCAGCTAGTAATATGCCAAAGAATGAAAAAAAAGTTAAATAATCTAAAGACAATAATAATAAAAGCAAGATTTGTCACTCTCAACCACGAAGAAAAAAAAGGAAAAAAAAAAGGTTTGAAAAAAGAACGGAGTTGGAATAAACATAGAACTATGATTCCAGGTGTAATAAGTTGATTTAGTAGTAAATTCCCTTAATTTCAAATAAGAGGTTAAAGATTCAAATCTGCACCTACTTCAGATATTATATCACACAAGTTTCCAAGCTATCAAGAGTGGAGGGTCCAGAAGTAGCACTCAGTTTAGAATTTAGTGAACATGTGAGAAAAGTCCATTGATTTCTGTGTTTAAGAAAACAAAACAAAGGATCTACTACAAGTACAACCATGCTCTTCCATTTCTTCTGGTGTGAAATGTATGCAAGTCTATTATCATAAAATGAAAATAGATAAATTATTTTAAAATTGAGACAAAATTCCAAAAATAAATGACACTATACATGAGTGAAAAGTATTAGAAGAAAGGTCATATTGAATACTCTCTTATCTCTTCATAACTCTTTTGTTTTAGGCGAGCTGCAAATTCCTTCCAATCAAATTCCCCTACTCCAAATCTGTAATCAACAACTTAAAATAAGACAAGCATGCGTACATAAACAGAAACAGGAAAAGAGAAAGAACCAAAAAGGGGGCAACTAGACAAACAACATGAAGGAATAATGGTACATAGGATTAGAGAACCAAGATTTGAGAAAGCAATGGAGATAACCTCATCAAAATTTGTACAAATGCAGCCCTCTGGTTTTGATTGAAACCTAACACCCTAAACGACCTTCCTTCACCTTCCATCAAAGGAAGTGGTTCTGTACTATCAACTGCAAAAGATTTTGTCACAATGAGTACAATTTGCACAAAAACCGTCATAACAAATCGTCATTAATGTTCAACAGGTACAGAAAAAAAAGACCTCGAGATTTCTTTCTGTAAGGTCTTCTCCAAGCTTGAGTTCCAAAGGATGTTGGATCACCATCAGTTAAGTCAGCTTCGCAGTTATCATCTTCACCATCAGAGCTTACATCTTCTAGACCAGCTAGGTCATCGTCTTCAACAGGTACACACTGACCAAGATCCAAGAACACAAGTTAAGCCTACTTACACAAGTGATTAATCGATTCAATACGTTAGTTAACACAGAAATATACTATAAAATCTTTTTTAGTGTTAAACATCAGTGGGACAAGGCGATGTACTCATAAGAGGAAACAATATAACATCTACTTACAAGAGGGCATAATAAGCCTTGCCCCTAAAGATTGCTAAAATAGAACAGAAAAAGATATATATGCACAGAAAAAAAGGAGAAAAAAATTTACATTATCCAACAAGAAAAGCATAACATTTCTTCCCTTTCAATTAACTAATAAAATTCCCAAACCTCAACAAACCTGCCTACGATTTCTCTTTCCTTTGCCCATAGCACTGAACTCTTCAACTTTATGCTCTTCATATCGGTCTCCCAACAACTCCTCCCAGTAATTTGATCTGTCAGAATTGTTCGGGGCAGATTTATTTTCCATGACTGCCTTTTGAGCCTCTTCCTCTGCTACGGCCCCTGCTGCCTCAATATATTCAAAATTTGCCACCTAAAAAATATTGACAGTGTTAAGAAACATAAAGCAAGAGCCAAGTATGGAAAGAAACAGAACAGGCACGGTTAAAATTGTTTAAGAAGCAAATTCATACAAAACGGCCTACCATCATCAATGTACTTTAGTCAACTTTAAAGCAATGCAGACAGTGAATAAAGTTCGGTAATCATACAACATAGTCAATTTATTACATAAAAACCCCAATCACACCTAATTACAACCCAGTACAAACAAAAAGAAAATGGTAAAATCCTAATAAGGAAAAAAATGGAAGACAGCAAGAACAGCACATGGCTCATTCTCGTGACTTTTTCCTCCATATTATACTCTTTAGTGCATGTAGATGGTAGACCATAAATTAAATGAAGAATATAACTTAGATTTGAAATTTAATGCTTTGGATTCTCTAAATCCTTGAGATTTAGTAAATAAATGCATAGAGATTTATTTAAAATATTTCTATATTTACACATTGCAGTTTTTGGATTTAACAAGAAAAAGTAGGATTTTTTCCCTTTTCCTTAGATGGGAACAAGGTAGGTGGTAAGGATAATATCTCTTTGTTCTTAAAGATACAGTCAACCATACCCTTGATGAATGAAAGACAATATCAAGATTGGCAACTTCACATGATCAGAACAAGGGTGTCTAGACATTCTGGGTCTCTTAGACAAGCCTTTGCACAAAATAAAAAAGCAAAGACAAGGTGAAAATGAAAAAACATGAGTCCTTTTCACCAAAGTGAAATCTGGCCTTGAAAAGACAAAAAGGCCCCAGATAGCATTGTTATCAAGGTTAATTCCAGCGTACACAATACATATTTGGAAATAGCAATTAAAAACTTCAAAAAAACTCTAAATTTATTAATCTTCTTAATAGAATTAAGAACCATAACTAAATCAAATAAAGGATACATGCATGCTAATGTATGTAAAACTGTAATGAAGACAAAACCTTGAAAGCCTTCAAAAAACCGTCTTCTTCTTCATCATCCACAGAAGCCTCTTCATCTCCGAGTTGTTCACGGTCAAGTAACCTATCAAAGAAACAAAAATTAAAGAATTTTTCAAAGCTTTTGTATTTAAATTTCATAAACTATGGATTTCAAGCAATTTCCAAACTTACCTTTCTATAGCAGAATCATCATAATGAATTTGGCGGATTTTTCCTGCTTCATCATTCTCATCAGCAAATAGTTCCTTTGAGCCATACCTGATGATGTCATCTAACTCTTCCTAAAATGAACTAAAACTTAGAATTATTACAAAGATGGTGAAACATTAGTCCTCCACAAAATAATATAAAAAACCAGGGGATTAAACAAAAGAATAAATTTAAATCAACACAGAATCTCAATCTATATGAATACAGAAGAAAAAAAAGTATCCTAAATTTTTTTATTATTCTTCAAAATTCCCTAAAAGCTACTGGTTATCAGATTATGTCCTTGTCCAAAATGTGCAATCACATCTCTTGTTTATACATAGTCACACATGTGGGGTAGATCTGGAAGAAAACAACAGCAAATGCAACAGCTAGCCGTGCCCAAGGAACTAGGTTGAATCCAAGGAAAGAACTACTGCAATTCATAGTTTTCTGGAACCAACCCCTATTATAAAAGAAAGGGTTTGTAGATATCACATAGCACAAGTGCACCCAAGTTCAACCCTAAACCTAAGGTTAACTGTAATGACTACCTTTTAGAAGACATATAGACCTGACTGATTCAGAAATCTTGAAAATTTTACAAGAGTGAACAAGTTGTTCACAAAAGTCGAGATACATCTAATGGATCACAAAAGTTCTATACAGTGCAAGCTGATCAACTCAAACAAAAACTACAGACAAATCAAAATCAATGCCAATAGCAAAAAATTAACCCAATAACCATCCTCAATCTAAGTGAATAAAGAAAAAAGTAGTGTCTCGAAAGACTTAGAGACCAAAGCCCAAACAGAAGCAAGCAATCGAACACTATTCCACAAAATACATATATCTTTCTCACATCTATCTTAAAAATTCTTCTGTTTCTTTCCTGCCAAATCACCAAAATGTTGCTAGAATAGCACAACTCCACAAGACTTTGCCCTTCTTTCCTACAACAAAACCAAAATTGTATTCTGAAAGGAACTCACTATAAGAGGCTAGAATAACCCAAATATCTTTGCTGCTTGGATAAGTTTGTTCCATAATCTTAAAGAGAAACTATAATTCAAGAAGAAATGATTTGTAGTTTCCATGTTAACTTTGGCACAAGACACAAGAAAGAGATAGATACCAGCTGGAACTTTTATTTGAATAACATCAACCTTGTTGATTTTACCAAGAGTGATAGTCCAAAAAAAAAGGTCTTGTTTGAACAACATCTCCCCTGGCAATTATAAATTGGTTAACAGGACTTCCTCTAAAATTAATCAGAAGTTTCTCTGAAACTCATTAGAAAATGGGGAGATCTTTGACAAATTAGATGAGCACTAGCTCCATCTGAAATTTTAAAAGAAATATAGAGAGGGTTGACAACACTAATCCTAAACCTCATTCTGTAGCCACCCACCAATATTAAACTATAGCCAAAGCATAAGCTCCAAACCCTTTATCAACCATCACAGACACTGAAATCATTATTTTTCCAACTTCTATCCAACAAAAAAGATTAAAAAATGTGTACCATTTTAAAATAGCATTATTCAGAAAAAAAAGCCTCACCATCAGTTAAAAGAAATTCGTTACGTGGTTAATGTTTTGAGCCTGAAGCCTCCCAACAACAAGATGCTCTAAAACCATCTTCTTCTTAGTCATCTGCATCATCCTTTCTTCAATGGTTCCTCGAGTTATGAGCCTAAAAATCATTACCTGTGACACCAAAATAATATTTCTCAGAATATAATAAGCAACAGTAACAGTCTCCGGTATCTCTAAGGAAACTTAAGCTTCAACCTTGTTGGTTTGCCCAAGTCGATGAGCTCTAGCCATTGCTTGTAGATCAGCATGAGGATTCCAGTCACTATCCAAGTTAAAAAGATCCAACAGTCAAGCTAGCACATGTGATTAATCTTTTAAAATAAAGCCCTTAGAACTATCTGAAGTATCAAACCAATAATGGAAAAACAAGAGACACTAACAAAAGCCTTGTGAAAATGGCAAAATCTACATGACGGATGGACTTCCTAGGCATTCTATTACCAGCAATCCAAATGCAGAGACCAACCTTGCTGCAGCCTTGGATTAAAAAGTTCTAAGCGACTAGACTAGGATGAAGAAATCAATGATGTCTTAGCTTCAATGAAAACGAGTGGTTTACAATTGAAAAATAATTAATTAAACCAGCAAACATATAAATAAAGCCAGCATAACTAATTTCAACCAGAACCAAAAAGCACATAAGAACTATAAGATTTCAAGAATGTGGCACTAAAATAATAATAATAATGGCTCCTAAGAACCTCTAAAGAATACCTACAGAAAAACCAAGTAAAATGCACAAAAATACAACAAATTAAATTTACCTACGGAACAAGTAGCTCCACTCCCACATGCAAATCATCCACAGAAAAAAAAAAACAAAATAATAAATTTTAAAACAGTTTTTCCTTAGAAATCAAACCAGCAGCATCACTGAACACGTGAAAAACACTTTCATAAAGAAAGAAGAAAAAAATAGACCCAAGAAGTACAAACATATTAAGCAAAAGAATCAATAAACATACTGCATCATTCCTGACAATTCTTTCAAATTTTTCCTGAGTAGCCCCAGGTTTCCCTTGCACAAAATCGGCATCATCATCTGATTCATCTAAATGATAAAGTGGCTTTCGATCTGACCGAACACGGAGCCTCTCAACCAAGCTAGTCATACTCTGTAAGTTGAACAGAACATTGAATAATTTATGAAACATGCAATACCTAACTAGCATGCGTTGAAAACCGCAAGTTGGGCAAAACATTCATTTAATAAAAAGTGATTTAGCCTCTTTCCCTTGCATTATCATTGTATCAATACTGGTAACGAATTTTAATTATAACATATATATGATAACAATAAGTGCAGTAAAGCACTAACTGAGCATATTCTTCAAACTTAAAATATCAGCTCATTATAATTCAAGGTAATAGAGTAGAGCCACAAGCCCTTGTAATTAATTTATGCTAGCATCCCAACCATCAGATAATTTTAGAAACACGAAGAATATCCATAGTTTTTGACACTATTTGTGAAATTCACAATTAAATTACATTAACTACAGCATTTCTTCAATAAAAAAATTAAATTTGAGGTAGATATAACTGCATATATTAAAAACTTAATAATTACTGTTTACTGCTATATTCTATACTAATAGCTTCATAATCAAAAGTCCAGCTCTCCTTTGTTGTCCTACTATTTGAACTCTCACTTTTTCCAAAGCACTGCCAACTAACAGTTAGAGTCTCTTAAACCATTACCCTTTTTGTAATGTTAAGGATTGTAAACTTCTTATGTGGCAAGTAAAAATAGAAACCCAAGGAATAACCGACAACCCTCAACCTCCAACCCATAGGTAAGGATAGATAGAGATACTCAAAACATAACTCAAGCTTTAAACAACTATATAAATGTCATATATGAAAATTCAGAAACTCTTCAACTAAACCACGCAACAAGCTTAATACTCTAAGTCACTTAAATAACACACCATTGGCTGTAAGTTTTGCTTAGATGGGAAATGTCAAAATTGCTTAGGGCAAGATCTTTTCCCTGTTACTAAATTTAGCATGTTTTAGCAGTGTTTATCTCCAAAGATATGATACTCTATCAAAAGAAGGAAATTAATAACAACAGAATGAATGTTAACAGAGCACAACATTATTTGAATCATGAATGTGCCAATTATTCCAACAAAAAACAGCAAAAACACAAACAATAAAGAGAATAGAAACACTTTTTGTTAATGAAGGCAGTTTACAATGGATAAACTGGCTATTCAAGGAGCCGTGGCCTCCTGTTCGGCCATTCAAGGCACTGGAGACCTCACAATCAGCCCTAAGAGGCTGCCCACAGCCTAAGCTGCCTAAAAGACAATATTTTTCTTCCCCCCCCCCCCCCCCCCTTTATTCCTCTTGTTGAAGCCCCTTTTATTCTCTCATATCCTAAAATTTTATCCTAATTCAAACTTATTAATTCCTTGATTCTATCAAAACAATTCAATCAGAATGTTATCATAATCTTTAACTATGATTTCAATAGCATTATTTCCCATCCTATCATAATCTTTAATTATGATTTCAATTGCATTATTTTCTAATCCTATTATTACCTGCCCCTCTAAGAACCACCTTGTCATCAACGTGGGAGAATTGTAACGTAAGTTTTTTTTTTTTTCCCCTCTTTCTCATTCTTTTCCTTTTCCTTTACACTTCAAAGCTTTTCTTTCGCTAACAACTTATCTTCTCAACACCAGATCTCACCGATTTGCCTTCTCCCTTGTCAGGTCTCACAAATCTGATCCTACATCTTATGGCTTTGGGAATTCAATCCCACATAAAAAAAATATGGGCTTATGGTTATAAGACTTTAGGCTCTCCAATCTTAATAACTAGCTTTTAAGGTGTGATTCTCCCTCATATCATTTGGTATCAAAGCCACTTAAGTTAGAATATTAGAGGTAGTTATCAAAATAAATTACGCAGGCAGTATAATTTTGAAAAAGTGCTTCAGTCAACTTAAAAGAACAAATTGAACACATTGAAGCATCAGAACTATCAATTTTTGGATTTCAGAAAAACATATACCATAAACACAAAGCTCAAAGGAAGAAATTCATGAAAAAGTCAAAGACGAAATTTTACAACTAAATCGAGAAAGGCCACTATATAGATAATTACACACACCAGAAGCCATATTCGAGACTTCAGTTTGGTTATCCAAGCAAACAATCAGGTCAAATTATGGTACTCATTTTTTTGATAAAATTGTAATAAAATCTAACAGAACAAAAATTATACAATGGTTACTTCAATAGCAACTTAATAAAGTAAAACACATTAAAACTTTGTACTGTTCTTTGATTTGGCATTGCAATCAATTAGTGGATAAACTTCAGTTTCTCAATCAAAAAGAAATGAGCATGTCAACTATGATTAAAATAAGCGAAGCTTATAGAGAATATAACCAATATTCTACTGCAACACCTTCCAAGATACTTGCCTTAATGCTTTGAAATTTTTTACCTAACAAAAATGCACTCTATTTTTCTTTCTGAGTCCTGAAGACCTCATCACAGTCAAGCTGGCTGTGACAATGCAAACTTCATGACACAATATGTAAAACAATTTCGCAAAATATTTTAAGTTATTCTGAATTTCTTCCACTTTTATGAAGTGAGGAAATTGATGCAATAATTTCTACATTTTAAAATTACAGACTTCCATATCATATCAAAATAAACTGTGATGATCTGTCACCAAAGCCAGCAATGCACTTCAGACATCCTCACATCTAATGGAAAGGTAATGAAGAAACAGTTGGACTTTGGCCAGAGGAAATGCAGCATACTTGAGATGATAGATTTTTCAAAATGTACAAGGATTGATAAAACTTCATTTATTTGTGTCGACACGGGCAGAAGTACAATGGGTCAATATGCAAAGTGCAATAAAGGGACCCAAAAACCACCTGAAGCTTTACATACTATTACATATTTCCAAAGAGATAAAGCAATATTACATAATTCAATAAAACATTTATCAGAGGAAACAGGAAAAACAAATTTAGAGACAAATTCAATCAAGCATGAAACAAATGGCAAAAATAAGACAAAAAAGAAACATAAATAAAAAGATGATCTTTTATTCTGGACATGGAAATTGCCTCAGTTACACCTTCTAGGTTAATAAATACCGAGGGAATAATTTAAAAAGTAAAATGGTTACAAGATCAATGAAATAAATTCAAGGCTCCTTTCAAAAGGTAGGGTATCCACATAAATAATAATTGCATGTGTTTATCCCAATGTAGCTATCTGAAGCAATGTAGTGAGGAACTCAATTACATTTAGTTTGGTAGAGTTTATTTCATTAAATACACAAACAAGGGAAAAAAAAAACGACAAATTAAATATAAAACTCCAAATCAAGTAAAATGCACACAATAATTTTGTTTGGAAAGTGATAAGGCTACCTAGTAAATTTAATGTGAGACTGATTGAAAAAAAAAAAAAAACTACTTGCCAATAGTAAAGCGCGTGAAAAAAATATAACTCAAAATAGTGAACAAATTACATTGGTTGGACTGATTTAAAAATAAACTACATACCAACGATAAACCGCGTGAAAAAACTATAATAAAAAACAGCGAACAAATCTCATAGGTTGGACTGATTTAAATATAAACTACTTACCAACGGCAAAGCGTGTGAAAAAACTATAATTCAAAACAGTGAAAAGATTAGATTGGTTGGAATAATTAAATAAAAAATTTGCCTACCAACGGTAAAGCGCATGAAAAAACTATAATCCAAAATAGTGAACAGATCACATAATTTGGACTAATTTACAAATGAACCAGTTAACAACAGTGAAGATGCGAAATAACTATGATTCAAAACGGTGAACAGATTATATAGGTACAAATTTAAAAATCAACTTCTTACCAACGGTTTTGCATGCAAAAAACCATAACTCAAACCAGCGAAACAGTTATCATAGATTAATAAATCCTCCAACTGATTGGCACAAATCCAAGCAACCAAACACATAAATACATCACTAGCAAAAACAACTAAATACAAATAAAATCCACAAATACCTGCCAAGTAAGCAAACATAATTTAAATATTTCACAACAACAAGGCTCTGAAAAAGGTGTTTGAAATTTTCAAAGAAGAAAACGAGTCTATTAGCATTTCTACGAATACACAACCGAAATAAAACAAAAATCTAAACACGAATCTCGCAAAGAACTGAACCTAAAAAACAACGGCCTAAAGCTACCAAACTAACGATGTGTTACAGATCAAAATGCAAAAACAATAATATTAAGAATCCAAACAAGCATTAAGATATCAAAATCAATCCACCATTTGCATTCAACAAAGGCTAGTTAGTTCCTGAACTTGAAATGCGCGAATAAAATTGAAATTCTCGAAGAGATACTGAATTTACCGTGAAATGTCGGGATCCAGAACAGCCAATAAAGGCAAAGTCGCCGTAGAAACTGGATGAAACCGAAATTTGGGCGTGCAGAAGAATGAGACGTAGTACTAAAGTTCTGGCAGCAAGGCTACTTATAGTAGACGGACGCTAATGTCATTATCCTCCGGCGCATGGTAAAAGGTTATTACGGTCTTTTTAAATGTGAAAGTTTTTTTCACTTAAAATGGTTTGTGTATTATGAAATAGAAGAGTAGGGTTGGGATTGTACGAGGGTATTTTCATATTTTTATAATGGTATATTTGGTATTTCACACAAATTTATGGGTATATGTTTTCAAGGCCAAATTACTATTTCCCACCTGACCATGGCAATAATGGACCAACAATATTTCACATATTAAAAAGTCTTTTTATTTTTTTACCGTTCGGTCATTTTTATTAATAAAAATTATTATTTTAGAGAGCAAAAATGTCATTTCACATAACTTTTTTATTTTTATTTCTCTTAATTCTTTCTTTTATCTTTGTCCTTTATTCTCTCTATTTTGTTTTACCCTTAATCTTCACCACTTCTCACCGTTGGTCATCATTTCATTCATTTTCATCATTGATTAACCATTTTCAATATGATTTTAAATAGTTCTTCAAACGTCGGATATATTCTCTAATAATATTTGATGTTTTTATTGTTTTACAAAATCTAACGGTTTTAATAATTTTAAAATTATTTCCAAATAATTGATTTATTTAAAAAAATCATTTTTGAGAAGAGTCATAGTTTAATTAAGTCACCATTATTTTATGGATTGTATTATAATCAATAAAAATAAGAAAAAAAATTTATGTTCAATACATTAGTTATAAACTTTGGAGAATAATCAAAAATTGTGATTTAATACCTTTAAATCCTATAACTAATGAATCAAAGCATAAAAATGATTATAATGATGATGATGAGAAGTTATTAAGTTTGATTGTTAAAGTTCTAAATGTGTTATTCTACGTTTTCGATTCAACTAAATTTAACCATGTCTTATCATATAAGACAATCAATAAAGCTTAAATTGTCCTTTAAACCACTCATAAAGGAATTAATCAAGTAAATGAGTCAAAGATTGAATTTAGTATCTGTGAGTATTAGTTTTTCAAGATAAAAAAGGATGGAAACATTACAGAGATGTACAAAAGATTTTTAATCCAAGAGGTTTGAAACCATAAAACTTATAAAGAAAATTCTTCGGTCATTACCAAAGTCATAGAGTGTAAAGGTTAAAATGATTAAAGAATTAAATTATTTAAGTAAAATGAAGAGTCTTTTGACTCATGAGATGAAATGGAAGCCCAAATAAGAAGAGAAAAATAAGACAAAAAAAAAATATTGCTTTGAAGGTAAAAAAAAGTTCGGATGAAGATAAAGAATCTTCAATGGATGAGAAGGACATAAGCGTTTCTTGCTAGAAGATTTATTAAATTTCTCTCTAAATTCAAAGGAAAAGGGAAAGGGTATTATATGCTATGAATGTAGAAAGTCTAGAACGTACTTGTAAAGATTGTCTTCTCTTAAAGAAAAGAAAGAAAGAAAAGAACTTCAAAAAGAAAGTTCTCACCACCACTCGGAGCAAAAGTGATGGCTCAAATGATAAGAAGGAAGAGAAAGATGAGAAAGCTAATGTGTGCAACATGCTTTTAATAAGTTGGTGATTGAATTTAAAAATCTTAATTTTAAAAATAATGTTTTAAAGAAAAATATCACATGCATGGAAATAAAATTAGATACAATGATCAATAAGCATCAAACATCCAGAAGGAAATTATAATTAATTATTTGTGAAAAAGATTCCCTAAATAAAAAGTTAGAATGCCAAAGAAAAGAAAATGATGAGTCGATATCCAAAGTGACTAACTTAAATGAAATTCTTGAGAAGTACAATATTGGTACTAAGAGACTAGATGAAATGTTTGTTTCTCAAAGTAATGTAGGTTTATGATACTATACATGTAATCCATTTACAAATAATTATAAGTCATTGAAAAATTCAAATATATTACACTTAAAATGTAACCATTGTAAATTTGTTAAACATAAAGTTGGCAAATGTTCAACTAGGAATGACAAATCTTTTAAAGTTAAAAAAGTTTGGATTTCTAGGGAGATAATCCAAACTAACCAAATTAGACCTAAAACAATTTGAGTACCAAAAAAGAATTGATTTTCAGCTGTGCCTTGAAGCTAAGAAGAAAATATGAAAAGAAAGTAGTTTTATAAGGCTTGGACCACGGTTAGTATTCATAAATTCAAGTAAATTATTCCTTACACACTTAATTTATATGTTATGTGAATGACAATCATGTGTAAATTGCATGCTAAGAAGATATGCTTGATTGAATAATTACTTGATGATTGTTGAATGGTCGATTGATTTATACAAGCATGCTTGATGGTTGTTAGAATATGTGTTTAATTTGAATTTGAATTATATAAATTCAGATTTATTTTCGAAATCGACCGATATATGAATTTATATATTGATTTACCTCAAATCATCAAAATATCTGAGTTTTATAGCTTACGGTATTATGATTCAGTTTTTGAAATCTATATTTTTTTAATAAAATTTGTAAGTCTATGTTTTTAGTCACACACAACCGTAGATTAAAATTGTGCATAACCGTGTATGTTTTCAATTATACGTCTAGTTATTGCACAACTAATGAACACAACCATGAAATTTGAATTTTTAAAATTTTTGAATTTTTGCAAAACATAAATAAATAACAATTGTTTTAACATGATATCAATTTATATTTGGGTTCTTATGATTAGTTATTTTGTACATTGGTTCTACATTATCAACATGAAAAACAATTTAGAAAATATACAAAACAAATGCTTTAACATGACATTAATTTATAGTTAGTAATTTTTTTAAGACGTTTACTTATATTAATATCTCAATATTCTTGTTATTAATATCAAATAAATATAATAATTATTTATATATGATAATTTTTTTCAAACATAGAATGTAATCTTATAAATAAATAATCTTATAATTTATCTTTATGGTAGTCAATCACTTTTAACAATAAAAGATTATTGCAAATATTTGTCTTGGAAATCATGAGTATAATGTCAAGGAAGCAATCCAATAATTAAGGATGACAACTTGCCTTAACTATTGGGTCCTTGTCTCACCTTAATTTTTAGGGAGAGTTGATTCCTCAAAATAAGCAAGGATAGGACATAAGGAAAAACAATTTTTGCAAGTAAAAAAAGGATAGAGATGAGAATAAATATACCCTTATTTCATACTCATTTACAAAGTATAACTTGTGAAAATATATTTTGTTGAATTTTTGATATTTTGATGATGATAAAAATATACTTAAGTAATTAATTTACCCCTAGAATGACTTGATTCATGATAAAAATTAAGAAAAGTTTAAATTTTGTAGATTTCAGAGCTAACACTAAAATGCGTAGTTGTTTTTCAACTCATGCAACAAAAATACAGGATCGTGTTATTACCTGTGCTAAGGCGTATAATTTTACTGAAACATTTTTAGGTCAAACATGATTGTGCTTGTAAGACATCCCAGAAGGGTATTACTGTTCACTGTTTAATAAAATAATAATAAATAAATAATGAAAATATGGTCAATAATACCCGACCGAAATGCTTAACTGAACTAAAATATCGCAGCGGAAATACCTGTGGTACATTGTATACATACATATATACATGCCCAAATAAAACTTGCATATATTAAAATATTCGCGGAAAACATATACATGTGCATACAACAAACTGAAGTAAATTGGATCCCAAATAGCAGCAGACTCCTCCTCCCAGCTCCCAACAACCTACCTGCAAGAGAAAGGAAAGTAGGGAGTGAGCAATAAAATCACTCAGTAAGCACTTCATATCCTCAGACCCTAAACCAACCCTTCTCGAAGGATTGCCACCTCAACACAACTGAACAGGCTCAACTGAAAACCACTCTGACGGTCTCATCTTCACGGATCGGATACTACCTCATACTAGGTCGTAAAATACGTATATGAGTATACGTAAACAACCTAGAGTGAAGAGTAATCCGGAAGGTCAAACTTGACGCACCGAACTCTGACTGAAATCATAAACTGAACTGTTCTGATCTGATACTGGTACTATTATCTGAAGTTCACGTGTCAATACGTGGCTTAACATGTTCTGATATTCTGCTGTTCGTGTCTTTTACACGCTGTTTCATATTCTGTTCATTTACAGTTTCTTACTGTCTTATCATTCTCTGAATGATATGCACTGTGTCATATAATCATGACATGATATGATAACATGCTGACATCATAACTAGGCCTGGGCCTGTATACTGAAAATAGTTTTCTGAAAACTATTCATGAAAACTACTGTTGGATCCTGGGATCCCATATCTGAAAATCATAAAGCTTTATCTGAAAGCTGTACTGAAAACTGAGTACCCTGGGGTACATGATATGCTGAAAACTGTGCTGCGCAGACTGATGAAATACAGGGATTCGGCACTTTGGCCATGTGAGTTTCCACTGCAAACACGTGCCACAAACTGTATGGCCCACGTGATGCCATCAGGCCTGGGCCTAGAAACTGAACTGATCTGAGCGCCTCGCGCTATAACTCATCTGATCCTCGGACCAGGAAAACTAAACTACTAGCTGAGCAACCTGGCACATGCCAATACATAGGGCTAGTAATGAGTATATAACTCCTTGTGACACGGGTGCTGAAACTCACAAGTGTCCCCTCGTATTCACCTCTGAAAACTGTGTTTTTCAACTGAAAACATGAATTCGGATCTTCGGATCCGCTTCTGAAAACACTGTATGGCATGTCATGCTATGCATATGCATATGATGCATCATGTATTGTTATTCGAGCTCAATTTACTGTTTTCTATCCATTGGATAGGGTTTACTGTGCACATTTTCTCAATTAAAGCTTAATTCTCAAATTCTGTCTGACGTACGGGCGTGCGTGATCGCGTGTACGGGCGTAAGTGAACGTGCATGGGACCGTGACCAACTCGTGTATAAGGTCGTGCAAGGTTCTGGAATTTCAAGCAATTTCTCACATTTCACTGAGTGCACGAGCGTACATAAGTTGTGTACGGGCGTGACCCTGTAAATTAGGTCATGCACGGGCACGTAAACACGGCCGTGACCATGCAGAATACGCAGAGTGCACGGGCGTGACCCTCGGGTGCACGGGCTTGCGTCCTGCTCTGCACCTCCATGACTATTCAGAATCAACCCGATTCCGGCCAAAAACGCATACCAAACGCCAAACAAGCATATATCACATGCTAAACACTTCCAATAAGCATATATACACTTCCAGCAACTTCAAAACACCAGCAAATCATCCAACCCAATCTCAAAACCCATAATCTCATACATAACATGTGAATAAGCATAAATCATCCACATAATCATCTCAAATCATCATCAACACGCAAGGAGCACATCACAAGCATGCTGGAACACATCTCATGCATAAAACAAGCATCAAGCCGAATCAAAATACAAGGGAAAGAGGAAAGAAGCACCTACCTTTAGACATGCTTTCTCTCTCAAGAAGATCACAAGATCAAGCTGAATGGAAGATCAAGGAAGCTGCTCTCCACTTCTAGGGCGAATATCCTCTGAAATCAAAGCCAAACTTTGGGTGAAAATGAGTTTGGAAACGGATAAGATCAACTTAAACTCAAGACAGCTGGAGCTTATCGCATGCACGGGCGTACACCTCTCATGTACGGTCGTACATGGCAGGAAAATTACAAAAATGCCATTTTCCCGCGCTCGCATGCAAATCCACCCAAACGGATCCATGCACACACCTCAAACTCAAGAAAAACCTCACAAATCACCCCAAAAGCTCTCACAACCCTAGAAAACTCAGAAATCTCAAACTGACCCCGAATCTGGGATGTTACAATCTCTCCCTCTTATAAGAATTCTGTCCTCGGAATTACCTGAAAAGCTCGGGATATCTATCTCTGATCTCAGATTCTAGTTCCCACGTGGACTCTTCCACACTCTGATTCCTCCACAGAACTCTGACCAAAGGAATCTCTTTATTTCTGAGAACTTTAATCCTTCTGTCTAAGATCTGAACTGACATCTCTGGATAACTTAGATCTTCTGCCAATTCCAACTCTGGAAGCTCTAGCACATGAGAAGGATCTCTGATGTACTTCCTCAGCTGAGACACATGGAAGACATCATGGAATCTGTCCATACTGGTCGGCAATGCTAATCTGTAAGCAACTGGGCCAACTCTCTCCAGGATCTCATAAGGTCCAATGAACCTTGGGGCCAACTTGCCCTTCTTGCCAAATCTCAACACATGACGGTAAGGAGCAACTTTCAGGAATACAAAATCCCCGACCTTAAACTCTAACTCCTTACGCCTCACATCTGCATAACTCTTTTGGCGATCCTGGGCCTGTTTCATTCTCTGCCTGATTACCCTGATCTGCTCAATCATCTGCTGAGTCATCTCTGGACCCACTGCTGCTGATACTGAGTCTCTCTCTCCAATATCATCCCAATACAAGGGAGATCTACACTTTCTACCATAAAGTGCCTCAAATGGAGCCATCTGAATAGTTGACTGGTAACTATTATTGTACGCGAACTCCATCAATGGCAACAAGTCAACCCAACTCGTCTGGAAGTCTAAGCAACAAGCTCTGAGCATATCTTCCAAAATCTGGTTCACCCTCTCTGTCTGACCATCTGATTGAGGATGATAAGCTGAACTGAAGTGCAATCGAGTCCCAAGTGCTCTCTGTAAGCTCCTCCAGAAAGCTGACAAGAATCTGGAGTCACGATCTGACACAATCGTTCTGGGAACTCCATGCAATCTGACAATCTCCCTGACATATAACCGACCCAACTGATCAGTCGACATGCCATCTCTAACTGGAAGAAAATGAGCAGATTTACTCAATCTGTCAACGATGACCCAAATACCAGTGAATCTCTCTCTGACTCTGGGTAATCCGGATATGAAATCCATGGAAATGCTCTCCCATTTCCACTCAGGCACACTCAATGGCTGTAACAACCCTGATGGTCTCTGATGCTCGGCCTTAACCTGCTGGCATACCAAACATCTGGCTACAAAATCAGCTATATCTCTCTTCATGCCTGACCACCAGAAGTTTCTCTTCAGATCTTGGTACATCTTGGTACTGCCCGGATGCGCTGAATACGCTGAACTGTGGGCCTCTGACAAGATCCTCTGCCTCAACTCTGAGTCATCTGGAACACAAACTCGGCCCCTGAATCTCAGAATCTCATCTCTAATCTCGAAATCTGGCACTGTACCCTCTAATACCCTCTGTACCATCATCTGTACCCACTGATCTGACCTCTGTGCCTCTCTGATCTCATCTGACAAAGTAGACACAATCTGAAGCCTCGAAAACCCAGCTGAAACAATCTCTATCTGTTCTCTGATGACCTCACTCTGAACAGACAAACTGGATAAGGCAACTCTACGACTCAAAGCATCTGCAACTACATTTGCTCTGCCCGGGTGGTATCTGATCTCACAGTCGTAGTCCTTGACTAACTCTAACCACCGTCGCTGCCTCATATTCAACTCTTTCTGGGTGAAGAAGTACTTCAGACTCTTGTGATCTGAAAAGATACAGCATCGAACCCCATAAAGGTAATGCCTCCAAATCTTGAGAGCAAAAACCACTGCTGCAAGCTCTAAATCATGCGTAGGGTATCTCATCTCATGATCCTTTAATTGCCTGGAAGCATAGGCAATCACTCTACCAGCTTGCATCAGTACTGCACCAATCCCCTGGTGCGAAGCATCTGTGTAGATCTCATAATTTAGCCCCTCCTGAGGTAAAGCCAACACTGGTGCACTAATCAATCTCTGCTTTAATTCTTGAAATCTGGCCTCACACAAGTTTGACCAAACAAACGGATTCTCTTTCCTGGTCAAAGCTGTCAAAGGTCTTGTCAAGCTGGAAAACCCCTGAATGAACCGTCTGTAGTAGCCTGCCAATCCCAAGAAACTGCGAACCTCTCTAACTGTACTCGGCCTCGGCCAACTCAGAATAACCTCAACCTTAGCCGGATCAACTGACAAACCCTCAGCTGAAATCACATGCCCGAGGAATACCACACTCTGCAGCCAAAATTCACACTTACTGAATTTGGCGTACAACTGCCTCTCTCTCAATCTCTGCAGCACGAATCTGAGATGATCCACATGGTCCTCTACACTCCTCGAATAAACCAGAATGTCATCGATAAACACAACCACGAATCTATCGAGACAATCATGGAATACTCGGTTCATCAAATCCATGAAAATCGCTGGAGCATTCGTCAATCCAAATGGCATCACCACAAACTCGTAGTGGCCATATCTGGTCCGGAAGGCAGTCTTCGGTACATCCCTGTCAGTAACTCTGACCTGGTGGTATCCTGACCTCAAATCAATCTTCGAAAAGACTGATGCCCCACTGAGCTGGTCAAACAAATCATCAATTCTTGGCAATGGATACTTGTTCTTTACTGTAGCCTTATTCAATTCTCTGTAGTCGATGCACATCCGCATAGAACCATCTTTCTTTTTCACAAACAGGATGGGAGCACCCCACGGTGAACAACTCGGCCGAATAAATCTCTTCTGTATCAGCTCTTGCAACTGTTTCTTCAATTCCTGAAGTTCTGCGGGAGCCATTCTGTATGGAGCTTTCGAAATCGGAGTTGTCCCTGGGAGCAACTCGATACTGAACTCAAGCTCTTTCTCTGGCGGTAACCCCGGTAACTCATCGGGAAACACATCGGGAAACTCGTAGACAACTGCCACCTGATCAACATTGGGCCCACTCACATCTCTACTCACTACATTAGCTAAGTAACCAATACAACCCTTACTTAGCATCCTTCTGGCCTGAACGCACGAGATCCACATGGTCTCCACTCTACCCTCTCCAAAGACAAACTGGTCAGGGCCTAAGTGAAGCCTAACCTTTTTCTTCTGACAATCGATCTCCGCCCCGTACCTCGCCAGGAAATCCATACCTAAGATCATGTCAAAATCACTCAACTCCAACATGATCAGATCTATCATCAAAGATCTACCCATGATCACTATCTCCTGATCAAACAATAACTGGTCACTATACATCACACCCCCATCAGGTAACTCTATACACACCCAACTCTCAGCCACACTAGGGGTCAACTCAAGTCTCTCAACTACCCCTCTCGAAATGAAACTATGGGTGGCACCACAGTCAATCAAAACAAATAAGGGAGTGTCAAAGAAGAACAACTGACCAGTAACAGCATGTGGAGTAGCCTCTGCCTGCTCCTGCCCCATGGCATACACTCTGGCTCGACCTCCACCTCTACCTGAAGTCCCTGCACCTCCTCCTGGTGCGCTAGCTCCGCCACTGCGACGACGATCAGCCCCTCCAGCTGAACCGCCTCCGCCTCTAAAGAAGCCTCCTCTATCTCTGCCTGAACCAGGCCTACTAGAACCGGTTCCTCCTGCTCCACCAAAACCACCTCTAGCTGGACACTCAGCTATCCTATGCCTCGACTGACGACATCCGAAGCATACTGGCTGACCAATCAGGCACTCTCCACTGTGCCTCCTGCCACACCTAGAACACATCGGTGGCTGACCTCCAGTCCTCTGACGCTGAGCACTCTTACCAGCTTTTCTCTGCTGCATGGGCCTCTTGCCCCTGTCTCTGTCACTACCTCTCTCAGGCTGAACTGAATACGTACTCATCCTCTGCAGACATATCTCTGATCTGGTAGCTCTCTCTAGAGCATCACTAAACCTCTGCGGGGGATGATCACCAGTCAAAACATCTCTGGCAATAGCTGGATGCAGACCATGAATGAACTTCTGAACTCT